>JAUPFT010000009.1:17264083-17614083 GCA_036936625.1 Parnassius smintheus behrii | reverse complement strand
GTAGTTAATTCAAATAAGACTAAAATAATGTACGTGAGCTCGAGTCAAAATAGATTAAAACATGACATTAATCTTATAGCTCATAATCATACATGTCTTCAAAATATCCAAAGTTCAACCCATAATAATAATTGTGAATGTCCCCAGATTGAAGTGGTAGAAAAATGTAGATATTTAGGTTTAATAATCGATGACCGTATGAAATGGACTTATCACATTAAATCTGTATGTGATAAGCTACAAGCGATCTTAGCAAAATTTTACCTCATCAAGAGTAAAGTACCTTACCACATGCTAATGTTACTATATAAAGTACTCGGCGAATCAATAGTTTCGTATGGGTTAAGCAGTTATGGACGCACGTATAAAACCCACCTTGAAAAAATATACGAGCTACAATTGCGCATTCTTAAATGTATCATCCCTCTCAAAATCAAAGATAAATTTAAAAAAAATCCTTATGGTCTCTTTCATCATTGCAATGTACTACCAGTACACGACAGGGTGAAATACCAACTATTGCTTGAAAATTATAGCAAGGAAGAACTAAAAATTAGCCTTATCTATACAAAGCTTACACGACAAGCCCTTAATCCATATATGACGATACCAAAATATAAAAATATGTATGGAAAATTTAGGTTACAATATCAAGTTCCTGCTCTTTTAAACCGAATTCCAAAAGCAATAAAAAATGAACTTACTAAGAAAAATATTAAATATAAGCTTAAACAGTATTATATAGACAAATTGATAACGACACCTACTAATAATTTATACTAAAAAAAAAACTATACTAACACACATAATATACATAAATACAAATCTACTAATAAATATATACATAGATACACACAATCGTAACATTAATATCTCGATTACTAATATTATTTATCAAGCTCACTAACTGTCCTTTCCTGTGATACACATATAGTTAAAAAAAATATATTGTCATAATATTGTCACACCATGTATTATGTAAGTTGTCGCTACGCGAACCGATTGAACATGGTCGAAGTCACGAATCGGCGGTACATGGAAAAACTTTTAAAAGTTTATTTGTACTGTCGGATGTTATTTAATAACTATGCTTTGTAAAAATAAATAAATAAAATAAATAAATAAAAAAATATTAACTAGTCTAAAATAGTTGCTAATAGAAAACCACGTTTGTCCACATTTGCCACAGTGGCCAATAGCCACACAAACTATCCTTGATTCAGAAACAAAATATAGATGCTTTGTCACTCCTGAGGACTAAGGCGGAATGCGTCATTACATTATAAAGGATCTCCAGGTCTATACACATCAGCATTTAACTACACTCTTTGAGAACGTGGTCCTCTTTCAGTCAAGTCGAATCATTTGTACTGCAATCATAACTCGCAGCGTGATTCTATCACAGAAAAATACTGAACTAGCCATGATATTTCGCAGGGAAGCATTTCACAATAAGATATGATGGATATTATTACTTCGCCACCATGTGGTAAATATCTACTGTTTTGTTGAATAGCTGTCGTTAATATCAGAAACATAAGAGAAACATAAATTTTTAGACTGACCTTAAAAATGAAGTTCTCCATTCGAATGTATATTTTATGTTACGCGATACTTTATTGATTTTAAACATCGTATTAATATTTTTCATTCAATGGACAATACCCTGAGGGTGGTTTCATTTTAGTTATTTTTGTAAAAACGTACACATTTTTATTATTATTAAAAAAACATCCATTCGTAATGTTGAAAAAATGGCGGATACATTTTTTATTGAGCTACGAGTAACTACAGACGACGTTATAGTAGTTCACTTGCTTGTGTTATTGTTTAGTTCACTCAAAAGAGTTTATAATGAAACTTAAAAAATGCTAAAACCGACTTCAAATATCTAAAAAGAATTTGATTGTACCAAGTGTTAAAATTCTAGTCTTCTTCAATTTGAGTATGCTAGGATCTTAGTAGGTGCGGAGCCGGTAGGAGCGTCTGATATGGTCAAAATTTTCTACCCTTCCTACAACTTCTCCGCTAACTTCGCGGGGTTTAACGTATTTTGTGGTTTATAAAGCAAATATGAAATGAAAATTTATACCGGAACTCAAAATTAATGTTTTCGGCCGTACAATCATATTTTAAAACGGTCACAACTTTTTTTAAGATTTTATAGTGCCGCAAAACTTTTTTTGAAAAATTGTATAATGCCAGATAGAGCACAACTTTGAAGTAAAGTGACAAAAGAACTGTCTTTCTATGCTAGGCTACTGAAGTCTCTGAACACCAGACCGCAACCGACTTCAAAAAAAGAAGGCTTACAGATGCGTTGTCACCTCTTAGAATTAGGATGGAATGCCTCACAACCTGTAAAAGTAAACTGGCGCTCTATACCCTTTGGATCTGAACACAGCAGTGGAAGCACTGCTATTGTTGACAGAAATAAGTAAATAAGACGTGTCTACCCATACTGTTACTGTTTTTTTTTCCTAAATACCGATTGGCGTACAAATATCCAGATTTTAGATGTCATCTCTACCGATTGTGCATATTGACATTCGAGGCTACTATTGACTATGCCATTTGCGATGATCCAAAATATTAATTAAATCTGTCTGCCGATTTATATCATATATTTATGATCATTTAACTAATTTAACCGGATTCAACTCGGCTGGGCAGCGTTTGGGAAATTACGACACGTCTTCTCGTCAGATATACCTCAATCTCTGAAAACTAAAGTGTACAACCAGTGCGTGTTGCCAGTGATGACTTACCGATCAGACACGTGGTCCTTCACTGCTGGCCGTATGAGGACGCTCAAGGGCGCTCAGCGAGCTATGGAGAGGGCTATGCTCGGAGTTTCTCTGCGTGATAGACTCAGAAATGAGGATATCCGCAGTAAAACCAGAGTGACCGACATAGCCCAACAGATTAGTAAGCTGAAGTGGCAATGGGCTGGCCATATAGCTCGAAGAACCGATAACCGATGGGGAAGAAAGGTCCTCGAGTGGCAGCCTCGTACCGGTAGGCGTAGTGTAGGGCGACCCCCCACTAGATGGAGTGACGACCTGGTAAGACATGTAGGAAGTCGATGGATGCAGGTGGCTCAGGACCGTGCTTTGTGGCGTTGCTTGGGGGAGGCCTATGTTCAGCAGTGGACTTGTGAAGGGCTGTAATGATGATGATGATGATATGTTATGGAACAAGTGATTAATCAGGGCACTATTTAAAATGTCCGGGTATTATGAATATTGCTAGCTTTTTTTCACAACATAAATAGATTATAGGTAAATTGGTATTATTACTTATTATATCTCAAAGGTTCCACCGTGCGTATTTTTTGTAGCCGCCATGAAGGTAATTCATACGTCATGCTTTACCAAATTTAATGTAACGTGGAAACTCTTTTGAAATGTTGCTTTATGTGATGATACATTGTGTCAGCTATTGCTTATATTTATTTCTCTCTTATGTCTCTTGAGTATTGTCGAACCATATAAAAGCTCGCTGATCTATTGTGAAAGAAAACCTCAACCACTATATGTCTCAGTGAAGACACAGTATTATCCTTAAATTTTGAACTACGGAGAATTTAGAACTATAATAACATTATTATGTTTTTCTATACCTATTTACTAGATGGTAAGACTCTTACTTTGCCTATAGGTTCGTCTATAAAGGTACCACCTGAACAACCATAGATATACCATAGAAGGAGGGGCAAAACTTTACTTATTTCTAGCGCCAGAAAGATTATCTTATAGTGTTGGGTAAGATGTAGTTATAGACATAATTTCGTCGTATCCCGTCGAGTATTTATGATATTTTAAATACAACGTTTTGAAATTAGCCGAGCGTAATCACTGTTGCCTCAAATACACCCTGAATGTAATTGTATTATATTAACTAGGAACACGCAAGACGAAAATTTACGTTTTAGTTTGTCTTAATGATAACAGGAAAAATGCTGTGTATATGTTTATAATTATATTTTTTAATAAAAAACTGAAGTGATAAACTATATATCTATATATTTTATAGGCTACCTGGTGGTAAATAGCTGCTGCAGTCCATGGACATCTGCAGCCAGCTTCATACAAAGAAGGGTACAGATATGTTATCACACCTTAGGACTAAGATGGAATACCTCACCACGTGTAATAATACTGGCTCTCCCTTCAGACGGGAATACAACAATACAACATGAATTATATATCAATAAAATCACTGTTATTTGAGAGCAGAAATAACAAGTACTTATGTAACACACAACACAACAAACGCACTTCTAGACGGAAAAGAAACTAATCGAACCCACTTTGAGCTATAACATACTACGTAATTTTTCTTATAACATACTACAAATTCTTCAGGTTCATATATTTGTACAGATTAAAATATTTTAATTTTTCAAAAGTTGAGAGCATACTTAATTTTGCCAAATTATTAAAATTTACCAAAAATAATAAAGTTAACTCATTGGAATAATATCTAATCAGTTGTACTTACGGTTGATTTTTTTTTTGCGTAAAATGAGACACCCGAGCAATACGGCTTATCAAGTGGTAAATGATCACCGTCGCCCATAAAAATCTGCAACACCAAGTGAATTTCATGTGCAGGAGGAGGCTCTTTTCATGAAGTTTCTTAAGTCATATCGGTTCTGAATAACCGCTGGTGACAACAAATTACAAAGTGTAAAGGCCATCGCTATCAAGTGTTGTTCATCACGAACATTTCTATTCAATATATAATCTTCCTATCCCATATCGTCCCGGAGGTGTCTTAAAAAGCGACAGAGAGAAAATGAAACTGGAGATGGGCAGTAGCATATTCCTAATAACAACTAAAGATAATAAAAAAACTGCAGTTGTCAATATTCATCTGCAAAACATGGCAACTATGCCAAAATCCCCCCTATGAGGTAATATATATACAACAAAACTGACGTGATATATCTATGCGAACTCATTTACGCACTAAAGAATATAAGGTAAATCATGTCTTCGCTAGTTGAAAGTAAAATGAGAGATTCCACATAATAGCTTCAGAAGTCAGCCTTAAGAATTTTTTTACAAAGATTTAAAGCTATTATGCGGAAGTTAGTAGGATAATAAATGAAGCGAAATATAGGAGAGTGGAATGGAAAGGCACGCTACATCAATCCCAAATAGTTTGAGTTATGAATAGGAAGAAGAACTTTACTAAGGAGGACTAAGGACTAAGGAAATCACAAAATCAAGGTAACGACTAAAATGTCATCCAAAAAACTACGTTAAAATGTTCACGATATTATATTATTTACTTTTTATTTATTATATTATATATTTACAGATATAGATTATTATATTATAGACTCAAGATATTTTTCACCGCCAAGCATGTGGTAAATCAGCGTGTAAAAAAGTTTACGTTGGAACGTAAGGGGATTGAACTCGGTTCGCTGTCATATACTGCAGTTCTAAGCTAAACGCTTATGGAGTTACCACTTTTCCAGCCCAAATACTTTTTTTCTATATATATCTACACGCATACATCCAATATCTTAATGTACTAAAAATATTTTCCTATTTTTAACAATTTTGACTAATTGTTGGTAGCACTTCGTCAACCAATAAGATATTGGATCTCATAAAAACTGTTTGTGACGGGATATTATTATTAAATGATATACAACACGGTGCTTTACCGAGTGTAAGTTATGAGTTGAAACAGTGACCGAGGCATCATTACATGCGGTAAATGAACAATGTGGGTTATGAGCTTGCTTCAAATATTTGCCAGTAGGATGAAAAATAAAATAATGAATGACGAAGTTAAGCGGGAGATTTTTTTAATTGAATGAAGGTGACAAACGAACATACAGTTCAACTGGTGCTCGGTGGATACTGTGGTCCATAGACATCTACATTGCTCAGCTTAAGGAACAAGACGCAGATCCAAAGTCACCCCTGGAACTAAGATGGAATGCATCGTTTCCATTAAATAGAGTTTCCGCTTCTATACACTCACAATACGCAGCACAAGAGCATTAAGCTGCTATTACACGCTGGTATTCTGTGAGAGCGTGATTCTTCACCTGTCGAGCCAACCTATTTGTGTTACGACTATAATATAACTGCTACATGGATCTAGCTCTTATAAAACTTGTGAATGTCCAATGGCTTCAGCAGCCGCTTACGGTGACAGTTTATAAAAAAGAAACATTTTACCTTAAATGCTAGCCCCGTCTGTATGCAGTAAACCACTCTTAATAACAGATGAGGATTTGGCATCTGACCGAAGGCGGAAAATCCGTTTAAATATGTCGTCCAATATTTTCCGCCTTGGTGATATGGAACATTACTAGTGTAAAAATTTCTCAGTCGCACACGTAGATAAGGTTTTCAAAGTAACACTCACATCAGACATTTCATCGTGCCTGGGGAGACGACGGACGACTGTTCAGATCAGTCTGGTTGTTTGAAAAATCGGAATGAATACCAGCCAGAATAAAATACATAAAATTCAGCTACGTAGGTGCCCGATAATTTTATCGAATTTTAGGTTCATTATTTTAACCAGGTGCTGGTAGATATAATGTCCCACGGAATGCTTCTGCGAATGGTAAATAGTGTCTTGCTTACGTATTCTCTATTATTAAGTACGGGTTATTAATACTTTTAACTGTTAATAAGAGTGACGAACCAGTACTTATTCCACGTGGTGGTTTGTCGATGCTGTGACCCGTAGATATTTCTATATTCAGTTAAGAATCAAAAAGCGGATGCTTTATGACTCCTGAAGATGAAACGCATTATTTCCAGTAAAAAGAATCTCCGACTCTCTACGCTCACCATACAAAACACATCAGCATTTGGCTGCTATTTTACGTTGGTATTCTGTGAGATCGTAGTCCTTCCATGGTCAAGGCTACCTATTCGTGCTACAACCAAAATATATGCTTCAGCGTGGCTCTACTACATACTAACTTAATAAAGCAACATTTTTTGCATTTTTAGCTCTTATTACTCAGCTTATACCAATTCGTCCTTACCTACTATCTAGTGCACATCCATGTAAGACAACTTAACTTCAATAAAATAACGTAAAACTATCGGCCTTGGGATCTTACTCTATTTATATGAATGTATGAAATATACTTTCCTGTACACCGATAAACGAAAAAGCAAAATAAAATGAAAAAATATAAATTGTATAAATGTACAATTGGAAGGTTTATTGCTTAGGATCTCTAGCGGGCAACCGCATTTCAGAGGATAAAATGACCTGTATCTTGTAGTCATCAATGTAAATATATATACAATAAAAAAATATATAATCAATAGATACATTTAAAGTACATTAATATATAAATACGCTTATGAGAACATAAGTGGCAACAAAATAAGTAAAATAAAAGCGACGACGAAGCGAAAAATAGGCAACAATTTTAAAATAATGCGAGTTTAAGAAAAAAAGTGCTCCTCATGAGGTTTATTTTCTAATTTTTCGAAACGTACGCATAAGGCGCAATAACGGAAGCGGCATAAGGCGAAGGCACGGCACAGGCGCGGCGCAGAAGTTAAATGAAGCGACATGCCTTTACCGCACCGCTTGAGTATAATATACGACACGTCGGTTTCATACATTTTATATGAAAATAATAATAATATAATAATATTCCACAACTATCACACAATGCCATCTAGTCCCAAGCTAAGCAGAGCTTGTGTTATGGGTACTAGACAACGGATAAACATACTTATATATTTCTAAATATATAAATATTATAGATAAATTACACCCAGACACAGAACAAATGATCGTGCTCATCACACAAACATTTGTCCTGCGTGGGAATCGAACCCACGACCTCCGGCATAGCAGTCAGGGTCACTAACCACTAGACCAACAGGCCTGTCAAAAAAGGCCTGAAAAGTTTTTGAAGTGGCACCATGGTTGCACCACGTCTGTGCTGTATCTTTGTCTTACATCACTTTTGTATAATTCGCGCCTATTATGAAGCAGTTATTAATAATACACAAAAGTGTCTCCGGTTGAAATTCGACATAACTAACAAAACTACGTGGTATTACTTATTGTTGTACGATAAAAGAGTTTTAATTGTTGTTATAAGATATATACGATTATCAACGCCCGGTCTTACCCTAGTGTAATAATTTAAATGGAGTTAATATTAAGTTTAATAGGCACTTATCACTTTAGTAAGCAATTCATAATATAACCAAAACTTTGGACATTAATCATTTTCATATCATATCACAGACGGGATCATAACAAGATTTCCGTGTATTAGATACAATCTAGTCTATTATTATTTACTTAACATTAGATTTAAATAAAAACTGCCTGCCTCTGTTTTTTAAATTTATATAATTTTTGTCGCATTTGTGTTTATCACTTTTGTGTATACGAATCTCTACATTCAAGTTAGTGTCTTCTGTTGCATACTTAAGTAGAGTGGAGTAAAATATTATATTGCTTAAGTGAAATTTGCCTAGTTGTATGTTAATTGATTCATTCATTACTGATTTATGCGAATGAACGCCCGCTTATACTGATAACCTCTATAATTAAGTTTATTTGGAACTCTCTGGGCGCAGATCTTACTCGCTCTTGTCCGGTATTTGAATAGATAATGAGTATTAATATTATTTTCTCTTTAGTATTCACCACTTTCCATTAAGTCTTTCCATATTAAATAATTGTAGAAGATATAACATGCCCTTTGCACGTAGTATACGTGGTAGAGTAACGCTGAATCTATATTATGGTTATAACGCATTTGGCGCGTGGTGGAGCGTGGTTCTTAGCCGGGGAAGAACCACGCTCTCACATAATGCAAGCACACAGAAGCAGATTAATGTTGCTGTATTTTGAATGGTGAGTGTAGAGATCCAAAGACCCTTTTTATTGAATACGAGGCATTTCATCTTAGTCTTCAGGAATGAAAACGCATATCTATTTTGATTCATAATCGTGATTGAATGTAGATGTCTATGGGCCACGGTATTCACTTACCATCAGATGGACTGTGAGCTCGTTTGTCACCCTTATTCTTTAAAACGCACAGAAATAGCTTTAATTAAATTCTTTGACTGAATGACGTATTTTTAATAATCGCCACATAACACACAAACACATAAATAATCCAAACATTTTACATCAAATTATGTGCAAAAATTTTATCGCGTTTTAAAAATATTCCCTTAAATGTATTGCGTATAGTATGTAAGTTTGCGGCGGTGCTCCTCGATACCGCCCGCATCGTCCGCCGGTTTCTTTCCCTTTCCCCCCTCGGCAGTTTAGTCTCCCCTGTTGAGGGCTTCCATCTGGTTGGTCTTTTATTTATTTATGTATTTTAAATGTATTTATTTTATTTTATTGATATTTATGTATACATATTTATTTATACTTTCATGCACAAAAAAGGTACATATGGCGGACTTAATGCCATAGGGCATTCTCTCCCAGTCAACCATTAGGCTAAACAGAGATAGACATTATGGAGGCGGTGCAGCAATAATCAAATAGAGAGGATAAAAGAAATAATAATATATGTAATAAACAATACATAGATATTATATATATATATATATATATATATATATATATATATACATATATACATATATAATACATAATAAAATATATATACATACATACATACATACACTGTATACACATAAATACATAAATATATATATATATATATATATATATATATATATATATATATATATATATATATATATATATATATATATATACATACACAATAGGTTCGTATAAATATTATATATGTCAGAACAAATATAAAATATATACGAAAAAGAGAGCTTAGTCAATTCAAACTTGCAACGATTTAATCATATACTTACGGACTTGATTTTAATTTGTTGGGAGCTTTTTTAATATCAAGAGGGATGTCGTTCCCGAGTCTGATGGCCACGAGGGCGAAAGAGTGAGATAAATAACCAGTACGGTGTAAAGGAGTGAGTAACTTAAGATTGGCCGAGGAACGGAGAGAACAATTATGAGAATCTCCCATGTATTGAAATTTAGATTTCAGATACTCGGGAGCACATGGATCGTTCAAAATTGAGAAAAGGGTGCAGAGTATTCTAACATATCTGCGCTGACGGATAGGCAACCAGTTTAACTGTGTACGAAATGTATCTTACATGGTCGTATTTACGAAGACCATAAATGTATCTGATGCAGTTGTTAAGCAGACGATCCAATGTATTAAGATGAAGTTGAGACAGGTCTGAGCAACACACATCGACATAATCAATAATCGGTACAATAAGTGATTGGACAAGTAAAATCTTGGTATTGGTGGGAAGAAAGTTTTTAAATCGATATAGAGATCGCAAAGTTCCAGTAGTTTTGCGACTCACCTCCTGTATATGTTTGTTCCATGTTAAGCAACCATCGATGTACAGACCAAGGTTCTTTACGCTAGTAGAGAATGGTATGACATTATTATTAAACATAATTGGTGGTAGGGTGGCAATATCCAGTTTAGATAATAATCTTGAGCTACCTAAGATTATCGTTTGGCATTTAGACGGGTTCACGTTTATGCCATACACAGTAGACCATTCTGAGATATATTTTAAATCATCATTTAACAGTGAGATAGCACTTAGGATATTTGAAGGCTCCACTTGCGCATATAACTGCAGATCATCAGCGTACAAATGGTAAGAGCTCTTGAGATTTAGTGTGATGAGATTTATAAAAATGGAAAACAGAAGAGGAGAGATAATACCGCCTTGAGGGACGCCAATTGACACATCACGCCAGTCAGATAGTATATGACCAGTACGCACAGCCTGTTGGCGCCCCCGAAGATATGTTGAGAACCATTCCTGAGCTGAACACGAGATATTCAAATGAGAAAGAAGAGCCAACAGGATACCATGATCGACAGAATTAAAAGCATTAGAAAAATCAATTAAGATGAGAACGGTCAGTTTTGATTTTTCCATCCCCTCACGAATATCTTCCGTAACCTTGAGAAGAGCAGTAGTAGTAGAATGACCCGGGCGGAAACCAGACTGATAAGGGGAAAGAATATTCATTGAGAAAACAAAAGCAGAAATCTGTTTATGAGCGACAGCTTCCAGAACTTTAGAAAGAAAAGGCAGAATAGAAATTGGTCTGAAATTAGGTAAAGAGCTGCATTCAGTAGCTTTCGCGATGGGAATAATAAAGGCTTTACGCCAGAGAGTTGGAAAAGCACCATTCATCAGCGAAAAGTTAATTATATGAGTTATCACGGGTAAAACAGAATCCAGCACGTGCAAAACCATTACCCTACTCACGTCATCACATCCAACGGCTTTCGATTTAATAGAGGAAAGTGCTTTGCGTACCTCGTCTTCGTCTACAGGAGTAAAAGTGAAAGTTTCATGAGAATAAGGAGGCATGGAAGATATAAAAGAGATGGCATTAGCTCTAGAATCATCAGAAACTATTTGAGAAGACAGAAAATGACGATTAAAATCGTCAGGAGAAAAGGTGACGCTATTATAGTCAAATTGCGATTTTCCATATCCAAGCGTATTCAGAAACTTCCATATAATAATAATAATAATAATAATAATAATAATAATTTTATTTCAGATACAAGCTCCATAATTTGTTAGTAATAAATAATATAAACTTAAAATTAATGTCAATAAATATACAACTAAAAAAAAACAATGATTATTTTATATTAAATATAACAGCTCTGGACCCCATATGCACAGTGTTCCAGTGGCGCACTACCGGACAATCAAACCTACCTAATACAGTACATAGGAGTCCGTTGGCACTGTCTCGCACGCGTCGCATCAGGGAGGCCACTCTCTTCCGCATTATTGCATCAAAGCTGTCCGTGTTAGCCTCAACAAACATACCTGATGCGCTGCAATATCGAGACAGCCCCATTAGCATCCTAAAGCCATTATTATATTGAACACGTAGAGCATTTACGGATCTGCGAGTATACTTGACCCACAGGCTGCAGGTGTAAAATGTTTGGCAGTACGTCTTAAAAAGGGTTATCTTGACAGCTTTTGTACACCTTGCAAACCTGCGAGCCAGCATGTTGCACCTCACTGCTAACGCTCTACGTTCTCGTTTAATATCCAAGTCATCAGAGAGGTCATCTGTAACCCAGTGCCCCAGGTATTTAAATTTGGTGACCCTAGTTAAAGGTACTCCTCCAAGCATGACCAGTGGGATATCCTTGGGTTCTTTATTCCCTGCCTTGAAAATAAGTAGTTCACTCTTTTTGGAGTTATACCTGAGGCCATGGGCTTCAGCATATCTCTCACATACATTTATTAAAGTTTCAAGTGCTCTGATCGAAGGGCTCAGCAGCACCATGTCGTCCGCGTAACTGATGCTGTTTACGAAGTTACCATCTATTAAGCATCCGACGCCAGTTCTGCTAAGCTCATCGATCAATCCATTTATATATAGATTAAAGAGCCTCGGTGAAGTTAAGCCCCCCTGTCTCACTCCACATTCCAACCTATATCCACTTGAGTATTATGAACATGCCCACCTTACATTATTTGATTGGTTGTGGTACCAATACCTTAATATATCGACTATCTCTCTAGGCGTACTCGTTTCCCTCCGAAGCTTATCCCATAATAGGTTGTACGAGACCAGGTCAAATGCCTTCGACAAGTCCAAAAAACAGGCGTAGACAGGCGTTTTTCTCGTAACATAATACTGGACGGTATGCTTGAGTCGCAAGATTGCAGTTTCAGTGGACAGTTCAGGTATAAACCCAAACTGTGCCTCATGTACCTGTATATGTTTACTTATTCGACGATCAAGCAAACCATCCAATACTTTGGCTATCACAGTAGCCAGCGAGATCGGTCTATAATTGTTCTTGTCGGCAGCATCCCCGGTCTTATTCTTTAGAACTGGTACCACTATGGTCTTCATAAGTTCCTGAGGTAAGTATTCATGCCCTATACATACATTAAAGAGCATAGTCAATACCCTAGGTAGATGAACTCCCGCATACTGCAGGTGCTCAATACTGAGGTCGTCATGTCCAGGTGATTTACCACGTGTCATATTATTTATGACATTTGCGACTTCTTTCGCAGTAAATCTGGCAAATTCACTGCATGATTTCTGCTCAATATCGAACACCCGCTGCACCGGTCCCAATGGAGATTCCACTTTGAAGTGTTCCCTAAAAACTTCTGCGATATGATGGGGCTCACTCTTACCATCGATACTCGCAGGTAAGCATGATGCAGTTTCCAGCTTCTTTGTT
Organism: Parnassius smintheus behrii; assembly: GCA_036936625.1. Lineage (NCBI taxonomy): Eukaryota > Metazoa > Arthropoda > Insecta > Lepidoptera > Papilionidae > Parnassius > Parnassius smintheus. The sequence continues at coordinate 17,600,786 of JAUPFT010000009.1, read as the reverse complement.
TGTTTCCAAAAACTCTTAAAATCTTTTTCTTTCTGGTGAGTAGCCAAAATATCCATTTTTATTTGGTACTCATTGTCTTGACACCACTTAAGCTTTGAATTAAAACACCTCCTAGCTTCTCGCATTCTGTCATATACATAACCCGCACTGGGCTTACCATACAGCAACCACATTTGGAAACTGCATCGTGCCTCCTGATGGACCTCCCGTAAGTACCTATTCCACCCAACAACCAGTTTGTGTTTACTACGCTTTCTTATCTCATAGCTGGTTTCAGCAGCTTCTCTTAAGATGTAAACAATATTATAATACAACCTATCAATTACAGTTCTATGATCTACATTTTTACACACTTTATCGGCACAAAAACTAAATTCTATCGGAAAATCAATATTTCTTAATTTATTATGACATATTTTACTGTATATGTTAATCTGATCAACGCCCCTCTCACCCCACTTCACCTTGTTACAACATTTTTCTTTATATTGCGTTTTAAATGACAGATTACCTATCTTAAAATCTACTTCCAGTGGAAAATGATCTGACCAATAAACATCAAGGCATACCTTACAATTTAGTACACATCGCCAAGCTGCCTCTGTTACCAGACAGTGATAAAGCCATCTTCGGCAGTCCTTTTTAATGTCACTTATATAAGTGTATGTGTCTGATGTCATTTTTAAATGGACCACGTCTGCACAGAGCCACCTCCGCTCCTCACAGAAATCGGATAACTCATTATAGAATAATTCTCCAGGATGCGCATTAAGATCACCGAGAATAATTGCAGATTCAATTTCGCAACTCTCGATTACAGCGTCTATTTCACTTAACACCTCTGTAAACTCAATTAAATTATCTTGATTGTCTGTAGGCATATACACCGAAAAAACCAGGAACAAACGGTTATTCGCACATATTTTAATAGCTGTCAGTCTAACACTATTACACGGAACGATTTTAACTGACGAAAACACACTTTTCTTCCACATTATCGCCACCCCACCATAGGGTCGACCACGGAGCATGCTGGTTGATGTGTCCACCGCTGACTTGCTCGTGAATTCAAAGTCACTGTCAATATTCCCTATATATGCAATGTCATGCGGTAATAACCATGTCTCCTGAAGAGCTATTACGTGTGCCGTCTTGCATAATTCCCTCACCCCGTCCACTGATCTCGTTACTGACTTGCAATTAAAACTAATAAGTTTTATACTGTGATCATCATTTATGTCCATACTATACATTTTAGTAACTTTTACCACCAGCCTCACTCAAGCCCGTAGCAGGTAATTTCCTGTCATTAAAATTAATAAATCGCCGAAACGATATACCTTCAGGCCAAAGATTCTTGTCCAGGAACATTTCCGTCATATGCCTAGGAACAAACACTTTATAAGACTTATAATCTTTTTGACGTTTCATTTTAATTTCCACCAACTGTACAGCAACATTCGTTTTGCCTAAAATATAATCGGCAATGTCCTGGGTTGAAGTGTCTTTATCAACATTGTTTATAAACAACGGTATTCTTATATTTTCTGCCTTAAATTTACCCGTAGGATCCTTCGACTGCCCCTGTAACCCAATAAATCTGTTCCTAAGTCTTTTCCTCTGCACCGTGATCCATTCTTCATCCCTTTTATTTATAAACTCGCCCTCTCCCCGTACTACTTGTGAGAATGTACTCCGTTCGTTAAGCTTACTCACTGGCACAGTACCGCTCGCTCTTTCCGCTACACCTGTAGTTGAGGCCACCAGAGTCTGCGCGCACGCATTATTTTCGGACTGCGTCTGTGCGGAAATCGCGGTACTCGTAGAGGCCTCCACGCGCATGCCCTTATCTATTATGTTTGCTTCAGTCGCTGTTGATTGCCCGGCAGGGACAGGTGCAATCGTAAGTGCATGCTGACTCATCGTGTGCGACGCATCCAGCCGACATTGTGAGTCACACTGAGTAACTGTATTATTCTCAGCTATTTTAAATGCCGTTTGATTTGAAGTAGCCGTCTTTTCTACCTCCAAGTTTATAAAACCAAATGGCCCGCTATCCGATTCAAGGTTATCGTAATGTACCAAATTACTCATGCCTCTTTTCTTATTTAAGGAATGTTCAAATTGGTAATTATTTAACAGTGAACCTTGCTTCATGTTATCGATCTCCATTTTTAATTTGTTAATTTGCTCAACTGTAGCGTACTGCTCTGATATAACTTGAACCTGATCTTTTAGGATAATTATGTCTTTCAGTAATCTCGTGACATCGACATGGTCAAATGTAACCGGTGGTAGTTTTCGTAGCTCTCGGGCTACGAATATGGGAATTAGTTCTGCTGATGTACACTTGATAAGGGATATAATGTCCTCGAGATCCCGCTGTATTTTTCCGTCTGCTTTGCCCTTTCTCTTTATCCTTTTCCCTGAAGTTTGCACAGATTGATAGAGTAAGTCTTTTGCAGCCGCAATCTCTTCAAGAGAGAACGCAGTTGCACACAAGCGAACTATGCTTTCTTCATTCATCACATCTACTTGATTCTGAATAAATGTCAAAACTTCACTAATGACAATGTTACAGCTATTACATTTTACTACATTCACAGACATTGTGTAGAACGCCACACAACTCTTTCACGTTAAACACGTATTATCGCGGCAACGTACGCGACCAGCAGCATATATCAGCCGAAGATGAATTAAGTAGTTGTTCGTGGATATATCGGCGTTTAGCGGCTCTCACCATCTGATTGCATCGATTTCTTGCAGCTTTATATGCTTGCCACTTTACCTCAGTGCGATTCTTCTTGAAAGCACGGAAAGTTCTATCACGTTTAGCCATAGCCAATCTTACCCCAACCGTGATCCATGGAACAGGAGGACGCTTCAGTCGAACAACACGCTTAGGAGCATGTTTATTATACAGTCCTAATATGTTGCTGTTAAAGAAGTCGACTTTTTCATCAACTGTGGAAGCAGTATATACAGATGACCAGTTAATAGCATCTGCATCACATTTAAGCTTGTCCATATCTATTCTAGCAAGACTACGAATAGTGATGGACACAGGTAAAGGCTTGGGGGACTTTAATTTATATGACAGATAAAGCAGGTCATGCCGTGAAAATCCAGAAGCAGGGAATTGTCTATAATTGACAACGTGATCAACGGAGGAGACGGCAATAAGGTCAATCCAGGTGTCAGCAGAGTGGAAGTTGTGATGTGTTGCATTTAAAGGCAAAATAGTGAAATTATGCGACAACATGGTCGACCTCAGTTTCAAAGACTTAAGAGAAACCTTATACTTATATAAATACTTATTACGTGGTAGAGCCATGCTGCAGTTATATTAGTAGTATAGTTGTAGCACGAATGGGTCGGCTCGACCGGGGAAGGACCACGCTCTCACAGAATACCAGCGTGAAATAGTAGCTTAATGCTGCTGTATTTCGTATGGTGAGTGTAGAGAACCGGAGACCCTTTTTACTGGAAATGAGGCATTCCATCTCAGTCCTCACGGGTGACAACGCATCTGCATTTTGATTTGTAATGGAAGATAGATGTAGATGTCTATGGGCCGCAGCAACCACTTACCATCAGGTGGACTGTGTGCTCGTTTGTCACCCTATTCTATAAAAAAAAACCCAGATAGATCGGTGTTAAAGTCTCCCATGATAATGTGATGTGTGTAGGCAGAACTGTAAGGCAATAAATTTACTTCCAAATCGGAGAAATAGTCCACTTGAGGTGGACAGTAGACAACTCCAAGAAACACTTTAACACTCTTGACATTAACTTTAACAAAAATGTATTCCATTGAAGAGATGTGTTTAATATTTTATAAGGTAAATTACTACGCAGATAGATAGCAACACCTCCGCCTCTTTTACCAGTGCGGTCATTACGGAGTAAAATATAACCTGGAAGACTATAAGACGTGGAAGAGAGTTCAGGCTTGAGCCAGCTTTCGGATATGAGTATAGCATGAACTGCATTAGAAGAGAAAGTATCCAGGAGCTCCGTATGATGTTGAGGAACACTTTGTGCATTTAAATGGCAAATGTGAAAACAGTTTAACAATTTTTGAGATTCGTCGTATATTAGCGTACGTAGCATGGCGGGCTCATCCGAAGCATCAACAAGTGAAAGGGAAGAGGAGCTGTTGCAAGTGGAATAAAAAGATTCATCATCTGACATTAAACAAAATTACTTAAAATAATAAAATAAATAATATTATATAATAAAATAATACTAAATATAAATAAGTATTTAAAATAATAAAATTATATCAAATAAATATAACTGAATATAACAAAAAATGACTAAATATAGATGTATATCTCCATACATCACCCTCCGGCTAACTGTTTACAATATTAAAAATAACACCAGGAAAGTAAAAGAAAACAAAATATAAAAAGAAAAGGAAAATCAATAAACGAACGAGGCATTTAAAAGTAAACAACTAAAGAAAATATAATAAAAAACAAAGTAATGAGTAATTAGGATAGATTATTACATATAACTAAAATAAAGTTGAATCAAATATAACTTGTGTACTTATTCTGTCAATAGTAATGCTAATGTAATTAGTATGGCAAACAGCCATGCAACCGAAGCCAACAACATAACCATCTGTCTATGTCATCTGACATCTGTTAAAATGTCTGTTATTATACTATAGTTATAATATGTTATCTATGGTCTTAGTTCAGCAAAATGTTACTTAGGCTTAGAAAGGATAGAACCCAGAGCCATAAAGCCAGTTAATAAAAAAATAAAATAAAAAATATTACTTAATATGTAGGTAAACAAAACAAAACAAAAGTTATTATTCTACAGTTGTTATCAATAATAATAAGACAAATAACAAATATACATGACGGCTTACAAATTAAATCCAACATGAGAATAAAGCGAAGTCGATGAGAGTTATTTGTTGCGAATTATGCGCTTGGACCTCACCGTCGACTTTGGTGCACTACCACTGTTAACATTTGGTGACACTTTCTTCAGCGTAGAATCAGATGGTCGATCCGATGCAGCAGGCAGTTCATACTGTGTAATGAGCTCATCGAGGTCCTTGGTGTCCGTCAGCCGATGGCGCTTACCACAAGGCAACTTGACGTGTATATTACCATCGAGTGACCAAACTTGTCTAATACCAAAGTGCTTACGTGCAGCAATGAATAAGCCTTGACGCTGACGTGTAAGAAACTCGGACAGCACATATGAAGTGCCTTTTAACATAGTCTTTTTGGCCCAAATGGTTGACTTAATGGACTGATCACTAAACCGAATCAGAACTGGTCTTACACGAGCTTCTGATACTGCACCTAGACGATGGCAAGCCGTAATGGAGCTTGAAGAAAATTCCTGTAGTTGAAGCTTATCCTGCAGGACAGTTACAACTTTATTTAAGATGTTTTCATCAGATGATTCCGGAACTCCATTTAGCAGCAAATATTTTCTCCGATGCCGCATCTCAATATTGTAAACAGTTTGACTAACCTCATTGATCTTCTGGTGTAGTAGTGACATGATTTGCCAAACATTATCCTTAAACGCTTGAAAGTCGCTTGAGAGAGATTTCATGTCAGGAGCCGTGGTGGCAGATTTTTTTATAAGTGCTTCAAATTCCGCCATACGTTGATTGAGAGAAGTTAACGCAGCCTTTTGGATGTTTGCTAACTCGGCAATAGTGGACATTTTCTTGAAAACTTATCTTCTGGTGTGTTGTGAGAGTTGAAAGTTACTGGTGGTAGGGTGATATAACTTTATCGCAGTTTAACCATTAAGGGGAGTTAAACCCACAATGTATGTATTTAAATACACAAAAATACTAAAAATTGTAAACTAGGAAACTGTATATTACTTAAAATATCAATAAAAAACTATTTTGTTACTTAGAGCAATGTGCACTTTATTTCACGCCTACCGCCAAAAAAAACTCTATATCACTTTCATTCACAATTATATATTTATGTAAACCGACCGTACGAGAAAACTACAGATAGTAACTAGATACCTCAAAAATAATGCTTTATTTCACTAAAACATTTTAACAAATAATGGAGACTGATACGCTTTCATACATTCCTGGGCCCATATTGTAAAAATATGAAAGTTGTGTCAATTAATAGCTTATGTATTATCAAAACATCACTGAAGATTTTGCGCATTGGCAATCTGAGAGCGGATTTATAAGAGATTAGTAAAAATGAGGTTATGCAACAAATTGGCAACAACCTATACTATACAGCTGATTTTTTTAAGTGTGATTGCTATTTTGTTTTATTCAACATTTGTTTAATTTATTTGTATGACATTCAGTGGGAGGTTAGGAGGTGATGTTTAAAAAAAATACTAATAATAACACAATATCCACAATAAAAATCCAAAGTTTAACGATTAAATTTATTATTATATAATTTATAAGATAATTAAATAAGTAGATAAGTTCAGAAGTCCGAAGAAAGAAAGCAGTAGTCGAGGAATATAAATAAATAAAATAACGGGAAACACTCAAAACGCACGCGTACTAAACGATACGAGACGAGTGATCATAGATTCAGTCAGGCAGGATCTGTCACTGTCATTACAGTTCAAAAATAAAGTTGACAAACACCTCCTCTAAAAAGCCTCTTCTAAAGGCCTCTAAAAAGTTTGGCGTGCTCAGCAGAGCTAATTTACAAAGAGTAAGTTTGGCCTCACATGGAATACTGTTCTCATCTCTGGGCCTGGGCACCCGTTTTACTGGGAGTATTTTACCTCGTACAACTCTTCTGTTAACGGGGAAGGACCACGCTCTCACAGATTTTTTTTATAGAAGAAGGGAGAAAACGAGCATGCGGCTCACCTGATGTTAAGTGACTACCGCCGCCCATGATCAACCGCAACACCAGGTTAATTGCAGGTGCGTTGCCGGCCCTTTAGAAAGGAGTAAGCTCTTTTCTGGAAGGTCCCCAGGTCGTATCAGTCCGGAAAAATCGCCTGTGGTAAACTATTCCACAGAGAGGTTGTACGCGGAAGAAAACTCCTTTTGAAACGTACTGTGGTGGACCGCCAAGCATCCAGATGGTGTGGATGGTATCGGGACGTTTGCCTCGTGCGTTCACGAAATTTGGCGGCTGGGATTAATCCGAACAATTCCTAAGAACACTCCCCGTGATAGATGCGATAAAATACGCAAAGAGATGCAACATCTCTTCGCAGCGCCAGTGAATCGAGCCGATCGGAAAGCACTTGGTCGTAGACGATTCGAGCCGCTCTGCGCTGGATGCTGTCAAGTGGAAGGAGCTGGTACTGGGAAGCTCCAGCCCAGAGATGGGAACAGTATTCCATGTGCGGCTAAACCTGCGCCTTGTAAAGTTGCAGGCGGTGTGCCGGCATAAAATACTCTGCTGAGCAAGCCAAGCTTTTTAGAGGCCAATTTGGCCTTCTCTTCCAAGTGACCACGAAACTACACGTCACACGATATGTCGACGCCGAGGATTCCTGTTTTTTAGTTGCTGAGGCAACAAGGGGAGTGCCTTGAAACTGAGGAGATATGACAAAGAGGTTCTTTTTAGCGGTTAACGCGCAGACTTGTGTCTTCTGGGGGTTAAACTGGACTAGATTTAGTCGTCCCCAATCCGAGACTCTGTTCAGCAAAAACTCAACTTCAGACACAAGTTTGTCCCGGCACTTGGAGACGTTTTCCCGAGAAATATTGGCTCGGCCGGTGTAAAGAGCATCACCAGTGCTGTCATCTGCATAGCAATTAATGTTACGGGTTTGCAACATATCATTGATATGCAGAAGAAACAGCGTTGGCGATAGCACGCAGCCTTGTGGAACACCAGCATTAATAGGCTTGCAATCGGAGCTTCCACCGTCTACAACGACCTTGATGCTCCGATCTGCAAGAAAGCTGGTGATCCAATCGCACAATTTCTCGGGAAGCCCATAGGAAGGGAGCTTCGAAAGAAGCGCTTTATGCCAAACCCGATCGAAGGCCTTCGCAATGTCCAAACTAACAGCCAATGCCTTCCCCTTGGACTCCACTGCCTCTGCCCATCTGTGATTTAGGTAGACCAGAAGATCACCAGCTGACCGACCAGGGCGAAAACCGTATTGGCGGTCACTAATCAGCTGGTGATTCTCAAGGTACCTCATGAGCTGGCAGTTTACAATGGACTCCATTGTTTTGGAGAACAAGGAGGTGATGGCGATAGGCCGGTAGTTGGACGGGTCAGAGCGGTCACCATTTTTAGGGATCGGGTGGATGAAAGCCATCGTCCATGATTTTGGAACTACGCCTAGGGAGTAGGAGTACCGGAAAGACGCGTTAAAACCGGTGCCAAGTCGGGAGCACGCGTCCTCAGCACAAATGGGGGGATTCCGTCAGGCCCACTTGACTTGGGGATGTCCATGGAAAGGAGTGCTTTGCGAACCGAGTGCTGTGTGAACTGCACTTCCGGCATAGAGAACTCACCATCGAGAGTCGAGTTTGACGCAAAGAAAGAGCCTAGAAGATCGGCTTTCTCCTTTGCGGTATGGGCCAGTGAGTCGTCCTCCCTGTGCAGAGATGGGAGAGATGGCTGACAGAAATTCCCCTGAACAGCCTTGGCGAGAGGCCAGAATGCACGGGTTCCAGAAGGAAGGCGAACTATTTTCTCGCCAATTCTGCCTATGTGTTCTGACTTTGCCTTGGCAATGACTCTTTTGAAGGACCTAGAGGCGGAATTATACTTCTTTTTTACAGCGCTGGTGTTTACATTACGGGACGCTGATGCGTCAGCCCAGGCTCGGTAGCACTCCTGCTTATAGCATGATGCTATTTTACAGGAGCGACCAAACAATGGCTGAGATTTGCCTCCAATGGGCACCACAGAGGAAGTAATAAAAAGTTCCATACCCTGAAGTACCACATTAGCGACAAAATCCGCAACAACGTTGGGGTCGTCCGGCGAGAAGCAAACCCGCCCCCAAGGTTAGGATGCAAAGAAAGACCGCATCCCATCCCAATCGGTTGACCTATAGTGCCAAACACGGCGGCAGCCTGCATAATGCAACTGCGATTTCAGCGTGAGTGGCACCACACTCTGGACAAGACAATGGTCTGAGGAGCCTAAAGGGGCGTCGACGGAAATTTGATATCCGTCCGGGTGGGAGGTCAGCAGAAGGTCCAACAGGGAAGGTGCATGATCCTCCACATCTGAAATCCGCGTAGGCGAAGTAACCAGTTGTGTCAGACCATATGCCAAGGCAAAATCATGAACAGATCTCCCCGCATGATCGATTAAACCAAGCCATTCGGCGTGATGGGCGTTAAAGTCGCCGAGGATAACGATCTCTGCGGAGTTGATTTGCTGAAGCAACGAATCTGTAGCCATTTGGACGTGGTCGAAGAGTCGTTTTGTTTCGGCATTACCGCTATGGGACCTATAGAGACACCCGTATACGCGCGAATGGTCGTCGCTGTCTACGTGTAGCCAAAGGATGGACAGGTCCGAAACTTCAAGTCTGCCGAGGCGTCGAGAACACATGCCCTCTCTGACGTAAACGGAAACTCCAGCCCGAGGCAAAAAGAAGTGTTCCAGTTTGTACCCCGGGTAGGAAAAATACGAGACTCAGACGGAGAGAACACCTGCGTCTCGGTCAGAAAGAGCAGAGCCGGCCTCGCCGTCTCAAGATGGTAGTGGATGGCGTTTAGGTTAAAGTGAAATCCCCTGATATTGCAGAAATTAATGGACAGCGTGGCAGGAGTCGCCTTGGTCTTGTTGCTCCGTTTGCTTGAGCAGTTGTAGTCTTGAGCGAAATTTTGCTCCCCCCCCCCCAGAATACGCGGGGCAACCTGAGCACCCACGCTCAGAAGTGGAGAAACATGGTCGTGGATGCTCAGCGAGGGATTCTCCAGCGATGATGGTACCCTCCTGGGTTATTCTATCATTATTTAATTCCGCTACCATGTTGATGGGGGGGGGGGAGTGACTGGGTCTCCGGCCACCTGCACTCACCAGACGAAACGCGGAAGCAGAGCTTCCACTTCACGCCGGTATTCTGTGAGGTTTACCACCCCAGTTTGAGCCGGCCCATACGTGCAACAGCAAAGCTGCCGCGTGGCTCTACCACTGTTAAATAAAAATAATACCACCGTCATATAGTACCTTAATGCTACCGTGTTTCGTATGGTGAGTGAGAGAACCGGAGACCCTTTTTGCTGGAAATGAGGCATTCAATTTTAGTCCTCACGATAAGTCATCCTCATTTTGATTCGTAATTGAGGGTAAATGTTTATGTCTATGGGCCACAGCAACCACATACCATCAGGTGGACTATGTGCTCGTATGTCACCCTATACTATAAAACAACTGGCGATTATTCCGAACCGATACGATACAACTTATTAGGAACGTTCAAGAAAAGAGCTTACTTCTTTCTAAAAGGTCAGCAACGCATCTGTAATTTCCCTGGTATTGTGGTTGTTTATGGACAGCGGTAGTCTTTTTCTATCAGGTGAACCTACGTTCGTTTGCCCTTCTTATATTAAAAACAGAGGAGAATTTATGAATTAAGATATAAAATGATCATTTGATGAAGCAACCCTATAATAAGTCAGTATGAGAATAGACGTAGATGACAATCCAAGACCACCAACACGTTTGCAGTGTCTATCTGCAGACACATTGCAGGCTAAATTAATCCGTTATTATAAACAAAAAATGTTACATTTCGTTTCAGGCTCTGTTTTCTAAACATACAAAAGTCGTTTTTTAAACATACAAAAGTTTTATTTGCTATGGCATCTTGCAATGCGTTTTAAATTAAGAATGGAAGAGTGGTATTGTTTAATTTGTAATGATAATACATTCATCGAAGCTGAATGATTTACAATTTTCATATAAATTTCTCAGTACGATACGCGCTCCACCCATTGTAAGTTAATTGTAATATGCCTATAACCTTCACACAAGTGCAAGAAATAAATTCAAAAAGTTTTACCGCAATCTGATGAAAGTTATGGAAGTGCTTAAAATACGAAAAACGAACATATTTTTTATGTCTTAAAAAATATTCATATAGTACTCATTAAGTGTAAGTGTGTGTTAAAACAAAATGTCTATAAATCTGAATTAAACGTAAGAATACCTCAGAATAAGAATACCTACAAATAAAAATTCCCTCACTTCACACAACGCAGCGACGAATACTTGCGTAGATACGTCACGTCAGTTAGATTCTCATACGAAAAGCTTCACTATTTACTGGCGAGTGTACGTAATGTGCGGTCCAACGAGGTAGCCGTAGTGCTTCATTTTATTATGTTCTGCAGAGAAGCACTTGCTTAGATAAGATATGATTTTTGTGCTGTAATTTACATATTTAGTGATTTTTGGCAACAAATGGAGACGTTGAAGTTTTTATAGACGCTGACATATTTTACTAGCATAGACACTGTCGCATAATTATACCTACAATAAAAATATATTTGAAAATTAAAGAATACTTTAATGTATGTTATAATTAAATAATTTAGGTGTACAAGCTGTTGTCATCTATGAGTGGCGATGCCAGATCAGAACTTTGGCAAATGATCTCTAAAAACCATGTCCAGGAGTGAAGTTTTACGGGCTAATGATAATGGGAGAAGACTACAGGCTCCTGAGACTCTTGATACCCATTTAGATTTCAACTCCTATTGGCGAAGTCAACAACCCCAAGCGGTCGGTCTCCTAATTTACGCTCCTTTGTACATTTATGATTTTAGCAAAATATCGTGATTTCTTTTAAATATGCTTTATCTTTTTATTAATCACAATCGCAATATATGACCTAAACATTTATTCTAGTGTTTACTTATTTCTTTTTGTTTTGTGTTCCTAATTTTTATTGTAAGAAATAAATGTCGACAAAGTTAATTGTGCTAACCGCAACAATATCTTTGATACCGAATATTGATTTTAATAGGTTTATTCATTACATTTCAGTTACAATAAATACCCAAATATCCTCAAATCTCCTCGTAGGTGATGCATCGGTGGTAACGCCAGTAAACAATCTACTTTATCAACATTACATTACATATCGCATTGAGTTCGTCCTAAGTTATATCTACTTTATCAACATGACTAGTGCATATTTTTTGTTTCCTTCCTTCCTTCCCTTTCCTACCACACGCGCTGCCGCCGAGGTGAAAAAGAGGATCTCGGCGCGCGTCATTATACTAAGTGATATTACGCCATCCGCAACGCACGGCCACCCGTCGCGTCTTATGTACATTAACCGCAAACCGCGCAGGACGAACATTGAGTTCTCCTGTTTATGTTTAATATTCACCGCATCAGACATTGTGTCTTTGTAACTCATAAAAGTGTGAGACGCCCCCGTAAGGGCAAATGTCGAGAGTGTGGGACTTCACGAAACTGTTAACCGAGAGTGCGTGTGCGCCGAACCACGTGGCGAGCTTGCTGTATAGCAGACACTCCAGGAGGAAGGCGCGGCAGCCCTCATCAGGTCAGTGCGTGCTATCCCACCTATTTATTTTCCCCTTTGCCGTATGCACCAAAATTACAGTCCACTAAATCTTTATCGAAGATACCTTAAGTTACTGGCGTCTCCATTTTTAATGGTCCTTCGGGCCGGATTGACCTTGACTTTCCGCCCTTATTAGATCGTTATCGTAATAAGCGTTTATATAATTAATTATTTATATTTTAATCCGACTTCGGATTAACCCCGCCCTTATTAGAACACTAGAATAGGTCCTAATAGGTGACATTCATAGTAATTTTAAAACTATATTAATAGAATGAATAAGCATATAATTATCTGTATAAATTATTTGTTGTATGTTCACATCACGTCATCAACTTTTAACTACATCTATAGATTATACTGTTAAATTACATTTATTATTTGCACATATATTTAAGCATTATATTCGTTATAAATAACTTCATAATTATTATAAAAGTTAACAATTAAAGTTCATCGTTAACGAAACTAATATTTAATAATTCAACCGCGTAGCGAGGTCGCTTACAGACTACCCGCTTATAATTATATTATTTTTGCCGCATAACTTAAGTTGTAATGCCGCCTAAAAAACAAATAGCATCGAATAATAGCGATTCCTCGGATAATGAGGGCACACCTGATGCTGAGTTGGTTTTATTGTTAGCTAAACGAGATGCTTTATTTGAAATAGTGCAAAAATATATGATATGTCCTCGGACATCCACATAAACACTTCCACGATGGAGCGTTTTCTTGATGGAAGTTCTAATATTAATGCTTTACGTATTGAGTTTAAACAGGTCTTAGATAATTATAATTCACATTTATTAAAAATAAACCCTATTGCTAAACCTGATTATAACAGCCTCATTGCGTTTGAGTCTCTTTGCGGTAGAATAAATAGGCTTTATTTACAATATTCGCAATCTAATTCACAAAGTACTAGTACACCATCTAAAGCCAGATTCACACTTCCGCCTATCGAACTTATGCCATTTTCGGGTGACATTCGCTCATGGCCTTTATTTTATGCTAGCTTTAAATCAACCGTCCATGACAACACATCGCTTACCGACGCTGAAAAGTTATACTATTTGCTAGGTAAACTAACGGGCAAAGCCCTATCTGTATGCTCAGGTATAACTCCTTGCGCTGAAAATTATAAAATTTTATTGCAAGCACTCGTTGACAAATATGAAGACCGGCGTGTGCTAGCATCTACATATATTAATCAGATGTTCGAATTTAAGCCATTGCAATCGGCCACCGCAAATAATTTTGATTTATTTACTGATAACTTTATAAGTGCAGTGCGCGCTTTACAAAACTTAAAGTTAGATAATCTCGCGGACTTAATTGTTCTTCATATCGCGCTTAAGAAGCTGGACCCGGATACCATTCGCTCTTTCGAATATAGTCATAACTCGATGGTACCTACCTTTGATGATTTAGTAAATTTTATTAAGACCCGCTCCAAAGTTTTGCAACGCACCGATTCTAGTACAAATTCTAATAGCGCACCAAACAATCGACGAGGTAACGGTAATAATCGTCGCTGTAATAATACTTCGTCGCCGAAGTATCAGGCGTACGTAAGCACGACGACTACTTGCTCAAAGTGTCTGTGCGATAATATTGTGCATCAACACCTATTTAAGTGTGCAGACTTTAATAAAATGACGCCGCAGGAACGATTTAAATGCGTAAAGAGTAACAATGCATGTGTGAATTGTCTCAGTTTAAGTCATCGAGTGTCTAGTTGCTCTTCAAATTATAGTTGTCGAGTTTGTAAATTTAAACATCACACATTGTTGCACTTCCACCGCAGAAGCGATAATGCTTCCCCTGCGCTGGCGCGTTCTCCACCGCTTCAGCCAGTTACACTGAAGTCTACAACCCCCGCGCCCGCACACTCGCCACCCCTCACCGCAGGTGCGCGTTCAGACGTCGCGCTGTGTACTTCGTTCAAGAATGTTTCTCAACGTTCACCGCCTCCCGCGCGCGCAAGTCGTTCGCAGAGAACTGTTTTATTATCAACCGCTCAAGTATTTGCTTACGATGCTAAGGGAGAGAAACAAATTATTCGTATATTATTAGACTCCGCGGCTCAAAGCAATTTTATGACTAAAGAGTGCTGTCATCGTTTAGGCGTTCAACAACACGATACCGAATGTACTGTAGTAAAGGGATTCGGTGGAGTAGAAAAAATTGTAAAATCGAAATCGATTGATATTAAAATTTTCTCACGATTCGACTCGAATATTAACTTCAATATTTCAACGCTAGTTGTTGATCAAATCACCGACATTTTGCCCACTGCTGTGGTAGACACATCTGTCTTATCACACTTCCATGGCATAAGACTCGCTGATGAATGTTATAGCATGCCTAATAAAATTGATGTTTTGATAGGCGCATCCCTTTTCCCGCACTTACTGTGTCCAGACGTAATTTATTCGTCTAACGACTTGTCCGGGCCCTCGGCTTTGAATACGGTATTTGGTTACGTTATTATGGGCTCAGTGCCGACACTTCAGGTAAATCATTCTTTAACGTGCTGCTCAGTTATAGAGTCTCCTATCGTTGACAAATTAGTGCAACGATTTTGGGAGCTTGAACAGCCACCCTACGCACCGCCCATTCAGTGTCCTTCAGACATTGAATGTGAAGAGTTTTATAAATCTACGACATCCCGCGATCCTTTTACTGGTAGATATATTGTTGGCCTGCCATTTAAAGATGACGTTTACTCTCTCGGAGATTCTTATGAAACCTCTCGACGACGATTCATGTGCTTGGAGAGGAAACTTCAAGCCTCGCCTACATTAAGGTTAGCATATGATGACGTCATAAAGGAATACTTAGCTAAAAATTATATATCCCCCGCAGCGCCGTATGACTCTCATGAACCCGCTCCAATATATGTCATACCGCATCATGGAGTCTTACGCGAAGATAAGAAGTCAACGCGTCTGCGCATCGTCCTGGACGCTAGCAGTAAGACTAGCACTGAGCGATCATTAAATGATATTCTGCATTCAGGACCAAATTTGCAAGGCGACTTGTTCAATATAATTTTAACTTTCCGCTTACATCCAATCGCCATGACAGCCGACTGTCGCCAACAATTTCTGCAAATAGTTGTTCGCGATTCTGATCGTCGTTACCAATGCTTCCTATACCGCTTCCGTCCACAAGACCCACTTGTGTTATACCACTTCAATCGCGTGTGCTTCGGTTTAACTTCGAGTCCATACCATGCATTGCGCACGGTAAGACAGCTCATTGATGACGACGGCGCAAAGTATCCGCTTGCGAGTCGTATCGCATTTACTTCGCTATATATGGACGACATCGCGTTCTCTATGCCCAGTGAATCCGAGGCCAGTGAGACCTCTCGGCAGCTGATAGACTTATTCAAGGGTGCCCAATGGGACCTGATAAAATGGCATAGCAACCGTCGATCTGTTTTAGATGACCTCCCTACTTCCCATAAAATTACAGGAGAAGTAGAGTTCGATAAATCAATGCCACATAAAATACTAGGCTTGCATTGGTCTACCGATAGTGACGCCTTTTATTTTAAGATATCTGTTCCCGCTGATGTGACGTGCACTAAGCGCGCCATCTTATCTACTGTCGCTCGCCTGTGGGACATAATGGGTTTCGTTGCTCCCACAGTCGCGTACGCCAAATTGTTAATAAAGCAGCTTTGGCAACTTAATTTAGATTGGGACGACATACCACCACCGCCAATTATTAAGATGTGGAGGCAATTCTGTGCTGAATTACCAGCTCTTATTGATTTACGTATCCCGCGACATGTTGGTGTATCCAAAAACTGTACTGCGTCACTCCTGGGGTTTTCCGACGCCAGCGAGCACGCATACGGTGCCGTAGTCTACATACATGTAAAGAGCGTCAATGGTAACACCGTCCAGTTGATTTGTGCAAAGACTAAAGTCGCACCGACGAAACCACTATCTATTGCACGCCTTGAGCTTTGTGGAGCGGTTTTACTCTCAAAATTGCTTCGCAGAGTACTCGACAATTATTCTCTTGACCTTGCAATATCAGTCTATGCCTTTGTAGATTCAAAGGTAGCTCTGTACTGGATAAAGAGTTCGCCACACAAGTGGCAGACCTTTGTTGCAAACCGCGTTGTTCAGATTACCGACAATATTCGCGCTGATAACTTTTATCATGTCGCAGGTACTGAGAATCCCGCTGACATACTTTCACGTGGCGTTACGCCAAATAAATTAGTTTCAAACCCCCTGTGGCTCCATGGGCCTCAGTGGACTTCGTTAGATCCATCTCAATGGCCTCTTCGTACTTTAGACAATGAGGTTATTGCAAATATGCCTGAGAAGAAGATTTTGTCGCACACTGTGTGCACATCCGTCTGTAATTCTGCGATTTATGAGCTCGCACTCCGCATCTCTTCTTGGAGTAAACTTCTACGTATAATTGCGTACGTGTGTAAGTTTGCTAAATTATTGCCCCGCCGCAACACTACTGTAGTGACTGCTGATGATCTCAGTTTCTCTGAGGTTATAATCCTCCGCGCCCTGCAAAAACAGCATTTTGCAGTGGAATATTTAAATATTGAAGGTAACAAACCTTGCTCGCCCGCTTTCAATCGTTTAAGGCCTTTTATTGAGAATGGTTTAATCCGCATTGTTGGTCGTCTTTCGAACTCTGCATTAGATTACACGCAAAAACATCCAATTATACTCCCGCGCAGTGATCATGTAGTGAACATGATCATTGACTATTATCATATTAAAAATTTACACGCTGGGCCTGAATTGTTATTGTCATTGCTCCGTCAAAAATTTTGGATACTTTCCGCACGCCGCACTGTGAGAAGCAGAGTCTACAAGTGTAATATATGTTTCCGGCTTAGACCCCGTCCAACTTACCCTTTGATGGCTGATCTTCCCCATAGTCGTGTAAGACAAGCTATTAAGGCATTTACACACACGGGCTGCGATTATGCCGGTCCTATCGCATACACTCCTGTACGTCGTCGTGGTGTACGCAGCGAGAAGGCGTACTTATGTGTTTTCACATGCCTCACGATTCGAGCTGTACATATAGAAATCGCTACAGATCTTAGTAGTTCTAGTTTCCTCGCTGCGCTTAAACGTTTCCTCTCTAGACGAGGGCCGATTCAGTTTTTATATTCGGATAATGGAACGAATTTTAAAGGTGCCGCTTCGTATCTTCGCGATCTCTATAAATTTCTAAACGTTGAATACCGCCCAAAGCTTGAGCAAGAGTGTGCTGAGAATCGTATAACATGGAAGTTCATCTGTCCCAACTCTCCTCATTTTGGAGGCGCCTGGGAGAGTATGATCAAAGTCGTAAAAACGCATCTGTTCCGAGTTATCGGACATCAGTTACTTTCATACGAAGAGCTTAATACTGTTCTTGCGCAAATTGAGTGCTTGCTAAACTCGCGGCCCTTGACAGTATTAAGTTCTGATCCTGCAGAGCCTTCAGCTCTTACTCCGAGTCATTTTTTGAATACCGCACCCAAAGTCAAATCTGACTCTACCAGTCTGTTACACAGGCATTCTTTACTGGATAAATTAGTTCAGTCGTTTTGGGACCGGTGGAGGACGGAATACCTTCACGGATTACAAGTTCGTCAGAAGTGGAACACCCCGTCTACGGCTATCGTATCAGGCATGGTTGTAATTGTGATAAATGATAATGAACCGCCCCTTGCTTGGCCATTAGCGATTGTCGAGTCTGTTCATCCTTCGAAGGATGGCGTAGTTCGAGTAGTGACCGTGAGAACTACTAAGGGAACATATCTCCGTCCTGTTGCTCGTATTTGCCCTCTCCCAAGACAATAAATCACGATTATTTTGATTATAATTATTTATCTTAATTAGGAATTAAGTTTATATTTATATATATTAAAAATTTATTAAACCGCAATATTATATTTATGTATACATTTTCTCGCTTACCAAGTAAGGTTAGTAGATGAGACATGCGCATTGAGCGCATCCTCTCACTTTATATACCGCTTATTTATTTGTTTTCCTTTTACTTTTTATATTACGGTTGTCTTTTAAAGGTGACCCTTTAAGGGCGGGAGGAAATGGTAACGCCAGTTAACAATCTACTTTATCAACATTACATTACATATCGCATTGAGTTCGTCCTAAGTTATATCTACTTTATCAACATGACTAGTGCATATTTTTTGTTTCCTTCCTTCCTTCCCTTTCCTACCGCACGCGCTGCCGCCGAGGTGAAAAAGAGGATCTCGGCGCGCGTCATTATACTAAGTGATATTACGCCATCCGCAACGCACGGCCACCCGTCGCGTCTTATGTACATTAACCGCAAACCGCGCAGGACGAACATTGAGTTCTCCTGTTTATGTTTAATATTCACCGCATCAGACATTGTGTCTTTGTAACTCATAAAAGTGTGAGACGCCCCCGTAAGGGCAAAGGTCGAGAGTGTGGGACTTCACGAAACTGTTAACCGAGAGTGCGTGTGCGCCGAACCACGTGGCGAGCTTGCTGTATAGCAGACACTCCAGGAGGAAGGCGCGGCAGCCCTCATCAGGTCAGTGCGTGCTATCCCACCTATTTATTTTCCCCTTTGCCGTATGCACCAAAATTACAGTTCACTAAATCTTTATCGAAGATACCTTAAGTTGCTGGCGTCTCCAATCGGTTTTTTTTAAATTAGTCACCTGAAAATACCCACATTTTCCTCAGTGTTAGCAGTTGAAGTTTGACCTCCACGAATTCCATCATGGAGAGAAACAGCGACCAAATTCTGCGTACCAATGCGTAAGGCATTGTGGTGTCCAAGTGAGTTGTTTTCTCCCAAAACATTTTGAATATGAGCAGTACAATATTGTGGAGAGAGTTCACTTACAACTCATAAAAACAACGTTTTCGCGTTGACTTATTTTTTGCTATGGCTGTTGAACTTCAAATTGTGATAGAAAAACAATTGTTGAGAATTGTACGTGGCATAGCCACGCTGCAGCTTTAATAACGTTTTAGCACGAATAGGGAAGAACAACTCATTTAGAGAATACCAGCGTTAATAGTAGCTTATTGCTTCTGTGTTTCGTATGGAGAAAGTAAAAAATAAAGATTCTTATACCGGAACGAAGGCATTCTATCTAGGGGAGACCGCGTCTGCCTTTTGATTCTTAATCGTGTATAAATGTAGATGTTTAATAAGCCACGGAATTTACTAACAATCAGGTGTGCTGTGTGCTCGTTTGTTACTTTTATCCTATTAAAAAACACGGAAATCCCGTCAAAACTTATTTGAATCAATGTATGAGTTCCCTATGTCTTAATAATATAACATTCTAAACCCGAACATTCATTAGCGGCTAGGGGCGCAAAACTTTTAGTGCACCCTATATATGTATTATTACGGATCAAAGTACTATGAAATTTAGGCCAACCACCAACCCCTAAGCTGTCACAGTTCTCATATACTAATTTGACTAAATTAAATGCTAGGTAAATCTTATGCTACCTTCTGTACAGGTAAATATTTATCTCAAACTTACAAACGAAAAATGGCCGGTGGGTGTAAATAAACAGTCTCGCTCCAACTCATCCGACAAACTGCTTAACTAATAAGTTTAACTTTGTCACCACGAAGGTAAGTTACGACCATTTTGTAATAACTTGCAAATATTTGGGTACTCTGTTGCATAACTTATTTTTGTAGAACGTTTCTCATATTGTGACGCGTGAAATTCAGAGTTGAAGTTAATATTAAAAAACATTTGACGGCATGATTTGAAATCCATTTTAGAATCAACATTTTGGTCACTTAAACTGCATTTCAAATTAAGGTAGTAAAATTCACATTGAAATTTTGTAATATTTTGACAAGCGAAGCGCAACCCGAGGAACAATGGATTTATATGATAGCTATGCCAACTTTTTTATATGTTGTATTGTATTACACAATATGTAACAAAAATCCTGCGGTTCCCGTTAAGTGCGTTATCAGAATCAGTATTCAAGCGAATAGAAATAACTTCACTTCAGAAAATCACGACAAAAAATCAATTACATGATATTTTTAAATTTTATGTGGATTGATTACGTCGGTCTGGAATCATCGAGAACGAAACGCCAAGCAACGGCGGCCGGTGGAGGCGTACATCAAAGACGAAGCGCCCGTACCCCCGTACGTACGCGTCATACCTACACTAACTGTACTAAGGTCGTGACCTCGTCACGTCACTCAGCTGTTGTCACTTTAGTAGTCGATTATTACAACTATTAAAATTTTATTTCGACAGATTGTGGTAATTATGCACAAACATTAATTCATCACTATGACTTTGTTCAACACCTTGTACCTCTATACATTTGCGACACCGGCTTATAATGTCTGAACGCACGCGTTGCATAATAGATATTTCGGACTTGTTTTTTTCAAATGATGCGACTATACGCAAACGCATTTCCGCCCCAGTATCGCATGTTTTTTGGAATACAGACTGCTTATTCGTACCCCAGAGATAATAATCTAAAGGACTGAGATCAGGTGATCGCGTCAGCCAGTTGACTGGTCCATTACGGCCAATCCATCTTTCACCGAATTCAGTAACCAAAAAATTTCTTACACAACGAGAGAAATGCGGTGGTGCACCATCGTGTTAAAGCCACATGCGACCAACGAGATTTATTTCGTCAAGTTCATCACTTAGGTCTTCTCAAAAAGCGTTCGTAGTTTTCACCGCTCATAGTGTGGTCAAGAAAATACGAACCAATAATTTATTCACCTATAATTCCCGCTCACATATTGATTTTCCTACATTGTTAAAAGTGGCTTGGTTTATAAGAATGCGGCTTTGTCGTTGACTATACATTATGAGGGTTAAATACACCCGTTCTAACAAAAGAGCAATTATTATCGGTGAAAATTACGCGGTTCAATAACTCATCATCTTCTTTAACCTTATCGAGTAACCATCTACAGTAATCCATTCTTGGCTCATAGTCGTTGGGAAGAAGACACTGAACTCGAAGATGAGGTTAAAAGTGCTGACCATTATCTTTGAGGGTTCTCAAAACGCGCATATGTCTCACACCTAGTTCACATGCTCCCGAGCGCGAGCTCCGCGTCGGATCTTCCCCAAATATGTCAAGAATGTGCTCCTCGATGTCGTGGTCGTACATTCTCGGTCTTACTGAATCTGTACTTTGTTGATCACGGCCATGCACACTGCCAGTATTGTACATACAAATGTGAAGTCGTTGTAACGTCATCGCCGACTCCAATTGTACTCAAAGGTGCCAATACATCTGTAGCCTTCGTTGGGTGAATTTGGTTTTAGGTGTCTATGGGATACAGTAGGCACTCACTGTAAGATAGGCAGTATGTTATTTTCTTTGTTTAGTTAAAAAAGGTTACCTTCACACTAGGATGTTCCCCTGCACCGTGCAGGTAGCTTACAGACATAATTTTCACAAGGACGAACATTCATACCCGAAACAAATATTTATAAGCCATATAAATACTTGATTGGTCCGAAATTCGAAGCCGCAGCCCTCAGACAAAATGTCTGTTATGGTGGCCAGTCTCAACAGGAACTAGACATTTGCGCTAGGCTTTAATAATCCAATTATAATGCTTGTGTGTGCGCAAACACAGATGCAATAGACTATGCCCTCACTCTCGTAGTCCAATAAGACGGTAATTCTAAACGACCGGAAGGAGTTCAGACAAAGGATAATAGTTTTACGTGCTTTCCGAGGCGGGGAGGGGGGGGGGGAATGAAACATCTCTGGGCTGCTACTGAGAATTTCTTGACATAGAAGCCTAATGACTAATGAACTACTGTGACTGTTTGAATGCCCAACGACATTAAATTTTTTATGCAGGAATATTTTACAATAACCTTCCAATTTTGCAGAGAAGGTTCAGAATAAGTAATATTGGCAAATGGCCAATCACAAACATTCTGTCCTTTTAATCTTTAAAATTCTAAATTCGTGATTATGCATTATTTTAACTGATTTTACTGCGCACGCACATTTTTATAAGAGTCGATCGGTAGACAAAAACGTTGTTGCCCATAAATCACATTCAATTTGGGATAATTTCCAATAAAAGTAAAATCCTTATTTACTCGTATTTTCAAAAACTACAATAACGCTAAATCATTATTAATATATTTAAATCTAAGGTTATAAATTTTACCACTCTTTAAAAAATAACATTATATACAACAATTAAAGTCTCTACTTTTGAGACTATGATGTGGTAATTGTTTTACCCTTTTTAGTTTTTGAAGCTGTTTTTATTTCTTTTTTTATTTAATTTATTACATTATCTGGGGACCAAAGACTAGCTTTTTTCTTTATTTTAACTTTTATTTTTCTTCAAATTATTATTATTGGAGAACTTCCAAAGCATAACCACTTTAATCAAAAAGAATAATTTCTCAGAATCAGCCTGTTTAGCCTTTTTTGAAAAATTGGTGAACATACATCAAGTATACGTTTAACTTTATGTTAAGCTTCTTGTTTTTTGAATTCATGTAAAAAGCCGAATAAAAAAATAGTACTAATTTGTTAAATTGTAACACACAAGAAACAAGAAATAAGTTTCGTAGTGCAATTTATACGGCCACATCATTTAACATCAAATATAAAACACGAGCACACCTGCTTCGGATGAATTTTTTTTATTATAAAACTATCAAATCCTTTAAAAGAAATAAGGGAATAAAATTTGACCATAACATATTTTCTAGAAGTTTTATATAATGTGTAACGAATTAATTTTATTGACAAATTAGAACATACGAACGTTTTTCGGTTTTCTTCGGTTTTCATGTGGAAATTTCTTGTTTCGGTTATATGAATAACAATATTATTCATCATCATCATCATCATCATTACGGCCCATCGCAAGTCCACTGCTGAACATAGGCCTGGCCCAAGTAATACCACAAAGCACGGTCCTGAGCCACCTGCATCCATCGACTTCCTGCATATCTTACCAGGTCGTCACTCCATCTAGTGGGGGGTCGCCCTACACTACGCCTACCGGTATGAGGCTGCCACTCGAGAACCTTTCTTCCCCATCGGTTATCGGTTCTACGAGCTATATGGCCGGCCCATTGCCACCTCAGCTTACTAATCCGTTGGGCTATGTCGGTCACTCTGGTTTTACTGCGGATATCCTCATTTCTGAGTCTATCACGCAGAGAAACTCCGAGCATAGCCCTCTCCATAGCTCGCTGAGCAACCTTGAGCGTCCTCATACGGCCAGCAGTGAAGGACCACGTCTCAGATCCGTAAGTCATCACTGGCAACACGCACTGGTTGTACAATCTAGTTTTTAGAGATTGAGGTATACCTGACGAGAAGATATGTCGTAATTTCCCGAACGCTGCCCAGCCGAGTTGAATCCGTCGATTGACCTCTCGGTCGAAGTTGGACTTACCTAGTCGGACTATTTGTCCCAGGTAAACGTACTCGTCAACAACTTCGAGCATAGTGCTCCCAACAACTACCGGCATAGGTGTAACATGGACATTAAACATGATCTTTGTTTTATCCATGTTCATCTTAAGACCTATCCGTTGGGATGCATTATTGAGGTCATTGAGCATAGTGCTTAAGTCCTCAATTTTATTAAATTAAAATAATAGGATTTATTATGTCCAATTTCTGGTCACAAGTCCCTTTCTCATATATAACAGAAGTTTAAAAAGAACATTACAACAGTTTCCTGTTACCGTAAATACTATCAAATTGTCTATAAAGTGTTTATTTGTATGTTTTTCGTTACAGCCTATAAAAGTTCACTGTTGAATTAGACCTCCTGTAGAATCAGTCCGAACAATTCCTTTGAGCGCTCCCTGAGGTAGATAACATAGAATACGTAAAGAGATGCAACATCGCGGCATTCAGTCAAGCTCGGTCGGCGACCAAATGGAAGGAGCTGGCATTGTGGAGCCCCATCCCAGAGATGGGAACAGTATTCCATGTAAGGCCGAAACTGCGCCTTGTAGACTTGTAGGCGGTGTGCCAGCATGAAACACTGTCTCGTTTTGCTGAGCATGCTAAGCATTTTAGAAGCCAATTTGACTACGGAAGGCGAGTTGAAAGCCGCAGTTCTTCTCAGTTTCCTCGTTTGTTTCCCTTAGGCGCCTTCTGCGACACCCACCAGATGATGTGGGGTAGTGAATGTGTTTTTTAATTGCAAGTAAAAATTCAAACAATAATAATATCTTTTAAACATAAATTAAACTTTCGATTAAAATTATAACGAACGCTGTAGCAATTATACTTTAAAATATATTAGATATTAGCGTCCCGCCTCAGCTTCGCCTAGGTAATGTGGCATTATTTTATTTTTTTAAATAACCATCAACGATAATTTATTTTATCAATTGTTCTATTTCCAAAAAAGTACTAATATTAGTTATTACAAGTTCTTTGGATTAAATTCAGCCTAAAACACACCCGGCATCGCTCGCTGTCGTGGCATCTATCTGTTCGTGAAATTTTACCACAATCGCTTCAGACAAACAGATAGACAGACCGGAAATAAAATTTTCAAATGATTATTCGAGACCTGATTGCGTATTAATAACCCCTTGAGATTGATTAAAGTCAAGTATCAATTTCAATTTTATTTAAATCTATAAGTAATTTGCACAATAACTTTATGCTTAACACAACACGAACTTGCCTTTTTTTTATAAGCAACAACTAATAATAAGGGCAAACAAACGAAGTAACAGTTTTCTGTAATTATACTCATGTGTTCGTAAAGAGTCAAGGCACACCTGAGCTTAATTGAATTTCATTAATAAATTTCCTTTACATTGCGTATGTTCCAGAATAAAGCGAAGAGCGTACAAATAAAATTTTCATCAATATAAATAAAACCTGGGACAGGATTTTCGTATCTTTATCCTGTAGTGGAAAATATATTGACTATTACGAGGTAGACCCACGCTGCAACTGTAATATAGTTGCACCACGAATGAGTCAGCTCGACGGGGAAAGGCCTCGCTCTCATGGAAAACAAGCATAAACCTCACCTCCCTAACCTCACCTCCCAATACCGTGGGTGTCGTAAGATGCAACAGAGGGAAACAAACCAGGAGATGGTCCGCAGCGTGTTCCTAATAACCAAAAAATATAAAAAACTACGGTTGCCAACACGCTCGACAAATGCGACAACTTTGGCAAATATCGCCCTTATAAAGCTATTTAAGTGTTTCTATTCAGCAGTGGAATTTAATTGGCTGTAACGGTTAACTATATCATAATATGTATTTGAGTTGGTAGAACTTTGTAATAATTTCATATTACATTTTCCATTACGAATGTTGGTGTGTTTTAATCATAACATTTTATTAGAATAGCTGAAATACCAGTTACGGGTACCTAACTATAAACTAACCGTTTCTCATACAGATATATTTTCAAAGATGTATCTTTTATATATGTATTTAACGATAGTGACAATGTATGTCGTCTCTATGGACGTGAACGGATTATATTGAAGTCTAAGAAATATTTGCCGAATTTAATTTTAAAATTGTTCCTTGCTTGTTCTTGGACAGTTACTGTCTAATTTGACCTGAGCTATATTAAGGTTTCATTGAAAAGGACAGCTCGTTGCGGTAGATCCCTATAATAAGCTCTTGTGAAAGCTTTTAGGTTTGTGTACATTGAAATAAAAAGTATAGTTTATGAGTTAGCGCTCCTTAATTTTCTAAATAGATATAATTATAAATAGATATAATTATTGTTTAATTGTAATATATGCAATATGTAATATTTATTTGTAATATATTGTAACATATGGAGTATATGCTCAAATAAATATATTGTTGATTTAATAATGTTATTATTTTTCTTTTTATACATTTTATAAAATACTTGCTTGCCAGGAAGACATTGTTCTGCCCTTTTCGACGACCCTTTGTCATGTCGTATTAAAAATCCTTAAATTAGAAAATAAATTATAGGTCACTCATGGGCAAAAAACTACCCTATTCCTCATGTTGAACCAAACTACACACGGTGTGCAAATTTGATTAAAATCGGTTAAGCAGTTTAGGAGTCCTTCGCGGACAAACAACGTGACATGTTATTTATATATATTTTACCTAAATAAAACATACAATTATAAAATCTTTTTTATTAATTCTTTTTTTTTAATAAATAATAGACATAGGATAAACATCCGGATTTGAAACAGTTATTTGAAAACCAAGAAATACTTGTTCCGTGCAGGTCCGAGATTCTAATCCTGGGAGGGATCTAAACTAGTTTTTTATTATTTTTATTTTATTTATAGGATAGGGTAACAAACGAGCACACAGTCCACCTGATGGTAAGTGGTTGCTGTGGCCCATAGACATCTACATCTATCCTCGATTACGAATCAAAATGCAGATGCGTTGTCACCCGTGAGGACTAAGATGGAATGCCTCGTTTCCAGCAAAAAGGGTCTCCGGTTCTCTACACTCACCATACGAAATACAGCAGCATTAAGCTACTATTTCACGCTGGTATTCTGTGAGAGCGTGGTCCTTCCCCGGTTGAGCCGACCCATTCGTGCTACAACTATACTATTAATATAACTGCAGCATGACTCTACCACGTAAAAAACGTTTTGGGTGTATCTGTCAAGAACTTAACACTAGCAGCCCAGAGTTAGGAAGCTAAAGTGTTAGAGGCACATTGCAGATATGGATGCACCGAAAATGAGTTAGCTTGACTGAGGAATAATCAAACTCTCATAAAAATACCAGCTGAAAGTAGTAGCTCAATACTGTATTTCATATGGTGTGATTTGGTTTATGTAGTGAATTTAGACAACAGGAGAACATTTTACTAGTAACAAGACATTTTATTATTGTCCTCAGGAGTACATATATTTAACCGTGTATAGATAAAGGTATTTGTAGGCCACGAAGCCCATTTATCTTCAGGTCGATTGTTTTTTTTCCCTTATTCTATAAAAAATTGGAAGCATTCTACCCCCTAACCTTAAAAATCACGTAATGCCTTTGGTCCTGCACCTGATCTCATTCCGGTAGCGTCTTATTACTGCCCTATCAAACTATGAGAGTGCGGAAACTGAGAGTGCACATTTACTTATGAATACACTTATGCACTATAATCATGTCCTGTGCATATAACTAGTCTCCATTAAAAACCGTCTGAAGAGTATAGAGGTTCAATATAATTACAGTCTGTTAGAAATTTTATCTCGGTTTTCATAAATGAAAACGTATGTATACGTAGCCTTTGGTTTGAAGTTGGATGGTGTGCAGCAGTATACCCACTTACAATCAGGTAAACTCTAAGTTTGTTTTCCACTTTGGTTTTAAAAAAGTGACTATATAATAAGGATTCGTCTGTAACTATCCAGATATTACTTTAAAAGTCAGCAAACAGGTAACAATTTGATAACATACATATTACCTAATAGTCCGGTCAATCTAGACATTCGGTGATACATAAAGTTACAAAAAAGTAATAACCGGTAAAATTGTTCAAAATATAATTATTAATAAAATTTTGAAGTACCCCACAACTCCTTTGTATGGGAAATATTTAATTCAAGATAAAGGGCAAAAAATTGAGTTTTTCGCGATTTTCAGCAACGGTAAGTTTTATCATAAAATACCCCATACAAAAGTGTCCACGCCACCTACGAGGTGGTGTACTAAGTTTAAGTGCGCTTTTTTGACGTGGTTTCCCCAGAAGGTCTATTCCACGAGACAGTTATTGAAAAGGAACAGGTTCACAGCTGGTTCCTTAAATCCCGCTTCGAAGGACCAATTGAAAAGGAACCAGGAATGGGGGAGAGGTCGCTTTTTCCGGCTGGTTCAGCGGCGGATTTCCTGACCTCTATGACACCTACGTTGGGTTCGGGAACAACGTATGTGAAACCCGCAACGGAGTAACACACAAGGGCGTCGACCTCTTCCCTTTCTTCAAATAGGTTCAGGCGGGGATTACGGGTCTTCCGAAGTCGTCCCGGTCCCAACGCCTTAATTCTTTAATATGTGCCGCAATAGCGACACAGTGGACTGTATTTTACTTTTTAAAGGATTCCTTGGGAATAAAACAGTAATTATCTTCAAACCGTTCCGTGACAGAGTAATTACTTTCCCTATCACTTCCCTATTCACTTTTTCTTTCTTGATTGTTATATATACTGCTGGTCCTGAACTGTCCTGAACTGACCCGAACTGTCCCGAACGATTTGTAAGAAAACTCGTTTACTGAGCTACCACAAAACTATACGCGAAAGAGAGCCGCGCTCTCTGTGCGATTACACCACTTAATTCCATCAATTTGTACTGTTACGAGCTTGAGGTTCGAGACAATAAAAATTGCCGATAGAATTACCTAAATTAACACTTTAATTTTCTTTACACTCGCCCAATTCAATACTTCCCGATCGCATCTTGCAGCGCCTATTTATATAAATTAGCACGGAAATATCCAGAATATTCAAGTAAACACGCGCAAAGTACCGAGAGTTCGAGTTTCAACTTCAAGAAGTTTAGTTCTTCGGTTCGAGACTAGATGGTGCTAGTGCCGTCGACTTCGGCGCGTAACACTGCCCCCTCCTAAGACATGCTCGTCCCGAGCATTATCGGCCCTATAATAACGCGCCAGGCGATCCACATGGGCGATCTTAGGAGTCCCTCTTGCGCCTTTCTGTAACGGCTCCGCAATGTCTAGGGCTGTCCTATCCCATGGTGCACCAATATTGCACAATTTCGATGCTCCTCTACTACGTGTCTGAGGTCCCTTCACGGCCGCACAACTAATACATGTACAACACCAATCCTCGACATCGTCACGATAATGGACCCAGAAAAACTGTTCTCGGACCTTCAGTAGAGTTCGTTTAACTCCCAGATGGACTCTTGAACGACCATTATGGCACAGCTGTAGAATATTCGGCACTTTAGCTTTAGGGACAACCATTTGCAAACGACAGCTGTCTCCTCGACCATTGTCCCATTTACGGCACAGGACTCCATCCTGAATCAGCAAGCTGTCCCATTGGGCCCAATAGCTTTTCGTGGTTGAACTCATCGCTGTGACGTCCCTCCACTTAGGCTTGGTAGCACGGTGCTTCATCTCTTCCAGAATTGGCTTGATGTCCGGATCTTCTTGCTGTGCATATCGTAGGCTGTCCTTCCACCCGTTGCTGAGGTGGTCTGTCCTGAGCATCCTCACGGATACCAGTTCCTTACTCTCTTGCCTACTACAATAGTTGCAATCTTCAGGAAAAGGTCTTCTTGACAATGCATCTGCGTTGCTGTGAGATTTCCCGCTGCAGTGTCTGATAGTAAAGTCGTATTCCTGCTGCTGCTGGGCGGTGCGCTTAGCCGCACTTCCTTTCTGAGACCGTTCAACTTCTCTTCCTAGGGTGTGCTTAGGGCAGCTGGACCGAAGATGGCCCCTTTCCTCACAGCCATAGCACCTAGGGCTGTATCCTTTATTGTGGTCACGAACCGTAACTGCTGCAACCTCCCTAGCGTGAGGTGAACGACGATCCTATCGCCGCCAGGCAGTGCCGTTAGCTGCACTACCCTCCTGATATCGTTCACTTTCCCATTCTGCGCTTCACTTAGGGCAGCTGGATCGAAGATGGCCCTTTTCCCCACAGCCATAGCACCTAGGGATGTATCCTTTGTTGCAATCGCGTACTGTAGCTGCGGCAACCTCCCTGATTCGATGGGAACGATGATCCTGCCGCATGGCTTCCACCTCAAGTGCATGGGCCAAGGCGTCCTTAAGCGTGTTGTGGTACCCGAGTCTCACAGCAGCTCTGACTTCAAGGTCGCGGATGCCGTCGATGAATGTCTGAACCAGGTTCCCTTCAATGAGCGCAGGTAGAGACTGGTATGCTTTTCGAACCATCTTCTCCACCTCAAGGGCCCACTGCTGCAGGTTTTCGTTGCTGCGCCGCACGCGATCTTTGAGCTGCGCGCGAAAGACGTGTTCCAGGTGAGTGTCGCCATATCTCGCCGCCTTTCTTACCGAGAGCTTCTAAAACAGTTAAGGCTTGGTCGCGCAGGCCTAGGGTGAGTGCAGTCATGGCTTGGCTTTTATTCCAGCCATTCGCCTTCATAACAGCCTTGAACTGGATTTTGTAAGCTGACCAGGAAGAGGTACCGTTCGAACGGTGGCACCTTGAACCCACGTAGCGAAGGTGTTGTAGCTACTACGGGAGCTGTAGCTCCATCTCCAAGTTTGAGTTCGTCCAGTGATTTCTTCATATCAGTCATTACGTTGTCAACCCGATTGTTTACTTGGTCGATTCGGGTTTCAGCTTCCGACAATCGGTTGTCATGTTGAGCAACCTTATCCTTCACCTCCCGTATCTCTTTTCCGAAGGTAGCTTGAAGGTCCTTCATGAGGAGCATCTGCTCTTCCAACCGACGGGCCTGTTCCTCTTGTCGGCGGGCCTGTTCATCCTGTCCGCCCCGCAGCTGTTCTTCCAACCGACGGACCTGCTCCTCCTGTCGGCGGGTCTGTTCCTGCAACATCACCATCAGAGCACCTAAGTCGGGTGCTGCAGATGTAGGAGCTACTGACGGGCTTTGCAGCCGGCGGATGGCCCTCCGACGTCTGCGGCGTTGCACCACCAAATCTTCATTGGTCCGTCTCCTGCTGGCGTTGACTTCGGGTACGGACACCCTCCGTCTCCTCCTTAGGTAAAATCGGCATGATTTTATCCCACTTCTGACTGACACCAATTGTTACGAGCTCAAGGTTCGTGACAATAAAAATTGCCGATAGAATTACCTAAATTAACACTTTAATTTTCTTTACACAAATTAAAGTTAAAAACACTAATAATTAATCACACTGATTCACTTTATTTCGCTCCGAAGCTTCGCTTGTCTCGCCCAATTCAATACTCCCCGATCGCATCTTGCAGCGCCTATTTATATAAATAAGCACGGAAATATCCAGAATATTCTAGTAAACACGCGCAAGGTACCGAGAGTCCGAGTTTCAACTTCAAGAAGTTTAGTTCTTCGGTTCGAGACTAGATGGCGCTAGTGCCGTTGACTTCGTCGCGTAACAGTACTATCACTCTCTCACGGTTTGCCCAATATCTTTATTTGTAAAAAACATACATTTATACATTTTACATATAAAGATAGCACAAAAAAATATCTATACTATGATATACATTACATTTTTATATCATAAAAAACCTTTTATTTATTCAACAAAATATGCCTATTTTACAACATATGTACTAAGTTAGAATTCTTAAATATCTAGTATATAAGGTTGAAACAATGTTCTTCATTTGAAAATATAAATATCTTAACTAATATAATAGTTTAATTTATATTTTTTTTACAATTTACATTTCACTATTAAAAACACTTTTAAATTTCTTACACAAAACTATCAATATTTCACTAATCCAAAGGAATTTTCACATAAAAATAACACAGAATTCACCTATTTTGCTCATACAGTTAATCTAAAATATTTTACAAGTCAATTTTACATAAATTGCTGAAATTTGCAAATATTTAAATTTCTACTTATTTTGACCTCCTAAGTTAACGCGCGGCTATGAACTCACGCTATTTGAACAACTAATTCTCACACGACTTTCAATCGTCGGCAAAAATGGCAAATTCAGCACACACTGTTATCAACCAATACTAGGTGAACAACTGATTCTTCACGACTCCCAAATTGTAGTAAATTATTTCTAACCAGATTCTTATCAGTTATCATGTCTCTTATCAGATAACATAGGCAAAATATTTCATGAATCAATACATTGAAAATAAACATTTTGTTTTCATACAAAACGTATCAAACTTATACAAGATAATAATTATGCAATTAATTTCCATTAATTCTATTTATACACAAAGTGATCATTTCGACCGGGGAAATCCTGGTCTCTAACTTTATTTTAATTTTCCTTTAAATTAACATTATTGGAAAGGTGATTTCAACCGGGGAACTGAACCCGAAAACATAATTTATATCTTAAAAATTCCCTATATGAATTTATTAAGAAAATAGTACTAAGAAAACGACAAACTAGTCCGGCCAGGGAGTCGAACCCAAGACTTTCAAATCATTAATTCGATATTTCTTTAAGATTCAACCAAGTGTTTTCTTATTAGAATATTATTGCTCGATAATTTGTTTTTAGAAGCTATTCGTAATCGGTTAACTAATAAATTGAAATATTCTTTATAGACGCCTCGCCAACAACCTCCCCCCCGTGCATCAGCACCATCATTTGAGAGGCGTCGCGGGTACCAGGACTATTATTCTGGATGTAGGTCTCCTCAAGGTACCTGTGCTAGTAATGACGTCAACCACTCTGGTGTGACCGTCTGGTCCCGGTAGCGTCCTATTAATCTTGCCTTTCGGCCACGTATTTCGTGGCAACGAATGATCTATTATCAAGACAATATCACCTTCTTTAGGTTCCATGAACCTTCCGTTATTACCCGTTCGAGGTATTAAAGTAGGCATGTACTCTTTCAGCCATCTCGTCCAAAAATGGTTTGCCAACCTCTGGGCGGATTTCCAATTGAGTTGACCCGTCAGATGTTGCTCTAAAAATAATCCAGGTGGTCTATCACAAGAAAATGATTGGGTGTCAAACCCTCTTCAGGACTATCCATACTGAATGTTACCAGATGTCTGGAATTTACAGTATGCTCTACTTCTAAAAGCAACGTATGCAGAACCTCCTCTCGCAGGCTCCTTTCTTTGAGCGTAGCGGTCAACGCAATTTTAATCGCTCTTACTAACCTCTCCCAAGCGCCAACCATGTGCGGTGCTCCTGGAGGTATAAATTTCCATTTAATATATTTTCTAAATGACTCGTTTTTCATGCCTTCATAGCACTCTTCGCATGCTTGCAATAATTCTTTACGTGCAGCTTTGAAATTCGTCCCGTTATCGATGTATATAACGGCTGGTTTTCCTCTTCTGGCGATAAGTCGCCTCAACGCCATTATCATTGACGCTGATGTAAATGAGGCTGCTAATTCCAGATGTACTGCTCTGGTGGTCAGACACGTGAATAAAACACCCCAACGTTTTTCGTGTCGCCTTCTTATAGTCGCACTCATAGGTCCGAAATAATCTACGGCTGAGCATGTAAAAGGTGGTTCATGATGAGCTATTCTCTCCAGAGAAAGATTTCCTTGTGGCACGTTCTGCGGCTTTGACCCGTATGTCCTGCACCACTGACAGTGATGTAACACACTTCGTACTACGTTACGCATGTTCAAGACATAAAAATTTTGGTTCACCTCATTCATCACCGTCTGGTGGTTGGCATGTCCAAAATGATGATGAACTTCTCTAATCATCATTTTAACGATTTCGTGTTTACCGTCTAATACGACAGATTTTCTACTTTCCTCAGTCAAATTAGACTTGAAAGGTAAACGCCCATTTAAACGGAGTAAGTTATCTTCTCCTATTTCCATAGATAACTTACTTAAGCGTGAACTTCTTTCAACGCTTTTGCCTGCTTTCAAGCATTTTATTTCCGAATGGAAACACTCGTTTTGAATGGACTTCCAAATTAATAATTCAGCTCATTTTAAGAGCGTTATGTCCAACGCATAACCGACTGCAGGAGCACATAACCGACTTTTCGGCTGTGTTGTCGGGTCCTTTAACCGAATTTCTTAAACTCTTGAATTTTTTTACCGCTTGTAAGGTGCGTGTAGTTGCCCCAAGGAATTTCTTAAAGCTGCTAAATCGTCCGTAGTTGGGTAGACTTAACGGCTCTTGCTTTCTTAGCGCGTTAACGCCTTTTGGCGATTTTTCTTCACCCGTTTCTAAGCTATTTATGGTGTCCACTTGTTTGGGCCGTAAATCGGGACTTGTCCTGAGGAATTCAGGTGCTTGAAACCAACGATGTCTTACATCGAAGGTGGAAGGAAAACTTCTAGTGGCGTCGTCTGCCACGTTTTGTGACGTCGGAACCCATCGCTATTCACATGGTTTACTGTGATCTTCGATCTCAGCCAATCGATGAGCAACGAGTGGTTTAAAAGCGCGAGGATCTGACTTAATCCACGCTAACACTGTACGTGAGTCCGTCCAAAATATTTGCTCGGATATCTCGTACTTGCTCTCTTCACTAATTGATGCAGCTAATCGGTTGCCCATAAGAGCTGCTTGAAATTCAAGCCTTGGAATGGAAATTGGTTTCAGCGGCGCTACTCTTGCCTTTGCGGTGATCAGCGTAATCCGCCTTTCTCCTAGCTCGTCCGTGGTGACGTAATACACCGCGGCAGCGTATGCTTTCTCACTAGCATCCGTGAAAGTGTGTAACTCTCCCTTGCCGACGCCTTCAGCAACGGGTCTAGGTACTTCTAAATTACCTAATTTCTTCACTTCCGATATCCATTTACAAAATAATACGTGTAATTCGTGTGTTACTTCTTCATCCCAAGAGATGCCTGTCCCACTTACTTGCTGGATTAGCGACTTCCCTTGAATAGTTATGGGTGATGCGAGTCCTAAAAGATCGAAGACTGAAATCACAGCGCTAGTTATCTCCCTCTTCGTAGGCGGTCGCAAACCTTCCATCACCTCTTCCGGTGTGTTACGAAGACTTATGGAGAAACTTATTATATCTCGTTTGATATTCCAGATCAAACCTAAAGTGCGTTCTGTGTGCTCCTTATCTCCCAGTGAAGCACTGTCGCTCTTATATTTATTCTCCATTTTACATAAAACTTCGGGTCGGTTGCTAGCCCATCCCCTCAGTTGGAAAGAAGCACGTTTATGTAATTCATACATATAGTTTACTATCCTTTTGGCCGTCGTCACGTCGGGAAATGCCTGTAGATAGTCATCCATATAAAAATTGCTTTCCGTCGCGAAAGCTGCTTCTGGATAGATATGTGCGTTATCCTGCGCATTTCTATTCTTCACATATATAGCGATGCATGGTGATGATGCCGCTCCAAATATGAGTGACGTCATTCTATACTCTTCCGGTGGCGCGTCACGATTGTGCCGCCATAAGAATCGAAGACTGTCCCTGTCTTCTTCCCGAATTTTCATTTCCAGGAACATTTCTTTAATGTCTGCCATCACTGCCACGCTTCCTTCTCTGAATCGTAGCAGAACGCCAAATAACGACTTCAATAAGTCCGGTCCGGTTAACAATGCATCATTGAGACAACGTCCGCCCGTCCTTGCGGCGGCGTCGAAAACTATTCTTATTTTCCTTTTTTGTGGATGAGTCACTGCGAAGTGAGGAAGATACCACGTGCGTGGGGAAATGGAAATATGGTTCGCTTTCTCTGCGTAACCATTAACGATGAGATTTTCAATTTGCTTCCAATCTCCTTTTTTCAACTCGCTATTTTTATCGAGCTTCTTTTCGATATTAAGCAGGTGACTTTCAACCAGCGCTCTATTCGACGGCATGCACTCATTATCTGTGCGCAATAACAAAGCAGTCTCGTACCTATTATTAGGTATACGACGTACCGTTTTGTTCAAAATATTTAAAGCTCGTTCTTCTGGGTCATTCGCGGGCTTTCGCGCAAACACTCCCAGAGATTCCAAACTAAAATAATCCTTGATTAACTTCTCCATGTCCTCCTCCTTCTTGTGGAAATGTGGTTAACAATCTTGATTGGTTTAACGCCACCAGATATGTGACCATGTAAAACCCGCCCAAGTTTGGTGAGTGATACTACAGGTAGGTTCTTACCTCCTGATATTAATTCACGAGTAACTATGAGATGCCAATTTTCCTGGCCAATTAATATGGTAGGTCTGGACCTTTCATAAATCAACTCGTCCTTAATCGGTGTCAAATGAGAACACCGTTGCAATAATTCTCGGCTTACTGACTGCGGAGAAAGGTTAAGTGACTTAATTGTTTGTACACTTATCTCCTCTAAGTCTTTCGAGAAAATGCCTTTTATTTTAACGTTTAAGCAATACGAACCGTCGTCGTTAATTCGCTTACATCCTACGGCTTCAATACGTAATTCTTCTTTGCGTCCGCGAGGTGCTAACTTCTGAGCCATCCTTCTCTATGTGTGTCATGGTTGATCCTTCATCCAGAAGAGCTGTGGTCTTGATATTACCTCTAGGTCCATACAAATCGACCGGTGTAATTTTTAAATATGCACATGTCAGTGCATTCACTGTACTAACAGTTCTAATTTGAGCCTCTTTACCCCCCTCATCCCCTTGCGGCGAGGTATTTTTATTGGGGTATCGATTCCGAATGCTTCATCAATTTCGATGATGTGCCATTCTACATCCCTCTACACCACATTTTTTCGCTCTGCACTCTAACCTCCTATGGTTAGGTGACAAATATTGGAAACATACTTTCGCCTTTTTAACCGCTTCCCATTTTTCGCGATTATTCATATTCTTAAATTTGTAACAACTCACTATAGAGTGTTCCTTGTTGCATATAACACACTTATGTGTTACCCGACTTACAGGCTTATCCTGGGTTATCATAACCACTTGTCAGTTGTGCCCTTTATTATTTCGGCGTTCATAACGCTCGCTCTTAACACGGTTGAGTACACACCCCTTTGCAGTGTGTACAGTTTGCTTCCTGAATTCAGGACGTTTCCGCTTTTTAGGCACATTTTCGTTGCTTAAGGACGTTCCAAATTGTTCACTCAATGAATTCAAAAATTTGGCCATCTTCTGTAACTCTGGCTCCAAAAGATGCTGAGCTCGATATTCGAACCATTTAAATTTAATCCTAGTTCCAAGTTTCTCCACTGTACGGCTTACTAACTCCGGTGAGTATAAATACTGTGGTTGGTTCAACGCTTGTATTACAGCAACCACGTTCGTAATGCAACTTGCAAAAGAACCTACATTTCGGCAATCTTCCGCCAATCTTGGCATACGCTTTACATTCTCGATTTCGGCTAGAATGAGCATCTCAACCCTACCGAATCTTTTTTCGAGAGCGTTCATTATTTTTTCAGGTTCACACAAAGTAAACAACAATGACTTAACCGCTTCCTTAGCGGTGCCCTTTAATGCCCTCCTAAGGCGTGCGACATTCTGCACCCCTGAAAATTGGCTTCTTGTGTCTTCAAACACCGTTTTGAAAATTATCCATTCACCCGGGTCTCCATTGAAGACCGGTAATTCCTGGAGGAAATGAAGCTGGGAAGACTTATCTTTACCCGCTACCTTTATTGCACTCACAATCGCTTCGGTCAATTCTGACACCTCAATCGCGTGTGCTTTCTGTGCATTTCCTAGGTTGCACTCGACCTCCGCCCCTTTGCGGCGTGCACGCTTCCTTATCAATAATGTCGGGTTGCGTTACACTAACCGGCGCGCTAATTATGGTCTGCTGAACCCAACTCCTTACGAAAGGTTCCACTTGAGTATTCCGCTCTTCATCATCCTCACTCGAGTTGATCTCCTCTTCTCGGTTGAGACGTGCCAACTCCAATTGAGACTTGGCTAAGGCAGCAGCTGCCTGTGCTCGTTTGAGCTCTGAGCGTTCGAATTTAATCCGTGCCTCTAATTCGGCTTTCAGCCTCGCCGATCGCGATGACCTACTACCTCTCTGTGACCCTTTGTCACTAGTGTGCCCGATTATTGTTCTTAACGATGCCGCTTCTTCGGTCTCTTGACCTACATTTTCGACTATCGTTTCACTCCTGGATATAACGGATTTCTGTGCGGTGCTGGTCTGCGTACCACTGATGTCCGTCCTGTTGCTTGTCGTTGCCGTGGACGTCCCTGAGTCCCACGTGCATGTGGACATATCGGTGGTTGCTCCACTTGAAGGAGTTACCCCACTCGAAGCAGTAGCTGTGGTC
Source organism: Parnassius smintheus behrii (assembly GCA_036936625.1). Taxonomy (NCBI): domain Eukaryota; kingdom Metazoa; phylum Arthropoda; class Insecta; order Lepidoptera; family Papilionidae; genus Parnassius; species Parnassius smintheus. Next base: position 17,562,406 of record JAUPFT010000009.1, on the reverse strand, counting down.
GCTCCAGATGATTCTACCTCTTTAGCCTTTCTTAAGAGCCCTGTTCTTGTCCTGGTTCCCTCGCTCCTCTCTGTCTGGTCTTGTGCCTTCTTCATCTTGCAGGAAGGTGATTGTTGGCCTACGGTCCCTAACTATCCCTACGGTTCCTATGGTCCCTACAACCCCTTACCTATAACCCTTCTACACCCCAACCTAACCCCACTACCCCTTCCCCCCTTTATCTCCCGACCCTACAACCCTACTACCACCCTAACAGCCCTATCAGCTCTATCAATCCTGGACGGGGTCTACCTTGGTGCGCCGTCCAGGGATGGAGTTTTACAGGAATGGAATGGAGGAGAGGTTTAGGAACTGTCCCGCCAAGGAATATGGCGAAACAGTCGTGCTAGTAGTGCAAGCGCAGTCTCGCCCGTGAGAACTGCTCCACCCGAAGGTGTTGTGCCAGAGCCCGACCAGTTTGGCACCGTTAGAGGGTCGGGATGTATGCTGTGCTCGCCGTCTAGTCGCCGGTGGCGCCTTGTCTAGGCGCTCTCCTCCGGCCGCGATGCAGTCAGGTGCCCACACGAGCACCCTCGCCTGGCAGCAGCAGCGGTGGATGGTTCTTCTTCTTTCTTGCACCCTTGCCTGGCAACAGTGAGTGCGTCCTCTTTTTTCTTGCACCCTTGCCTGAAGACCCGACTGGAAATGCCGGACACGGTCGTCCGACAGGAAATGCCAACAACTGGCCGTCCAGTGGAAAATGCCGAGCACTGCTTGGCCACGATGAGCACCTTCAAAAGGCACCTGCGCCTGGCTGCGATACGTGCTCCATGCGAGCACACCCGCAATCCCGGTTTTCTTTCTTCCGGTAGCTACCAGTATTCCAGGTCCGGTCCTGCCTAAGTCCTGATGGGCCTACTGCGCTGGCCTGGTCTTCTTGCCTTTGGTCCTGTTGCTTCAGCTCAAACCTCCGGCTTCCATCGGTCGCTGATCTTCACTCCGCTCCGAAGGTTCTCTTGAATGGTATCCAGCAGTTCACAGCTGATTCTTTGATCCGGCTGCGAAGGACCACTTGAAAAGGGACAGATTCACACCTGGTTCCTTAAATCCCGCTTCGAAGGACCAATTGAAAAGGAACCCGGAACGGGGGAGAGGTCGCTTGTTCCGGCTGGTGTAGCAGCGGATTTCCTGACCTCCTATGACACCTACGTTGGGTTCGGGAACAACGTATGTGAACCCCGCAACGGAGTAACACACAAGGGCGTTGACCTCTTCCTTTTCTTCAAATAGGTTCAGGCGGGGATTACGGGTCTTTCGAAGTCATGCCGGTCCCAACGCCTTAATTCTTCAATATGTGCCGCAATAGCGACACAGTGAACTGTATTTTACTTTTTAAAGGATTCCTTGGGAATAAAACTGTAATTATCTTCAAAACGTTCCGTGAGAGAGTATTTACTTTCCCTATCACTTCCCTATGCACTTTTTCTTTCTTGATTATTATATATACTGCTGGTCCTGAACTGTCCCGAACTGTCCCGAACGATTTATAAGAAAACTCGTTTACTGAGCTACCACAAAACTATACGCGAAAGAGAGCCGCGCCCTCTGTGCGATTACACCACTTAATTACATCAATTTGTACTATCACTCTCTCACGGTTTGCCCAATATCTTTATTTGTATAAGACATACATTTATACATTTTACATGTAAGGATAGCAAAAAAAAAATATCTATACTATGATATATATTACATTTTTATATAACAAAAAACCTTTTATTTATTCAACAAAATATGCCTATTTTACAACATATGTACCAAGTTAGAATTCTTAAATATCTAACATATAAGGTTGACACAATGTTTTTCATTTGAAAATATAAATATTTTAACTAATACAATAGTTTAATTTACATTTTTCCTATACATTTCACTATTAAAAACACTTGTAAATTTCTTACACAAAGCTATCAGTATTTCACTAATCCAAAGGAATTTTCACATGAAAATAACACAGAATTCACATATTTCGCTCATACAGTCAATCTAAAATATTTTTCAAGTCAATTTTACATAATTTGTTGAATTTGCCACATTTCACATAAATTGCTTTGTAAATTTTTAAATTTCTACTTATTTTGACCTCCTAAGTTAACGCGCGGCTATAAACTCACGCTATTTGAACAACTAATTCTCACACGACTTTCAATTGTCGGCAAAAATGGCAAATTTAGCACACACTGTTATCAACCAATACTAGGTGAACAACTGATTCTTCACGACTCCCAAATTGTAGTAAATTATTTCTAACTAGATTCTTATCAGTTATCATGTCTCTTATCAGATAAAATATTTCAGGAATCAATACATTGAAAATAAACATTTTGTTTTTATACAAAACGTATCAAACTCATATAAGATAATACTTATGCAATTAATGTCCATTAATTCTATTTATACACAAAGTGATCATTTCGACCGGGGAACAAATCCTGGTCTCTAACTTTATTTTAATATTCCTCTAAATTAACATTATTGGAAAGGTGATTTCAACCGGGGAACTGAACCCGAAAACATAATTTATATCTTAAAAATTCCCTATATGAATTTATTAAGAAAATATTACTAAGAAAACGACAAACTAGTCCGGCCTGGGAATCGAACCCAATACCTTCAAATCATTAATTCTATATTTCTTTAAGATTCGACTAAGTGTTTTCTTATTAGAATATTATTGCTCGATAATTTGTTTTTAGAAGCTATTCGTAATCGGTTAGCTAATAAACTGAAGTATTCTTATTGACGCGTCGCCAACAGTTTAATTTGTAACTATTGCAAAATAATGTATATTAGCAGGGATTGGAAAAAATTAAAGCGATATCAATAAAAAGAAGTAATGAAGCTTACAAGAAGTTACAATGTCCGATAGAAAAATATTTTAACATAGGTATATTAAAACTCTAAAGGTGTAACGTGGCATACTCATGCTTATTATGACCTTTACAACTTTTTGAATCGTAATATTTTAGAAACGGTGGGTCATAGGAAAAAGAATATTGGTACATTTTTGTAGATAATTTTACGGTGTACAAATTTTGTCAGAGGTATTTTTATGATAAAACTTACCGTTTTGCTGAAAATCGCGAAATACTCATTTTTGACCTTTGACCTTGATCAGAAAAAAAATCCATACACAGGAATGGTGGAGAACTTCAAAATTTTATTTATAATTATATATTTAACAATGTTACGGATTATCAGCTTGTTGTAAATTTATGTATCTTCAATCTTATTTTCTGTTCTAATTTGACTAGTTCATAACAATATACACTTTGAAGATAACGTAACAATAATGACAATTAAGGCCACTGGGTTTCATACATTAATTTGGTCTCAGTAATACCATAGTTTGCAGTAAATCATCGCCGAACCATGTTATATTGTTAAAAAAAGGATTTTGTAGAATAACTGTTATTAATTTAATACTGTATCTGATTATTATAGCAGACAAGTGATAATAAATTAGTCCAAAGTGGATTGGTGGCAGATTTCACATGTCTTTGCAATACATGTTTCCCCACGGTGTTCTCCTTCACCGTAAAGTATGAGTTGCAATTAACAATTTCAAACACGTCGGCGGAGATCATGCTCGGTTAGCTCGCGTGCTCTGCAATTTTACGAACGCCTATCCCTTTGTCTTTCGCGGCCTCACAAACATATTAATGGTTCCATTCAATAATTGCATTACTGCCCATAAAAGTCCATTGCTAAACATAGGCCTCCCCTATTTCTTATAGGAAGGATTCTGTTTAACATTGTAGATACGTTTAACATGTGCGTTGGCATCTGCAGCTTTTACTATTTTACGTTGTTATCAGAAAGATCCTGCTGCCCATCTACTGTTTCATCACATAGGACGATGTGGGTTATCGGATATTCTTACACTGCCACTACAAACAAATTATTGACTGGCTTTGTTTATAATTAATGATTGGTTTGAAAAAGCATTATATTTTTCTATTTCTAAATATACAAAAATGCCCATTTGGTAATCCGAAAGACGAGAAATCTTAAAAATAAGTTTATGTCACGAATAAAGCAGGAAATCGATTACTTAAAACGATTAATTTGAACGAGTTTTAAAAAATAAACATAAAAACAACATACACCAGATACTAACTGGACTGGACATAGGCCTCTCCCAAGGCGCGCCACTCAGCACGATCTTTGGCTTCACGCATCCAGTTGTTACCAGCTACATTGCACTGTTCGTCGCTCCATCTAGCCAGAAGGCGTCTCACACTACGTTTATCCAAACGCGGTCTCCACTCTATGATACGTCTACTCTAACGGTTATCGGTTCTACGACAAATGTGACCAGCCCATTGGCACTTCTGCCTGCAAATACGGAATGCTACGTCGGTAACATTGGTTCTCCGGCGGATTTCTTCGTTACGAATCTTATCCACCAGAGAAACTCCGAGCATAGCTCTTTCCATCGCTCGCTGGGTGACTTTGAGTTTATGGAGTAGTACCGTAAGTGTCCACGTTTCGGCACGATATGTGGTTACTGGCAGGATGCACTGGTCGAAGAATTTCGTCTTCAAGCTTTGTGATATGGGTGACGAGAAGACCTGACAAAGCTTCCCGAATGTTGCCCAGCCTAACTGAATCCGCCTATCGGCTACTTTCTCGAAGTTGTTTTTATCTATGTGCATTATCTGACCGAGGTAGATATACTCCTGAACAACTTCAAGAATTTCAACATCAATGGTAATCGGATCTGGTATGACATAACTTTCATCTTATTTAGATTCATACGCCGACCAACACGTTGGGGGGCTTCATGTAGGCTACTAAAAATGTCTTGTAGTACCCGTAGCGATTCTGCCATGACGACGATATAATCATCAAGGCGTAGGTGTGAAATGTTTTCGCCATTTATATTGATGCCGCGTCCATTCCAGTTAAGCGTCTTGAAAACATCTTCCAGGGCATTTGTGAACAGTTTCGGCGATATTGTATTCCCCTGTATCACTCAACAATGCAACCGGATAAGTTTTGTAAGACCACTCTGCACTTGGACCGACATCGAGCTTGTAGTATTTAAATGTCTTAAGACATCTATATATCGCCAGTCAATCCGGTAACGCTGCAGGGAATTTATAACAGCCCAAGTTTCGATAGAGTCAAAAGATTTCTCGTAGTCCACAAAGGCCAGACACAGAGGCTGATTATACTCATTCGTCTTCTGTATAATTTGCCTTAGTCTGTGAGTGTGGTCTATGGTGCCATAGCCTCCTTAAAACCCAGCATGCTCGCGTGGTTGAAATTCGTCAATTCTCCGCGCGAGTCGATTCATGATGACCCTTGCAAACAACTTATAGAAGTGGCTTAGAAGCAATATAGGATAATTCTTTAACATTGTCTCTCAGCTATGATCACTCGTTTTGTATCCTTTAGTAATTTAGTACTTGTGCGTTTTGTGTGTGTTTTTGTGTTTCCCTTTGTTTTATTAATTTATGTTCCTCGACGACTGCTTTCTTTTGACGGACTTCTGATCTTACTTAAATTGTGCGACCTTTGCTATCATACCGGATACCGTAAATCTCTTTTACCCGTTTTACTTTGGCTCGTTATTGTGGATTTTACGAACTGTATTTTATCGATTGAATAATAAAGCACCATCTGCATAATTTTTAGGCGACATATTAACTATTATTAAAAACTTATATTATTATTATACAATTGAAGACGTATAGTAAAAAATTAAAAAAGTGTTTTTTTAAACATGACCGAACTTTCCCTATCATTCAATCTATTTGTGAGTTTTTTTTTATCCTCCCACTTCAATACAATACAATAAATACAACAATTAAATATTATACAACTATCTAATAAAACAAAATAGCAATCGCACTTTAAAATAAGCTGTTTAGATTAGGTTTAGGTTAAATCTCGTATAAATTTGCTCTCTAATTAAAAAACCCCGCCAAATTTTCAGTGATGTTTAGATAATATGTATGCTATTTATTGACATCATCATCATCAGCTTTCATTATTTTACATTCTGGGCCCAAGAATCTATGAAAGCATGTCAGTCACCTTCGCGGTGTCAAAATTTTTCTATCGAAAATTGACAATGGTCGCAAATTCACTGAAACTTATTTTATAATTATTATTTTAAATATTATTTAGCTCGCGTTCACGTTTCTATGTTTAAAGATACCACATCTCTTTGAAACTGTTTACTTGTACGAATTTAGTATTTTTAATTTCTTATTTCTGTACAACAATACAACAACATCGGATGGAACCAGTTTTACAGATTTTATCCCATTTAATTTTAACTTATTTCAGTCATTACCTATCTACATACCAAATTTACGGAAATCTCTCCACTACCAGTATTGCGTGAACCGTAAAAATACAAACAGACACAGTAATTCTAAAATCCATTTGTCGTAACTCCTCAGTTTGAAATCACTCCCATTGCTGCCTCAGCTAGCATCAGAATCCTTGGCGTCGTTATATCGAATAGTGTGTACATAGTTTCGTGGTCATTTAGAAGGGAAGGCCAAATTAGCCTCTATTTTTAGAGCTTTCTTCTTAGCTTCTTACGCTTTTGCATGGCGTGGTCAGCAGGGTGAGACAGAATTTCATGCTGGCACATTGTTTGCAAATTTACAAAGCGCAAGTTCGGCCTCACATGGAATACTGTTCTCATCTCTGGGCCGAAGCACTCAGTGCCCGCTCCTTCCACTTGCATTGAGCGCAGAGCGATTCGAATAGTCGACGCCCGAATTTTTTTGATCAGCTCGATTCGAAATCGCTCGAAATCAGAGCTTTGTCCTTGACCTTATAGGAAAACGACTAGGGATGACTAGAGTCGTGAGTGAGGCAGCTCATATAACCAACCATAATGGAATACCAGATTTTGATTCCAGTTATTACCAGTGGCATTGACGTTACAAATCACAATTTCAAGCGCCGATTTAATATATTTTACTTTAATTTTTTATAATACGAGGTTGATTAATAAGCTTTGAGAATAGAACCCTTATGAATGCGTTATAGAAATGTGTTTTAATATTTTCGAATTTTAAGGGCCTTTAAACTACCTCAAATGGCTTAGCAAGATCTTCCGTTATGTCGAAAATATTGCAAAATTAATTTTGAAATTATTATATGGTAAAGTTGAGGATTAATGTTAAGTCCTATCTTAGACGAAAACATGATTCAGTAAAATTTCTCGATAGAAAAAAATCCAAAGTTACCTCAAAATCAAATAATTGCATACTAACTAAAATAACTATAATGCAGGGCTTATGTTTTTTTTATTTCTTTTATTACCATTATTTTCACTGTAAAAAGAAATTACTTAAACTATCGGCGTCCTGAAGCTTGTTCCCTGCCACCTGGTAACCCCGTTCAGTCTCGTTTTGGCTTTCGAATGGTAAAGTTGTGTCATTTACGATCAGAATACACATTACGCAACAGGACGATGTAAAATTAAAATGGGAAACCACCTTAGTAAAAATAAGAAGCAACTGGGGTAGCGTAAAGAAAGAGGCATAAATATGATAAACCTAATGAAATAAGTATCTAACGACCTATCTACTTACGGTATTAGTGATTACAAACATGTCGGTTCATAGCGTACGATTCGCGGGTAATTGACTTTGACCCGGAACCCAAAAACCAAAACATGACGTCAAAAAGACTGTCTTCCCCACCAGCTAAGAGATTCAAGATGTCTGCGTCCATTGGAAAAATAATGGTCTTTGTCTTCCGGGATGCAAAGTCATAATAACGATCGACTATTTTAGTATAGGAGAGACAATAATCGGAAACTATTACGCATCAATAATGAAAAAAACTACGCAAAGAAAGAAAGAATGAACGTCGAGGAAAGTTGCGTGCGGTGCCGTACAAACAAAGCATACCACGCAGCCATGAGCTGCGTGGTATGCTGCTCATGCACGGTCTGCATCACTTTTATAGCCACGCAGCTACGAGAAGCTATCCACGAGTCTCACGCCGGCAAATGGAGCGTAAATAATAGTTGTACATAATATTTTTGATTAATCTTTATTGTTCAGAATGTATGTACTGTAATTTGTTGGGTAAATAAAAATTGTTACTATTGGTAAACTAACAACGTAGCCGGACATATAAATATAGGCAGGGTTAACTAAAAAACTACTCCATAGTCCATTCGTCTGCACATCAAAAAATAGTTTCATTTCTCCGCCACTAAACCACTCGGAGTCTGTTAACAGTGGATCTTATATCACCACTATTACATCCTATCCAGGTAAAGACTAAAATATAATTCGATACACCGAAGTAAACTTTGTTTAACAAATACTCTTGCTATTTAACTACAAGATTAAGTTAAAAAGTGTAAAGTCTGCCAGAAACTCCTCCTCGTATATAATTGTGGAATAAAGTTAAAACTTTATTCCACAATTATATACGAATAAAAGTTAAGTTCTTGATTAAGCGAAGGTGAATTAGCAAAGTTTTACCATTATTACTTATTTATTGCTATGGAACTTGCAGAAATTTTAACGACGATTGCTTAGAAATTATTTAAAGATTTGGTTTTTAGCAACACTCTTTAATTTCATATAAAATGATCTCACTTATGAATCAGATTCAACTGTTGATATTATTTTTGTAGCAACTTAAAATTAGTAGTCTAAGTAAATAGCCACAATACTTGAAAAATGAAATTTTAATAAAAATTAATATTCGACTTTATGAACTAAAAATAAAATGATTTCATATTCTGATTAATTTTAATTAAAAAAATACTTTAATTAAGCTTTATGTTGTAATCTAAATCGGATAAACATATCTCCCACCCTTAGGAGTATATTTTCTTTAAAATTTATATGAGACATACCCTGAAGTATATGTATATAAATATATATATATATATATATATATATATATATATATATATATATATATATATATTTAAAAAAAGAATCATCAATATCGGTTTAAAGTTGAAGTAGAATATTGCGTAATAACCTACAAAAACCAGATGGTGAATCATAAACCACTAATAAACGTCTCCAGTCTCCGGCGGTCCCGCTATTCCTAGTTACGGTGGTGACCATGCTAATGGCGGGGCATGGGGCCAGAATCTCCGAGTAAGGGTCAGTTGCCACCTAAGATGAATCGACCTGACAACATATAACGCACGCACCCGGAAGAAGACATAGACAAGTTGCGCTGGGATACTATGCCATTATCTGAGGTCCGAAGAGAGGGGGAGGACACGATAATCCCAGAATTCGGCAACTTGTTCTATCACTGAGAGGGTCATCATGTGTCCCAGGGAGTTGTCGGATTTATCGTCCACAATTTTTCGTTAACAATGTTGTAAAGATTGCTATTGTGTCAACGTTTGCGTACCTTATACTCAGAATTACCAAACGGTATTCGCAGAATATCATATAGGTTTTCGAACCAACCTTGGCACATCCTAATGAGGAAGTAAAGGAAATGTATGAGGACATCTCTGAGCCTGAGCCATTTCTGCAAAACCCACTATACGGACAATAATACGGACAACTTTAACGCAAAACTAGTTACAAGAGAGAACGGTGAGCTGAAAGTAGGAATATTCGGGATAACGCAACGGAATCGAAGGGCCAGCAGCTAGCCGATTTTATGAAGAAAAAGGGACCCTTTATGTTGAACTCTTTCTTCTCGAAGCGGCTCAACAGAAAGTGGACTTGGACTATATTTTATATTGGTTACTCGGTATACATTCCTTTCTGAGCCCCCTCTACGTGTTGTTTTCGAGAGTCATTACGAATCGTAGTCTCGCACGAAGACACGACAACTTGCAGTCTGCCATGATATCCCATGATATGTTAGTCTAAGCGAAATTAGAATGGCACTAAAACGAGCTTGTTTACGAAAAGGCTTCAGGACCATAGACCACATAACTTCATTTCTTCAGCAAATTGAACATTAGACCGAATAATTCAATATGCCACTTTATCTTGCGTATGTAGACTATGAGAAAGCCCATGATTCCGTCAAAATTTGGGCAGTGTTGCAGTCTCTGCAGCGGTGTCAAGTTGACTGTCAGTATAATGAATTACTGAAATGTTTGTGGAGTAGGGATACGATGGCCATGGGAGTACAGAACCAGAGTACGAAACTTATCCAACTGCAGAGAGGTGTAAGATAGGGTGACGTTATATCCCCGAAACTCTTCACCAACAATAGAAGACGTTTTCAAGCTAGTGAACTGTATTAGATACATTATTAATATTAATGGCGAGTACCTCACTCACCTTTGATTTGCCGACAATATAGTCCTTAAGGCAGAATCGCTGGAGGAACTAAGTTCTATGCTCAATGTTGTCAATAGTGTCTCCCAAAGGATATAAAGGATAATAGGTATTAAGATGAAAATTGTCAAAACCAAAGTCATGTGTGACGTCCATGTCACACCTATGTCGGTAGTTGTCAAACATATACATATATGTACAATAACAGTTGTCCTCGTTAAGATCTACGAAATCTCAAGCTCTAATTTAATCGTCCTCTATGTGACGCTCATGCGATATGGTCGGAAACAGGTCCTTTGACTAAGTTAAAGTTTCGCGCAATTGATAATTGGCGCCGGCAAATTTGCTATTGAATAATTGTTAATATAGTGTTATACGCCCAGCCTTCGCACAGGTGCAATTTACTCAGAAAAATGCCGGTGTAGACGCTGTAGAGTCATACAAACTGTAACAGCCTATTTCACCCACTTTCAAGTCTGTTTTGAAAAATCGTAATATCCGAATTAATTTATACTGGATGCCAGGTGCCTACGTCATAACAGGCAACTACTGTCCGTATTTCAAGTTGATAAATCGACCACTTATAATATCATCCTTAAATATAGATAATGCAATTTTTTAATCCCCTCATATTTATAATGTTATTAAAAATACAATAAACAACATTTAAACTAATGGAAATGATTCACCACTACACAACGACATACGAAAATTGATATAATTTCAACCCATTAAACACAGTATTTTGAGTAACATACATTTCTACACAACCTCGCGTGCGGTATGTCATTATCAAAGATGTTTAAGTGACTTTAAATTTAATAATACCAATATAATTGGATTCAATCATTTCAAATGAATAATGTAGCCTGTTCTAAACCATTAAAACTTAATATGTGTCTCTATTGTTTATTTATTTTATTATCAAAGGCAGTAGACTCCTTGGACTATTTTACTAGCTCAGAAGCCAGGGAATCAATGAATTTATTTAAAAAGTTTGTGTTAAGAATAAATAAATAAAATTTTTTTGTATATTTCATTCTTATGCTGGTATGTATTCATTGCAATTGAATAACGACCACGCTCTAACTGAACAAAGCGTAAAGTGGCAGCTTAATCCTACTGAGTTTTTGTGTGGTGATTGAAGGGTACCCGAAAACCTCTTTTACTGGAAACGAGGCATTTCATCATAGTCCTTAGATTTAACAACGCATATAAAATTTGATTCTTAATCAACGACAGTGGTAGAAATGTATATGTATCACTTCATTCACTTATCATCAGATCGACCGTGTGCTCGCTTGTCACGCTTTTTCTTAAAAAACTTCTTTGCCTCTAAAACCCTATCAGAATGTGGAACGAATAATAGCTTAAATTTAATTGTTAGCGCCATTAAAGCCGCCCTGGTGAAATGTGGTATCCACCTCTGTGTGTATCACATTTCACCAGTGGCTCTCCACGCTGCTTCACTTATTTTGCTGCAACACGAATGGTTTGGCTCGACAGGGGAAGGACTGAGCTGACACCGAATACCGACGTAAATTAGCAGAATTATGCTACTGTGTTTCGTGTAGCTACAGTAGAGCCGAATAGTAGACCGAAGAGAATAGTATTGACAACTAGGGCGTACTACGTCTGAGGTGATAATGAAACTGTATTTACGATTTTTAATCATATAAGCATTACTCATCATTATATTGTCTATATGCCCGTTTATAACATTTAATTGTATACAAATTCTGTAAAAGCCATAAAAGTTAAAAAGAAAATATGCCCTGAACATCTATTATAAACGTATCACTTTTAAAAAAGTACTTTGTCGCTTATAAAAACACAATTTGAATATCAATTTTGCGGTGCGCCATCGAAATAATAAAAATACCTACTGTATAATAAATACTTCACTGTGCTACAAAATTGTTTTTCCTGTAAGCTTAATGACGTGCCTGCGATAGAAATTCCCCTCCATCTACAGAAAAAAGCAAAAACATCTTATTTCGAGTCGATGTTCAAGAAGTAATATTTTACTAATTTCAGCCTTCATTCATTCATTACAGCACATCAAAAGCCTACCGCTGAACGCAGTGCTCTCCCTTAGATTGCCTCATAGAGTGATTGTGGTAGGTGATAGGATGATTTGGGTTGGAAACCGCAATTTTTTACTTTTTTATTTGTTATTAGGAAAACGGTGTTGCCCATTTCCTAGTTTGTTTTCCTTTGTCACCTTCTAAGACATCCATGGGGCGATAAGGCTAGTTGATATCCTTACTCCGCCACCAAATGATTCAAATACTTTTTATGATAAATGAATCCATTGTTAAAAAACTATAATACTAGGGAAAAAATGATAACAAACATTTTTAAATTGTATAATATTCCTCGTGTTTTATGATGATTTTCCAAATTATTCGGCTTATTTATTCTATCGAAAGTCATAAATCAGATTGTTCTGTCATTTCTCACGGTCGGTGACACACGAGGGGCGAAATGAGGTGATGGAGTCTTCTAAGCCACTACCACGCGGAAATGGTTGAATGATGCCATGTGATTGATGCAATTGCGATAACTGATAATATATAAGTTTTCGTGAATGTATAGAAAGGTCTAATTTAATGTATACATTTCTTTAAATTTTTCCTTAAAGACTGTTTAGAATTTAAACCATATAAGTATCGTTATTATAGGTCTATTCTGCAAAATATCAGTCGTGTTTTATGCTTAGCAAAATTCCAAATGACATTCTCCTACAGAAATAATTATTATTAAGTATTCCAACTGTAAAAAAAATATACACAGTACTGATTTGTCTTTAAACTAACGACCCGCACCAGACAATACAATCTACAATGATGTTATCGATCGATTCTACAACTACATGTATACATGTAATGTTAAAAACCGTCTAGTTTCGGTGTAAGAATATCCACTACTCTATATTGACCCATGCCTGTCGTATAAGACAACAAAGATATACCAACCATGATATGGATAGCGGCGTTTTTCTGATAAACACTAAACAGCAAAATGTTGCGAATATCAGCCTGCCTGCCAAGCGTAACAAATATGGTGAATATGAGGCGATCTATGGGGGAGTCATATGTTTGCCATTGCACTTTTGATAATCTTTTTACGTAACGGAAACTATTTAATTGATTATGTAAAAAAGGGCATTAAATTAAAAAGTCTCCTTCGAATGTATGAGAAATTTTAATGTAATATAAATAACTGGCCACAATCATTTAAGTTTTTCGAAAAAAAAATCATTCTACATGACGTGATGTATGTGATTCCTATGAAATGTAATATTCCTAAAACCTTTCTATTAAATGAATAGAAAAATTCTGAACAGTCATGCGAAAAAAGCTAGAGTACAACTTGTTTCCCAGGAATTCTATATTTGATCATAGCATATATTGTAGGTTTGTTAAAATGTACTCGTACATGCTCGTATTATCAAATATTTGTGCTGACTTTCCTCCAGTTGCTTGTAAAATACGTATCAAAAATGTTCGATATATTTTTGTTATAAAATGAAAGAGAGGTTGGAAATAGAATTAACTTATAGTAGTGATGAAGTCGAAAATATAAAATACATTATATCTAACAATCTTAATCCTGATATTGTTATATTTTAAAATATTAAAATTAAAACATCTTATCTTATTGAAGTACATAAACTTAAACATTTCATTACATAGATACCATATTAGAACAAAATATACATTAAATATATGATTAAAATAGTTTATATAAGAACTTCTTTTTAAATTTCGTTAGACCAAAAATGCATAAAATAGCATCTGAGATATCGATGGTAATCGAAATTCTCTTATTACTCCTACTGTTCTTAATTTCAGTTTCTCCCTAGCCCAAAGTTTGTCTGGAAGAGATCGTTCTTTAGCGATAAGACCGCCTTATTGTACATACGTATATATCAAGTTTTCTCTGTAATGTATTTATTCGTTGTATATGTGTGGTGTACAATAAAATATATACTACTACTACTACTAAATATATTTTTTTTACTATACAATAAGAGTGAAAAATGAGTGCACAATCTGAACTTTTGAATTACGCCTTAATGCTTACATACTGATGAACTAAATCAAGCTAAAAATCAAGTAAAGGAAAGTAAAGTTACAGCCTATATACGTCCCACTGCTGGGCACGGGCCTCCCCTCATTTCTGAGAGGGTTTTAGGGCAAGGAAGTGTCCGCCGCGCTGTCCCAATGCGTGTTGGCGAACTTTACATGTCTTCGAAATATTTTTTTTCTTATTCAGACATGCAGGTTTCCTCACGATGTTTTTCTTCACCGCCGAGCACGTGGTAAATCAGCACTTAAAATTGCAATTAACAATTTCATAGGTGTCGGCGGGGATCGAACCCGGTTTGCTCGCGTACTGTGAAATTTACAGCGAGCGCTAACTATCTGAGCTACCATGGCTCATCTGAGCTACCAAACTGAAAATCAAAGAGTACCACTATTTAGAATAGCGGTTAAATTCCGATAAATTCACATTAGTGAAACAAAATCTTAGTTTTTTTTTTTGCTAAAAGTTACCTATCCGGTATACCACTAGGATTTTTAGTATCGTGGTAACATTTTAAAAACGTAAAATGCAGAAACACAAACATCCAACCCGGTACAATTATTGCGATGCCATACACTTTCTTGTTCTATGTGAGATTCGAACCCGCGGCCCTTAGCGCCGCATTTCATTACTAAGCTATCGCGTCACGGAGCCGTCATCATCAAATAATATTTTATTTCTAAAATTAACCCAGTTCCAAATTTTTGTTTATTCTAAGCACAGAAATAATGATAATACAACAATAGAAATGAATAAGCACTCGATTACTTCCAAAACCGATGTCGCCACATCTTAGCACATACACATTAAGCGGCCCATGTCTTCAGCCGTATTATAAGCATACGCAATGCACAAAGATATCTAATGTTTCACATTACATTGCTTGGCGAGTTTTTCAACGTCACATTCGTCCCATATTACGGTAGAACAGAAGCAGCAATGGTAATTGCCAATACGAAGAGTAATAAATAAAAGTTTACAAATGTAAACACGTTAATAGGTCACCCTATCCTGTAAAAAAACCATTGGATATTTGATGAAACGCATATTTGACAGAGAAGGAAGTTGCTCGAGTAGCAGCCTCCTTGGTAAATAAAATATAAAATAAGATCTACTATTATATTTTGGTATGTTAATAGCGGTACTGGACTTGTATACTATGATTGAATGTGCTGTATCGGCTTTTAAAAATATATTATTGCATATACATAATTTTACAATTGAATATAATTTTGAAAAAAAAATCAATGTTTTGGTTCTTCCAAAAATCTAACTAATCATATGCTGAAAAACCTACAATTTAATTTAATTTAAAAAAATTCCAAATATTGTTTATCTATAAAACTAAATTAAAATTTAAAATAATATTTTAATATTTTCAAATATTCATATATTTTAAGCGATTAAACTTTATAGTCAAAATGATGCTTTATATCGCTCTTGTTGATTCAGTCATCACTTATGGACTAACCAGCTACGGGCGAACAGACAAATTACACAGTACATTTATAAACTACAATTTAGGATTTTAAAGGCGATTGTACCTATAAAAATTAAACTTCAGGCAAAAACAAATGAAAATTCTATATTTAAATTCCGTAAGGTACTCAATATACATGATAAAGTCCAACATCAATTGTTAAAGGAACAATTCTTTAATTTTGGTATCCAAACAAAATTCAGACCCACAAAGTAACTCAAAAAAAATTAATAGCAATACCATCCAAAAATAAATATGGTGAGCGCATCAGCGCATACATAATACCTCGCCTTATAATTGGTCTGGATAATAAATTTAGAATTGAACTTACTAAAGTTAACATAAAGTGTAAATTAAAATGTTTATATCTTAACGAATATTAGCTGTTATCCCCATCTTTGTAATAAACAGTATTATAAAAATGTAGATGGAACGGCACTCAACACAAACCTGTGTGATTTTTCGCTGTACTGCATAGCAAATTTATAACAATTTTCATTTTATAACAAATTTAAAAAAATTAACTCAGAGATGCTGACTGAGATTCCCGCACCGTGAAATTTAACGCGGTTTGTTTTTTACGTTGATTTCCCTAGAGAGTCAAATGACATATTTGTTAAATACATCCAATTCTTCATAAATTATGGAATTTGTTCTTTTAAAAAAATTGTTACATTAAACATTAGCGCTGTTTTTAAAGGCGATTGTACCTATAAAAATTAAACTTCAGGCAAAAACAAATGAAAATTCTATATTTAAATTCCGTAAGGTACTCAATATACATGATAAAGTCCAACATCAATTGTTAAAGGAACAATTCTTTAATTTTGGTATCCAAACAAAATTCAGACCCACAAAGTAACTCAAAAAAAATTAATAGCAATACCATCCAAAAATAAATATGGTGAGCGCATCAGCGCATACATAATACCTCGCCTTATAATTGGTCTGGATAATAAATTTAGAATTGAACTTACTAAAGTTAACATAAAGTGTAAATTAAAATGTTTATATCTTAACGAATATTAGCTGTTATCCCCATCTTTGTAATAAACAGTATTATAAAAATGTAGATGGAACGGCACTCAACACAAACCTGTGTGATTTTTCGCTGTACTGCATAGCAAATTTATAACAATTTTCATTTTATAACAAATTTAAAAAAATTAACTCAGAGATGCTGACTGAGATTCCCGCACCGTGAAATTTAACGCGGTTTGTTTTTTACGTTGATTTCCCTAGAGAGTCAAATGACATATTTGTTAAATACATCCAATTCTTCATAAATTATGGAATTTGTTCTTTTAAAAAAATTGTTACATTAAACATTAGCGCTGTTTTTAAAGGCGATTGTACCTATAAAAATTAAACTTCAGGCAAAAACAAATGAAAATTCTATATTTAAATTCCGTAAGGTACTCAATATACATGATAAAGTCCAACATCAATTGTTAAAGGAACAATTCTTTAATTTTGGTATCCAAACAAAATTCAGACCCACAAAGTAACTCAAAAAAAATTAATAGCAATACCATCCAAAAATAAATATGGTGAGCGCATCAGCGCATACATAATACCTCGCCTAATAATTGGTCTGGATAATAAATTTAGAATTGAACTTACTAAAGTTAACATAAAGTGTAAATTAAAATGTTTATATCTTAACGAATATTAGCTGTTATCCCCATCTTTGTAATAAACAGTATTATAAAAATGTAGATGGAACGGCACTCAACACAAACCTGTGTGATTTTTCGCTGTACTGCATAGCAAATTTATAACAATTTTCATTTTATAACAAATTTAAAAAAATTAACTCAGAGATGCTGACTGAGATACCTGCACCGTGAAATTTAACGCGGTTTGTTTTTTACGTTGATTTCCCTAGAGAGTCAAATGACATATTTGTTAAATACATCCAATTCTTCATAAATTATGGAATTTGTTCTTTTAAAAAAATTGTTACATTAAACATTAGCGCTGTTTTTAAAGGCGATTGTACCTATAAAAATTAAACTTCAGGCAAAAACAAATGAAAATTCTATATTTAAATTCCGTAAGGTACTCAATATACATGATAAAGTCCAACATCAATTGTTAAAGGAACAATTCTTTAATTTTGGTATCCAAACAAAATTCAGACCCACAAAGTAACTCAAAAAAAATTAATAGCAATACCATCCAAAAATAAATATGGTGAGCGCATCAGCGCATACATAATACCTCGCCTAATAATTGGTCTGGATAATAAATTTAGAATTGAACTTACTAAAGTTAACATAAAGTGTAAATTAAAATGTTTATATCTTAACGAATATTAGCTGTTATCCCCATCTTTGTAATAAACAGTATTATAAAAATGTAGATGGAACGGCACTCAACACAAACCTGTGTGATTTTTCGCTGTACTGCATAGCAAATTTATAACAATTTTCATTTTATAACAAATTTAAAAAAATTAACTCAGAGATGCTGACTGAGATACCTGCACCGTGAAATTTAACGCGGTTTGTTTTTTACGTTGATTTCCCTAGAGAGTCAAATGACATATTTGTTAAATACATCCAATTCTTCATAAATTATGGAATTTGTTCTTTTAAAAAAATTGTTACATTAAACATTAGCGCTGTGTTGATACAAGTATTAAAGTATGTTTATAGGAACTCTAGTGCTAGTGTTAGGATGAACGGGATCTACTCGGGCTGACGAATATATTTAATAATTATTTATTATTAAACGAATATATTTACCTATTAGATAAAATATGTTTCATAGATAGTAATATCACTGATATTAAATTATTTATACATTAATAAAAAACGAATATTACTGATATTCGTTTAAAATACTCCGTCAAATAGTTAGAATTATTCATTCACCATTAGTTTATTAGGGTATTGCAAGGCGCCGCTCTACATACTCTCCGCGTTCGAAGCTTTGTTGGCAGTGGACCCAGAGAACAGATCCGACACAGGGGTTGAAGGGTTGAACTAGTGTGTGTTTTTCCTGTCCCCATAGCATCCGCGTATCAGACTCGCGGGATTCTTTTACGTAGGTGGAGTTAGATGCCGTGGAGAAAGGCGCGCCTTGTGTTCCTGGTGCACCTTAGCTGAGAAAGAAATCTTAGGGGAATAGGCATCCAGTTAAGCCTTCTCATGGTTTCTATCCATATTATTTATTTTCGGATTTCCAGGAAAACTACAAAAATGGTTTACATCAATAATATATATATATATATATATAAGAACAAGTAGTTCAAGAACATGTAGCTGATGTGAAGCATCAACGTTCCGGGAAGTCTGCAGTTTGTGATCATATCCTAGACGGCCCCAACCATTACATCAGATTTGATAGACCACAAATCCTCGCGAAAGAACACCGATTCCTACCAAGGATGATACGTGAGGCTATTGAAATTAAAAAACATCCTAATTTCAATAGAGAAGGAAGCTGGGTACTACACCTGCTTGGGATCCTATAATCAATAAAATTAAAACTAAACCCAAGCATACCACTGCAAGACCTCAAGACAGAGTTAGTTCATTTTGCATAGATCGGACCATAAACAATAATTAAAAAAGCTGAAGGTACTCCGGGTTTAACAATGACATCGGGACGTCAGTCATCTCAGTCCCCCGTGACCATGGGTGCTGGAAAGCGCCCGAAACGTCGGGAATTAAAAATAAAAAGTAAAAATAAACGCGATAAAATCCGTAAAAGTAGTTTTAATCATGTGTAGTGTTCGCGTAAATATAAGAAATCATTAAATATTTATACATTTAAAAAATTGTAATACTTAAGTAGAATTAGTACAGCTCTGTAGGCGCCGAACCTTTTCCGACCCGGACCATATTATGGAAATCACTTAAGACTCATCGAACGTTCATACGTTGCTGTCACTCGAGTTCAAGTTAAATGAATTCTTCGATTATCGACATGGGGCTAAGTGCTTTATTATTATTGACGTAATTTGATGCACCGAAGAGAAATTTATACGTGTAAGTTATTTAAGGAATAAAATGTTTTGCTTACATTCCTTTAACTTAACTAAATTTTAAAGTTAAAGTTAATATTTATTATGTAAATAAAACGAATAAAACCATTTCTACATAATTTAACAGGTTCTAATATCAGAATTATAATTTTTCGGTACATTCTATTTTATGCCCGACCTTAGAAGCCATTTCTTAATTATATATAAATTATTTTATATTTTTATTTTAATATATAAGTTTTATTATTTCAGAGGTCAAAAATATTTAAACTGATTTAAATTATTTTCGCTTAATCAACATACTTCAGAGGTGTTATATAAATTTGGATAAAAATTTACCCCTAAGGGTAGGAATGGAGGTAAATTTAAGTAAATGTTAGGACTCTCTTTATATTGCATCTTTGAAGTAAGCTTTTATTATTTATTTAAACTTACACTTGCCAAACCATAGTTTTGATAGTGTTGTTTTTGGCAACCGCTATATAATAATGACGTTTTCCCAGTCGATTCTTGCTGCGGTGCCAACTTTAAATCTATTACTATCATACGTTGGCAGCTGCACAGGACAAATCAAAGTTACAAGTATATATATGTACTACCTCTATATTTTTCATTCACCCTGACATTTTATAGGTTTTTAATTATTACGCCTACACATGAAATGTATCCGTACGAAGTTTTATATTATTAGCGTTTTCAATCAAGAGGATATTCGGGCGGCGAGAATATTTTCACGATACATTTTTTATGTAAAACTGAAGTGACAAACGTACTTACAGACCACCTTCCCGTAGGTTTATGAAAAATCACATAAAAATCTCATGACCGTCGCTACATGGAAGTAGGAGTTGTTTAAAATGTCAGCCGTAAGCCTATCGAGCGTGATGTTTAAGGCAAATCCTCCCTACAACGAGAGAGGTTCATGTTCATGTAGTCTTTCAGGCTGATGAAAAAGAAAAAAATAAAAACATGTGTGTAGTTTACACGCCGTAAAAGTGAATCGTTTATATTACATAAAATATAAAACAAAAACGTTTCACAGAAAATGATTCATTTAATTTAAAAATTTTCAATCACCACTAAGGCATAAAATGTAAGATGGAAGTTTAATGTTATAGCAAATAAATGTTACAATCTTGAATTTTAGACAAGTAGTGCCTAAATTTAGGTCTAATAAATCAAAAAAATCTTTCCTTTCGACTAAATGTGATTTGTAATAGCGATGTCTGTTTCATTCTATATGTAAAATCATTTTATCGAACAAAAATTGATTGATTATCATGGTTTTCCGTAAAATAGACACTAGATGGCCTAAACACGAGTAAATTAATATAAACCTTTAAGATATGAAGTCGTGGATTGTTAAGAATGGTTTGAATGTAATTTTTTTTTCACTATAATAAATATTATTTATTTGATAATAAATTTCTATTTTTTCAATTTAACCATTAAAGAATATATCAACCACTTTTAAAGCACCGCACATAGAGACTGAGGTAGTAGGAAAAACTTTATATTAAACTAGCTCTTCTCTAGCCACGTGACATGACACCTCGCTTATAGATGCTTCACTGCTGGTTTCTCTGGGTTCTGATCGGGTGATGATCTGATCTGGGCGCTGAGTCGAGTGTTGAATTATTTTAATTTTTCATTATCTCTTAAAATGTGTGTCCAAATAACATGCTATAAAGAGCAAAGTTTATCTTAAAAAAATGTCTTTATAAGTAAGTGGTTTTAAAGATTAATTGCCATGCCTAATTATAACGCTCATAAATAACTTTTTTAATTTTTAAATATTTTTAGTCACAAAATACCTTATTGTGGCTTATGTGTAAGAAATAGGCCTATGGAATTGCGGACTTTTTTTTGGAGGAAAGTTCTATATTTTGGTAGAACATAGTATTTACGTATCACTAGCCATTACACCAGCGCACGCGAATATAGCAGTTTGGGAGTGCTTATTCTCCCAACTTGCTTCATCATCATCATCATCATTACAGCCTTTCACAAGTCCACTGCTGAACATAGGCCTCCCCCAAGTAATGCCACAAAGCACGGTCCTGAGCCACCTGCATCCATCGACTTCCTGCATGTCTTACCAGGTCGTCACTCCATCTAGTGGGGGGTCGCCCTACACTACGCCTACCGGTACGAGGCTGCCACTCGAGAACCTTTCTTCCCCATCGGTTATCGGTTCTTCGAGCTATATGGCCGACCCATTGCCACTTCAGCTTACTAATCCGTTGGGCTATGTCGGTCACTCTGGTTTTACTGCGGATATCCTCATTTCTGAGTCTATCACGCAGAGAAACTCCGAGCATAGCCCTCTCCATAGCTCGCTGAGCGACCTTAAGCGTCCTCATACGGCCAGCAGTGAAGGACCACGTCTCAGATCCATAAGTCATCACTGGCAACACGCACTGGTTGTAAAATCTAGTTTTTAGAGATTGAGGTATACCTGACGAAAAGATATGTCGTAATTTCCCGAACGCTGCCCAGCCGAGTTGAATCCGTTGATTGACCTCTCGGTCGAAGTTGGACTTACCTAGTCGGACTATTTGTCCCAGGTAAACGTACTCGTCAACAACTTCGAGCATAGTGCTCCCAACAACTACCGGCATAGGTGTGACATGGACATTGAACATGATCTTTGTTTTGTCCATGTTCATCTTAAGACCTATCCGTTGGGAGGTACTATTGAGGTCATTGAGCATAGTGCTTAAGTCCTCCAGCGATTCTGCCATAAGGACTATATCGTCGGCAAATCGAAGGTGAGTGATGTACTCGCCATTGATGTCAATACCGTATCCTTTCCAGTCCAGTAGCTTGAAAACGTCTTCCAATGCAGCGGTGAAGAGTTTCGGGGATATAACGTCACCCTGTCTTACACCTCTCTGCAGTTGGATAGGTTTCGAGCTCTGGTTCTGTACTCGGATAGCCATCGTAGCCCTACTGTACAAACACTTCAGCACTTCGATATACCGACAGTCAACTTGGCACCGCTGAAGGGACTGTAGCACCGCCCAAATTTCTACGGAATCAAAGGCTTTCTCATAGTCCACATACGCCAGGCAAAGTGGCAGATTGTACTCTTCAGTCTTCTGTACAATCTGCCGCAGGGTATGTATGTGGTCTATGGTACTGAAGCTTTTTCGGAAACCGGCTTGTTCGCTGAAGGTCATTCAGGTTTACGCACCAACCTCGGCACACCCCGATGAGGAGGTGGAGGAAATGTATGAGGATATTTCCAGAGCCATACATTCCTCCAAAACCCACTACACGGTGTTGATGGGAGACTTCAACGCAAAACTAGGCACAAGAGAAAGCGGTGAGCTGAAGGTAGGGAAATTTGGAGTAGGGCAACGGAACCGAAGGGGCCAGCAGCTGGCCGACTTTATGGAGAAAGAGGGACTCTTTATGATGAACTTTTTCTTCCAGAAGCGGCCCCACAGGAAGTGGACCTGGTCGAGCCCCGACGGTTCGACAAAAAATGAGATTGACTTCATTATGACGACCAGACGCCAACTGTTCAGTGATGTCTCAGTGATCGCAAGGGTGAAAACTGGCAGCGATCACCGAATGGTTAGAGGCACACTGAACCTAAACGTTAAGTTGGAGAGGTCTCGTCTAATGAAGTCAACGCTCCGTCCCCCTCGTGCTCTAATCCAGAATCCCGAAACCTTTCAGCTCGAGTTACGTAACCGCTTCCAGTGCCTAGAAGATTGCAATGCAGTGGACGATATGAACGACAAGCTCGTGGAAACTGTCCATGCGGTCGGAGCTAAGTTCTGCAAGACCCGCCGCAGAAGAACACAAAAACTCTCCGATCACACTCTTAATCTCATGGCTGTTAGACGGGAGATGAGGCTGCAATCGTCAACAGATTTGACAGCATACAGGCAACTGAACAGACAGATCTCCAAATGCATGCGGCGAGACTTACGCAACTTTAATACTTCTCGTATTAAAGAAGCGATCGAGCGGAACCAGGGCTCCAAAGTCTTTGCCAGAGATCTGTCTGCCAGAAAGAGCCAACTGTCAAAGCTGAAGACTGAGTGTGGCAACATCGTTTCCGGGATACCTGAGATTTTGAGTGAGATTGAGAGGTTCTATGGGCAGCTGTACACATCATCGTTGGAGCCACACGCAAGTGTGAGTAACGATCCAAGAGCAAGTCTTATCCGACACTATTCCGATGATATCCCGGACGTCAGTCTAAGCGAGATTAGAATGGCTCTCCAGCACCTTAAAAACGGCAGGGCCCCAGGCGAGGATGGAATTACAGCGGAGCTTCTGAAAGCGGGTGGAACACCGGTACTTGTAGTCCTTCAGAAGCTCTTCAATTCCGTCCTCCATGGTGGCACTACTCCAGAGGCGTGGAGCAGAAGTGCGGTGGTCTTGTTCTTTAAGAAAGGCGACAACGCTCTCTTAAAGAACTACAGACCGATTTCCCTTCCGAGCCGCGTCTACGTGCTGTTTTCGAGAGTCATTACCAACTTGCTTAACAAAAAATAAATATTTAAGGCTGGCTGAGAGCCTACTACTAGATAAGTTATACTTTTTGGTCGTGAATCTGGCTATTATATACAAAAATAATGTATTAAATAAGCGTGTTTCAATAAATAAAAAACCTCTTTCGCTTTTGAATATTAGTATATAGATTCTATCCCGTTCAAAGTTTCAAATCAAAATGATGTTTTCACTTTAAAATATATAGCACAAATCTCATGAATATTTTTGCACTATATAAAATTACAAATAATGGAGAAATAATTTAACTCCTTTATGGCTGTTTTGAACAATTGCTATCTTACATTGTTATATCAAAATAATGGAAGACAATTAAATTTGTATGGTAATTGCAAAACTTTCCGTATAACTTCCGATAGCGAGGTACAAAAGTTGCAATAAATGCAGGAAGTAGATTTTATTTTTAAAGTGATTATATTTAATTACTAAGATATGGCAAATTTTTATTTGACGCTAAAGACAGTAATCAAAATATCTGTCTATCTAAAAGTTCTAATTTCAAATACCACTCTGAGAAATACAAAACTGTGAGATGTTTGGGATATTATTGACCATATCCAAATTATGTATATTTTGTGACAGGGTCTTGCCTTTGATAATTTTCGGAATGATGAATAACGTGGGTATTTTTAATTTAAATGTATTTATTTTTCCTGCATACGGAGATAACATTAACATTTTGCATCTTTATGTTGTATTATCATCTTACATGGAACATTTTTAATTAACCAAACTAGATTACCAGATCCATCCACCCTATAAAAGTCCTACAAAAGTCCACAGCTGAACATCCTAGATGAGATGTGAAATTCTTGGATCGTCGCAAGACTAACATCAGCGAAAGCATTTGCCAAAGGTGTTTTCATCAATCAAGAACGAAAGTTAGAGGTTCGAAGGCGATTAGATACCACCCGAGTAATAATAGATAAGTGGATGCTGTGGCCCATAGACATCTATATTTATCCTCAATTTAGAATCAAAGCGCAGATGCTTTATCACCCCTAAGGAATAAAATGGAATGCCTTGTTACCAGTAAAAAAGAGTCTCCGGATCTCTACAGTCACCATATGAAACACAGTAATATTAAGCTGCTATTTTACGCTGATATTCTGTGAGAGCGTGGTCCTTCCCCGATCGAGCGGACCCGTTCGTGCTACAACTAATAAAACTGCAGCGTGGCTCTACCACGTACCTCTGCGAAGACTAAAGTTAGTTCTAAGAGCGTGATTTTTTTAAACAAGACAAACAGGGAGCCTGTTGTACCCTTACACCAATCAGAGGCTTAGATTTATAAAATTTCGAATAAAAAATAGATTATAACTACTTTTACGGATTTTATCGCGTTAGATTTACTTTATTTTTAATATCCGACGATTTGAGTGCATTTCAGCACCCATGGTCATGCTCATGTGTAACTGACGTCCTAATGTCAGTGTTAACCCGGAGTACCTTTAGCTTTTTAATTATTATATGGTCCAATATACATAGAATAAACCTAGTGTGTCTTGAAGTCTTGCAGTGTTATGCTTGAGTTTAGTTTTAATTTTATTAATTATAGGGTCCCAAGCAGGTGGTTGTACCCAGCATCCTTCTATTTATGAATGAAGATGTTTTTTTTTTTAAATTTCAATAGCCTTACCTATCATCCTTGGTAGGAATGGAATGTTCTTTGGCGAGGATTTTGGCCTATCAATTCTGACGTAATGGTTGAGGCCGTCTAGTATACTATGATCACAAGCTGCAGACTACCCGGAACGTTGATACTTCACCTCAGAAATATGTTCTATTGCGCGGGTTCTTATTGATTTTTTTGCCTATAAGAGAGACCACATTCACGATCAAGCTTGTATACGTCTGCATCTTGTAGAGGAATATAGCACTTGACCGATGATAAGAACTGACTATTCTTCTTCGGTGGCTTGTTGAATGTTTTAATAGAAGCTCGCTTCAAGATGTAGCCAATCTTGTCGCTGACACCTCCGACATATGATAGTTACAGCAGGCACACGCTTGACTGTGGCCGGCTTTACTCCCTGACTCCATAGTGTTCGCGTAAATATAAGAAATCATTATAAAAGAAATGGTTGACCATTTAAGGCATCCCTGGAACTTTCCGCTAATTTCAAATGCATAACGCTCCAAATTTCAACAAATTATGTGGAAAAATTTAAAAAACGTATTTTTCAAATTATCTCTCCTTCAATATCCCACGAACGAATGAACGGATTTTTATTTTTCAAATGGCATCCGACGTCGTTTTTTGAGGTCAAGAGCTGATTAGTTTTTGTAATTGTTCGGTATAGCCGTTAAAAAGTTATTCCAAAAAAACAGTTTTTCAAAATTTTTATTTTTGAGATTTCTCAACATCTACTCGTCCGAATCAGTTCATAATTATCACCAAATCTATTCCACATTTTCCAATTTTCTTAGAGGGAAGTTTAATATAGTTCATTATACTTTCAAAACCTAATATTACCATTAAGTTTCTGTGGTTCTAAAATAAATATTACTATTTAAAACTCCTGGCTTTTATGAAGAATTAACCCTGAAAATTTAATTTGGCTAGTATCAGGAATATCATGTTGAAAAATGTACTTAAATAGTCCATGTGCCAATAATCGATATATTTTTTTTTAATTTAAAGGCTACTTAAAATTTAAGATCGTATATTTTATAGAGCATACGCTATGCTAGTAAGTAAAGTAACAATGTAACTATACGGAAGGATGGGAACGAGTCAAATAAAACACACAAATATATACCATTAAAATATTACTTATTATTATGTTTGACATGCTTATTTACAGTAAGTGTTTAAAATGTGTTCTATTATTAGTGATATACAGGCTACATGTTTGTATGAAATGTCTTTTGAGGTTTTAGAATAGCTATTCTTTTTTTAAAATTGATAGGTACTGAGGTCCTCTACCCCCTCTCTAGTTACACCGTTTATAACTTGTATATTTAGTAAAACAAGGACATGTGTCTATTCATATCACAAAAATTAAGATGATGTTTCCCTAAGTGGCAACAACCGCAAGTCGAAATTATACACATAAGATCGCCTATTATATCACCAACTAGACAATGTTGCCTACATACAGTATGTTAGATAACAAGACTGCCAAATTTCATATAAATAGTCCAACTAAGAATCTGTATTTTACTTAATCTTTATTTTAGTGAGTAGGCATGGATTTTTCTAAAAATAAATAAAGGAAAATCCTTTGCCCCTTGCAAAATATATAATTGTCGCATAAATAACTTAAAAGAACAAGGAAGTTTTTACTTAATTTATTCTACTGTAACTCAGTTGGCCTGAGACGGGCACCATCATTTCTTTAATTGGAGTTTTTTTCATAGAGTTTTAAAAGCACAGTTTTACTTTTATTGTCCTGTTTTTATAGAAATAGAAGTAAAATATTTAAAACTTCCTTTAAATATCTCTCGAGGGCTGTGCAATAGATGTGACAATTTTTGTAACAGGCTTTTGCACTGTATTTATTTATTTAGCTTCATATAAACAATATTATATATAAGCAGAGTAAATGCCTAAGTAGAATAAACACACATAAACACACACAAAAAAGGTAGCATGGCAATTCACAATGCTGGGTTAGTACCTACTTTAACGTATGATAGCGAAAGTAGGGTGTGCCAAAAGAAGTACGAGAGTAGACTAAATGCAGTAGAAATGCGGTCGTTAAGGAGTACGTTAGGGCTGAATCTGAATGTCAGGGTGAGATATTGTGTAATAAGGGAAGAGTGTTTTGCAAGATGATGTTGTGACCAGGATTAAGAAAGGAATGCTTTGGTGGTTTGGTCATGTAGAAGGAATGTATAAGGAAAGAACGACAAAGAAAATTTATGTTGCAGAAGTGATTGGCAGAGTGGGTAAGGGACGTCCTAGGCGAAAGTTTGTCGACCAAATTGGCGATCTACTGAAAAGGAGCCGAATTAAGTGCACTCTTAACCAACGAGCATGCATGAGTAGATATATAGATGTGGAAGAGTCGAGACAGGTGTTTTAGGATCGTGCGAAATGGAAGTCTGTAGTCTCTGCCTACCCCTCTGGGTGACAGGCGTGAGTGTTTATGTATGTAAATTAGCAACTTTAATAATTTTATATAAATGGTGATATAAGTATTTTCAAGTACCATAAGTTTTAATTATAAACGAGATAAATATAATTCCATATAGTAAAAATAAAATTCCATATAGTAGTGCAGTTATAAAATGGGGAATATTTATTTCTAAAAATAGTGAATTTGCGTATTGATGGACTTCACGTCTTTGAAATATTTTTTTTTATTATGATGAGCCTGTAGTCAGCACTTATAATTACAATTAATAAATTCAGTTATGCTGGCAGAGACTGAACACCTTATAATGTCATTAAAATCGACTCAGTGTATGAACTCAGTTTATAATCATAATAGGAGTCATAATCATTATATGACAAGCTAAGAATAAACTTTTTTTATTTTATAAGACACTAGTCAGTTATAAGATATTTCAAAAATACGATTCATTAATATACAAGTAAAAATACAAATGCACCTATTTCAAATTTTCCTTCTTACTTTTACGAGCTAAATTGTACTTAAATATATTAGCAGTAAAAATGAGCTATGTAGAGGGCTATGCTCGGAGTTTCTCCGCGTGATAAACTTAGAAATGAGGATATCCGCAGTAGAACCAGAGTGACCGACATAGCTCAACGGATTAGTAAGCTGAAGTGGCAATGGGCCAGCCATATACCTCAAAGAACCGACAACCGTTGGGGAAAAAAGATTCTCGAGCGGCAGCCTCTTACCGGTAGGTGAAGTGTAGGGTGACCCCCCACTAGGTGGAGTGACGACCTGGTAAGACATGCAGGACGTCGATGGATGCAGGTGGCTCAGGACCGTGTTTGTGGCATACCTTGGGGAGGGGGGGGAGCTATGTT
The DNA here is from genome assembly GCA_036936625.1 of Parnassius smintheus behrii. Classification (NCBI taxonomy): domain Eukaryota; kingdom Metazoa; phylum Arthropoda; class Insecta; order Lepidoptera; family Papilionidae; genus Parnassius; species Parnassius smintheus. Next base: position 17,533,064 of record JAUPFT010000009.1, on the reverse strand, counting down.
CAGCAGTGGACTTGTGAAGGGCTGTAATGATGATGATGACGATGAACAGTAAAAATGTTTTAAAAAGAAGAAAATAAACTTTAAATTAAATAAACACAAATAAACACAAAAGCTTGTCACAAGATGTATCTGTTTTAAAAAAGCACTATATTTCATTACAAATAAATTAAAATCATGTTTGTTGTTTTGAACAAATTTAACAATAGAAGGTAATTTGAGTAGGAAAACTTAATGAATTTAAATGAAGCTATTATTTTTAAATGTTAATTCAACATGCAAATAAGAAAGGGTACCGAACTTTAATTACAGTGCACTCACTTAAACACACACAATTAATTAGGTTAAGAAAGAATGCCGTTGTTAAAACAATTTATAACAAGAATTTTATGTAATATCATGTGATCAAAATGTTAAAGTTCTATTCATTCATTACAGTCTATCAAAAATGCAATTTGAGTTGCTCACAGGAAATGCTGCTGTCCATTTCTGATTTCATTTCCCTCTGTAGCCTCTTGCGACATCCATAAAGCAACTACATAATTACTTGTTACTCAACAGTTCTGTAGATAATTAAGTATTTTTAAATGTTAATTCAACATGCAAATAAGAAAGGGTACCGAACTTTAATTACAGTGCACTCACTTAAACACACACAATTAATTAGGTTAAGAAAGAATGCCGTTGTTAAAACATTTTATAACAAGAATTTTATGTAATATCATGTGATCAAAATGTTAAAGTTCTATTCATTCATTACAGTCTATCAAAAATGCAATTTGAGTTGCTCACAGGAAATGCTGCTGTCCATTTCTGATTTCATTTCCCTCTGTAGCCTCTTGCGACATCCATAAAGCAACTACATAATTACTTGTTACTCAACAGTTCTGTAGATAATGATTTCTTTAATTTACGCGAACACTACACATTGAATAAAACTAAATTTACGGATTCTATCGCGCTGTTGATATTTTTTTTCTTATTCAATATTTTCAAAGAACTCTGCATAAGCACAGTTTCATGCATCTGACGTCTCACACCACTTCTGCAGCCTAATATAACCTACGGCAAACTGTTGAATGGCATCTCGTTTCTAAATCGTATTGATAATTCCAAAATTTATCACTTATAATAATGTCATAAACACTTACGAGACAAGCCTGCTTCAAATTTGCTAACCCTTCATCGATAGAATCAGGCGTTAGTTTGCGGAAATTCATTATAATAAAAGTATTAATATTTAATTAGTAACCATCCACTTAGTAGAATACAATGATGTGTCTTACTTGGATTGAAGAGTATCTCCCGCCCTCCCTCAATTGCGTGCACTAATCCCGTCACCACTAATCTCAGCACCACTACTTCCAACACCACTATTCCAGAAAAGACACACCATCGACGATAATACAACACGTGTTTCGCCTCTACACGAGGCATCCTCAGGTGATGTAGACTCTACGGCGGCTGACAGCTAAGTGAGCGGCGAGTCAAAACAGCTGCTATTTTATACACGCCGACGCAACCGCTCCCCACCAAAATAGAAAGCGACCGCGTCGTGCGATAATAAGCCTGCGACTAATTATCATTATTCCGATGATATCCCAGACGTCAGTCTGAGCGAGATTAGAATGGCTCTCCAGCACCTTAAAAACGGCAGGGCCCAGGGCGTGGATGAAATTACAGCGGAGCCTCTGAAAGCGGGTGGAACACCGGTACTTGAAGTCCTTCAGAAGCTCTTCAATTCCGTCCTACATAGTGGCACTTTTCCGGAGGCGTGGAGCAGAAGTGCGGTGGTCTTGTTCTCTAAGAAAGGCGACAACAGTCTCTTGAAGAACTATAGACCGATTTCCCTTCTGAGCCGCGTCTACGTGCTGTTTTCGAGAGTCATTACGAATCGTCTCGCACGCAGACTCGACGACTTCCAACCTCCCGAACAAGCCGAATTCTGAAAAGGCTTCAGTACCATAGACCACATACATACCCTGCGGCAGAATGTACAGAAGACCGAAGAGTACAATCTGCCACTTTGCCTGGCGTATGTGGACTATGAGAAAGCCTTTGATTCTGTCGAAATTTGGGTGGTGCTACAGTCCCTTCAGCGGTGCCAAGTTGACTGTCGGTATATTGAAGTGCTGAAGTGTTTGTACAGTAGGGCTACGATGGCAATCCGACTACAGACCCAGAGTTCGAAACCTATCCAACTGCAGAGAGGTGTAAGACAGGGTGATGTTATATTTCCGAAATTCTTCACCGCTGTGTTGGAAGACGTTTTCAAGCTACTGGACTGGAAAGGATACGATATTAAGATCAATGGCGAGTACATCACTCACCTTCGATTTGTCGACGATATAGTCCTTATTGCAGAATCGCTGGAGGACCTTAGCACTATGCTCAATAACCTCAATGGTGTCTCCCAACGGATAGGTCTTAAGATGAACATGGACAAAACAAAGATCATGTTCAATGTTCATGTCACACCTATGCCGGTAGTTGTATGGAACACTATGCTCGAAGTTGTTGACGAGTACGTTTACCTAGGACAAATAGTCCGACTAGGTAAGTCCAACTTCGCCCGAGAGGTCAATCGACGGATTCAGCTCGGCTGGGCAGCGTTCGGGAAATTACGACACATCTCTCGTCAGGTATATCTCACACTCTGAAAACTAAAGTGTACAACCAGTGCGTGTTGTCAGTGATGACTTACGGATCAGAGACGTGGTCCTTCGCTACTGGCCGTATGAGGATGCTCAAGGTCGCTCAGCGAGCTATGGAGAGGGCTATGCTCGGAGTTTCTCTGCGTGACAGACTCAGAAATGATGATATCCGCAGTAAAATCAGAGTGACCGACATAGCCCAACAGGTTAGTAAGCTGAAGTGGCAATGGGCCGGCCATATAGTTCGAAGAGCCGATAACCGATGGGGAAGAAAGGTTCTCGAGTGGCAGTCTCGTACCGGTAGGCGTAGTGTAGGGCGACCCCCACTAGATGGAGTGACGACCTGGTAAGACATGCAGGAAGTCGATGGATGCAGGTGGCTCAGGACCGTGCTTTGTGGCATTACTTGAGGGAGGCCTATTTTCAGCAGTGGACTTGTGAAGGGCTGTAATGATGATGATGATGATGAATTATCATTATTGTTATTACTATTATGGGGTGTCTCTATAGTTTTCTCATCTGTTTGAGTTCTACAAATACATAATTATAAATTAAAATGAAAAGATTAATATACATAAATATCAATAAAATAACATAAATACAAAAATACATAAATAAATAAAAGCCCAACCAGATGGAAGCCTTCGTCAGGGGAGACCAAACGGCCGAGCGTTAGGAGGAAAGGGAAAGATACCGGCGGACGATGCGGGCGGTATCGGGGAGCACCGCCTTCTGCATTTGAGCCCGGAGCGGTCTATCGTGGAGTCCCAGTCTCCTCAGATGAAAAAAATAAAGCATTATTATTATTATTAATGCATGATGCTCTTGGCAGCCTTACCATGCTAGATATAACAAAACAAAGTGAAACCTAATTACCGACGATCTCGGATGATGCATCCTATGGGGCGTCATAGCAGTGCGGACTTTTCTATCCAGGGCCTTAAGTTTAGTCTGAGTCCACCTGAGTATGCCAAAGGTGTGCATGAGGACAGGCATGACCCAACCATTATACGGGTGTGTCTTATTTACACCAGACAAAGGGCTTTTGAGCACTTTGGTCAAGCGTGGATAAACACGTCTCAAACTGACTGTTTCATACCAGCCTCATCGACACCGATATTCTGTGACACACCCAGGTATCGGTATGTTTCAGCCTCGGAAAGGGTCCTTAAACTTATGGGCATAGATAAGTCTATGCCCATCAGTTTAAGGACTATGACTACTAGGTCTATGCAGAATTCACAACCCTTCCCCTTTCAACATGGAGGACCGCACACCTATCCGTCTCCAGCTCCATTCCAATAGAATTGCTAAATTCACAAGTGATGTTTAGTAATTTCACAAGATGGGAGCGATTGGAGGCGAACAACTTGAAGTCATCCATATAAAAAGGTGGGTTACTTTTGTACCTTCTTTCCGAAGCTCAAAACCCCTCCAGGAGCCCTCCAGTAAAGTACTGAGAGGGTTCAAAGAGAGATAGAGCCAGATTGGACTCAGATTATCGCCCTAGAGGATACCCCTTCTTATCCTTATGTGGCTTTCCGCAGCCATCATCCGCTCGCCCAGATGACAAAGGATCGTACTCCACTGCCACATACACTGCTCGAGGAAGTCTCTAACTGTACAGTCAATCTTGTACAGCTCGAGGACCCTCTTTAGCTATGTATGGGGCACCGAGTCGAATGCATTTCTGTTGTCTATCCAGGCAGCGGAGAAGTTCCGACGGTTGTGTTTCACCACTTTGCCAATGACCGCATCAATGAGAAGTGGTTCCTTGGTTCCACGACCACCGCCCCGACATCAATTTTGAGCGCGCGACATCACCTGATTTAAGTCCAGGTGACGAGTGATTCTCGCGCTCAAAAGGGATGTTAGTGTCTTGTATATGGTCGGTAGACACGTGCTGTATTTGCTCGGGTCTGTGGTATTCTGGTCTTTAGGAACCAAATGAGTGATCCCAGTAGTGAAGAGGCTCGAAAGCGACTTCTGGTTTAGAGCCTCTTGGAACTTTCGGGCGAGCACAGAGTTACATATCCTGAACGCTGTGAGCCATAGACACCTACCTCTATCCTTGATTAATAATCAAAAGATAAATGAGTTATCATTCCGGAGAACCAAGATAGAATGCCTCTTTACCAATAAGAAGGAATAAAAAGCATTTAGATAACTTATAATAAGGGTCGCCGTTTCTTTTCAATCATTGTAGGATCACAGCTTCATTTAGATTCTATTTTGACCACGTCTCTTTCCATTTCAAGTCAATCCATTCGTGCAGGAATCATAATGTATCAGCAGCATAGCTCTACCACTTTTTTCGTAACTTGCAAAAAATTGAGAAGCTATAGATGAGTAATATACTTATAAATATTATTGAATAAGCACGTAGTGTTATTGGTTTTAGCGCATTTAACATTGTCTAATGTTCATATAAATACAAAACAAACGAATGCTTATACTCGTATCACGACAGAATCGTTTTGGAAGACAGACAGAATAACACATTAAGAGAGCTATTTAAAAAAAAACGCGAAACTGCAAGGTTTCCTCACTGAAATTGTATTGTTGCGCACTAAAATTGATGCCTGGTACACGGTGACACTAGTTACTACTAGCGCCTTTTACTATCGAATATCAGAACTAGGAGAGTCAAGATTCTTCTAGAAATTTCTAGAACTTTCGACACCTAGTCAGTCGTGACCGGTATACACTCGAACATTCAGGATGTTTCTACAGTAGAAGGTTCTGGACCTATCTGAGGCCCCATATACAGTGTAGACCGCGACCCGCAGCAGTATTGAATTGGCGATACAAACAAGTAGTTCGAAGCGATACAACTCCGAACTAAAGTGATCAGTAGTACAATTGTGTTTTGTTATTAGTGTGATTTTAAGTTGTAATAAGTGTTCTGTAGGTAATTAAAGTGTTAACTTTGGTAATTCACTAGGCAGTTTTTACTATCTCGAATCCCAAGCTCGTATGAGTAGATAAACGGAAAAGAGATAAGGTATATATAACCGCACGAATCAGTTACACTATTACAAGTAAGGTAGCATGTTTACGTGAGATGTGCGGTGAGATTGAAAAAAAACTGGTTACGCTGGCGCAGGCAGTGGACAATGTCAGGGTCAGTGCGATGCACGTTGTTTGTTTTTTTAGTTGCAAAATTGAATATCTTTGTGTAAAAACGTGGTATTATTAACATCGGTTGTTTATTGTACTGTATATATGTATACAACTAGAAAAAAATATACCATACTTTATTAATATCAAGTAGTACAATATGTAAATAAACATTTGATAATTACTTTTTCAATTAAGTACCTTCATTTTACTGTATGGTCCTTTTTAATGAGAATAGGGTAATACACGGTATTTTTTACCTTTTAATTGTTAAAAAAAGCTGGTACCAGCTTTTAGTAAACATTTGTTGGTATGTGGGTGGTAGTACTGGGCGTTTTATTCAGAAACACTTTTAAAAACAGTTTGTCAAAGAAAAACGAACGAACAGTTTCTCGAAGATCCAACATTGGGTTTAAAAACGAACGAAATGAATACATTTCATTCTCCGAACTGTCTCAATTGCAAAACGTTTACAAACTACATGCTCATTTGGTAGGTTCATAGGTTGGATCTAAGTTAATACTCTATTACTATTGCTTTATGAACTATTGTCGTATAAACGGAAAACAGTTATAGTAACTACTTTTGATTTGACGTTACGATTAAAGCTAAAATAAATCTTATTTATATCTATACACAATTCAAATTTGGTTGTAGACGGTTGAACAAAAACGAATGGACCGAGAAAAAACGGTATTTTCGGCTTTCTCTTATTTTTTTATGTAACGGTCAGCTTGGTCGAACGTACGTTTTTTGTTTTAAAATTTAAATCAGTTTCAGTTGTCGTCAAGTAACGTTTGTCTTCGTTACTGTGTGTGTGTTAGCTAATTTCGAATTTTCAAAAAAGTGACTGTATGTTTACGCGCGAAAAGTGTTTTATGTGATATATTGTATACATATATTAATTGTTTAATAATTTTGTAATATACCGATAAAACCGATTTAATTTGTAAATATCTTTTGTCCTAATATTGTAGATAGTGTAAATAATGAAAACGTGTATATAAAATGAACTTTTAAATACGCTTGTAATATTTATCAGCCAGTCCTAAGCCTGGAAAACGTATGAAGGGAAGTTCGCTTTATTATTTTGTAAACAAACATATGGTAAAGTCATTACGAACACTGGTGAGATTTTTTTGAAAAAAATATTTTTTTTAAACTGTTTCTCATTTCAAAAAAACGGTTTCGTTTCGTTCAACAAAATACCTAGAACGACCTAGCTGGGTGGGTTTGCATATAGTAGGTATGCGTGTTAAGTTCACATATTAAAAGTAATATTTGAACCACTTCCCAATGTCACATTGAGTCGAAATTTTGTATTCTGTAACTTCAGTGACAATGCAATAATATGATAAATATAACCTGGTGCTGCAGCCAGGATTGTCTCTTGACTAGAGAACTCTTTAACGGGTAGTAGCAGGGTCACGAATTTTTATGTCATTTTAATTTTGATAGATTAATACGATTTTTGTAATTTTATACCATCGGGGCCCCCTTCGTTTTTTGGCTCTAGAAAATCGAAAAATTATTCGATTTTGATAACTTTTTTAAATCTTTGATTTTACGGCACAAAAAATTACAGGAATAAAAAAATGAAAAGTAATATTGGATTCAGGGCTTTCAATGTTTATGAAAATGCACTCATTCACGTATTCCTCCACTAGTCCTAGTCCACGTTCATGGACTTGGAAAAGGCCTATGACAGAGTTGATAGGGATGTGCTATGGCAAACACTGAAATCATTTGGGTTGAGCGCAGGCTTGAAACAGGCATTGAAGTCTCTTTATAGGGACTCTAGTGCTTGTGTTAGGATCAACGGGATCTACTCGGACTGGTTTGACATCCATAAAGGTGTCAGACAGGGCTGTGTGGCTTCCCGTGGCTGTTCAACCTATTTATGGATAGTTGTTTGCAAAATTTGAAAGTCGAAGAATGCGGATTAAGAATGGGTGAGTTAACCGTCAAATGCCTTTTGTACGTCGACGATCAAGTTATCCTTGCGTCGTCGGCGGCCGAGTTGCAAATGATGGTCACATTAATGAACAGATCATTAAAAGAAAGGGGTATGAAAGTGAACGCAAGTAAGACGAAGGTTATGGTTTTTGAAAGAGAAGAAAGTAAAACGATTTGTGAAATAAGAATAGAAGGGGAGTTGATCGAGCAAGTAGACGAGTTTGTATATTTGGGCTGCGTATTTAGCAGGGATGGGAGATATGATAAGTATATAGAATGACGAGTGAATGCGGGAAATAGAGTAAATGGGGCCCTATACTCTATTGTGAAGGGTCAAAATGTGTCGAAAAATGCACGTATGGCAATTCACAGTGCTGTGTTGGTCCCTAATTTAACGTATGGTAGTGAAAGTTGGGTGTGTCAGAAGAAGCACGAGAGTAGAATGAACGCAGTAGAAATGCGGTCGTTAAGGAATATGTTAGGGCTGAATCTGAATGACAGGGTAAGACATTGTGTAATAAGAGAAGAGTGTGGTTTGCAAGATGATGTTGTGACCAGGATTAAGAAAGGAATGCTTCGGTGGTTTGGTCATGTGGAAAGAATGGATGAGGAAAGACTGACAAAGAAAATTTATGTTGCAGAAGTGAATGGCAGAGTCGGAAAGGGACGTCCTAGGCAAAAATTTATCAACCAAATTGGCGATTTATTAAAGACGGGCCAAATTAGGAGTACCCTTAACCGACGAGCATGTATGCGTAGGTGTATGGATGTGAAGGAGGCGAGAGAGGTGTGTCAGAATCGTGCCAAATGGAGGTCTGTAGTCTCTGCCTACCCCTCTGGGTGACAAGCGTGTGTTTATGTATCATTCACGTATAATTGTTGATAGGTTTTTTACAAATAATCGAAAGAAATTGTTACATTTTTTAATAATCTTCACGAAAAACGAACATTAAAAATATTGAAAAATGTTTGTTTATTATTTTTTTTATTTTGAATATCGAGCAAAGCGAGCTCAGAACTTAGGGCATCTGGACTAGGACAGGTTAAATTAGAAGCTTCGTGGTTATTTTTTTATAAACTACTAAGAATTATGGGAAAAAGTATGGGAAGTAGACCGGGTTTCCCTCGACTGCGTTACGGAAGAGAGTTGGGGGAGGAAGCACCACGCCACTCAACGTAAATTTTGTGTTATACTTTTATGTTAGTAGTGTGGTATTCTTTTGAATCGAAAATAAAGCTACAAAATACAAAAATTTTTTTTACATGAGGCATTACTTCAGTTCGATACTACAAATTACGAAATGAATCATTCCGTTGGACTATCGGAAAACGTACCAAATGACGAATGTGACACGATATAAAGCTCAGTCTTTATCTCGTAATATACATTCGCCGTTCAATTGTTCACTTTTATGTCTTGTGTTTTTGATTGATCCATTATTATAATTAAATTTTACGTTTAATCAGTAGTATATCATCTATGTAATGTATTTGAATATCAGTGTTTGTTTTATTTTCACACTAAACCAGCAGCATAGTAACATCTTTTTCCCGCCGTAACTTACATTTCCTCGTAATTAAAATTATATCATCTTTTAATACAGAACGTGGACTTCCGTGTGTTGACTTGGTTGTCCCGTGAGGCTTAAAGATTTTTGTCGTTCATCAAGAAGTTTTAAGCCAGTGCTTGAACGTACATTTTTAATCGAAACTTTTTATTCCGGCTATACGTATGTTGCTATTTTCACACAACTAAACTTTTCACTACTCGGACATACTGCATTCAGTTGTCGTCGATTTATTTTAACAGAGTGACCGCTCTATCCATACTGGAACAAAATGTCCATATTTAACAAGAAGGTACTAAATTGTGTTTTTTTTACGATTTAAGAAAATGTATTCAATATATTTTTAGTCAGACGATAAAAAACTTTTTATTAATTAGAGATCTAATTTGAAATGCTGTTAGAAAACTTCATCTGATTTGCTGCCATTTCATTTAAACAGTGATCGTAAAATTAAATTAAGACGATGCGCGTTGAATATATTAATCACAAAGTGGGTATGGAGCTGTTAGACGTTGTAATAATTCTAAAGCAATGTCGGCTACCTTCATCAGCCGTATGTTTGTGTACTCTTGAATTCAACAACTTTTCCGTCGAAGGCCACAAAAGATTGACCACTTGCTGTTAAAATTTGAAGAGTTGTGACGATATTAAAGTTATATTTGAATGAAGGAAATATAAGTTAAGATTTGCATAAATCAATATTTCCGCCGATACATATCGCGAATTATTAAACAAGACCTGAAGTTCATATTGGCATTTTTTTATTGGCATTGGTTATCAGGAATATGCTGATGCCCATTTTTTGTTTTAGTTTCTCTCTGTTGTCTCTTACGAAACCTACGGGATGATGCAGGGTAGAAGGTATTCTTACACCGCAACTATATTGACAAACGAAACAAAAGTACCATAAATTTTTTTTACACACACTTAATGTAAATTTTTATTTCTAGTACATTCTTGATGCAGAAAAAGCAATAAAGAAAGAAAAAGCAAAAAACGATAAAGAAACTAAAACTAGAAAAAAGCCAATGGTTCGATAACATCACCAATGAAGCCATAAATCACGGCAGCATATTCCAGTGGAGCTTTTAACAAACCGCACTAGGAAACTCATATGGGTATTCAAATCACTACGGCAGGTCATGTGTAACAAACTTAAAAACCGAATCTACGTGGCCCTGGCCCAATTGGTGCTCACCTACTGTATCGCGATTTGGGGAGGAGCAGACAAAACTCACTTCCTTATAAGACAAAGAGCTCAGAGATCAATTATCAAAGTCATCTACTCCAAACCTTATCGTTTTCCCACTGATACACTATATAGAATGAGTGGCCTACTCACAGTCCGAAAACTCTATATTCTGAATCTCATCTTAACGTGCCACAAATCTCTACCTTATGTCGACCTGAGTCATAAAAAAAAAAGGATGTCGTTGCACCCATCACTGCCGCACGTACTGCGTTCGCTAGAAGACAATATAGTAGGCAGTCTGCTTATATATACAACAAAGTAAACAGTATGCTTAAATATACCCCATGTTATCTTAAACTTGCAGGAAAACTGTAATAGAATGGTTGCATTCACTTAGCTATGAAGATGTTGAAAACCTTTTCATAAGAATTTGTTAAAATTTTGGTTCAAATAATGCTGGTTCCTTTATGCGGAATGTTCATACCGATCCCAAGGAACAGGGCACACAGGTAACCAACACATGCACACATGCACACTCATACACAGACACGAGCTCTTATACACACGTACATACACTCATTCACACACCACGTGCACACACACTCTCACTCACACACACACACACACACACACACACACACACACACACACACACGCACACACGCACACACGCACACACGCACACACGCGCACGCACACGCACACGCACGCACGCATGCACGCACGCACGCACGCACGCACGCACGTACGCACGCACGCACGCACGCACGCACGCACGCACGCACGCACGCACGCACGCACGAACGCACGCACGCAGGCACGCACGCACGCACGCACGCACGCACGCACGCACGCACGTACGCACGCACGCACGCACGCACGCACGCACGCACGCACGCACGCACGCACGCACGCACGCACGCACGCACGCACGCACGCACGTACACACACACACACACACACACACACACACACACACACACACACACACACACGCACACACATGTACAGACGCACACAAACATATATACACACTCACGCACATTTATATACTACCATACATGCTTAACATGAAAATAGTTCGTCGCCACTAGAGCCGCAATTTAAATTTAAATTTGATTTATATCAAAAATATTAAATTTTATGTAAAAAGAATGTTAACCATACCATCCTAACCTAACCTTTTAGATATAATATACCTGCCTAGTTTATCTTATTTAGCCAACCGTAAGGGAAGTAGCGAGTTATTCCCAACACAAGTGTCTATGACTACTTAAAGGGAAGACTCGACAAATCTTTGTAATAGGATTTTTGGAAATAAAGGAAATAAAGAAAAGAAAAAAAGGAAATTTTAATTTTAATTAAATTTTTTAAATACACCTTCGCAATTATAAAAATGTGATATAATACTTCTATGTAAAAAGAAACCTTCCACAAACGCTGTATAAACTATTCTCTTCTTTTATAGTATGCGGAATAAGCACAACTTTGGAAACAAAACAACCTGTAGAGCAAGCTTGCTTCCGGAAAGGCTTGTCAACGGTAGACAATATACACACCCTAGAACTTGTTATGCAAAAAGTACCAAGAAAATAAACGATCACTGTTCACAGCTTTTATCCAAAAGCGTTTGACACAATCTCACACTCAAGCATCTGGGAAGCCTTAAAAATACAAGAAGTATGAAAAGAGTACATTAAAGTAATCCAAAAATATATATATGTTCAAGCTTTCCCATCATAAGGGGAGTTAGACAAGGAGATCCATTGTCCCCAAAAATTTTTACAGCAGTGTTGGAATGTGTTAATAAAGATGGAATTCATGTGGCCTTTATTTTAAATGTTAATACTTCAGTCTTGAAAATGAACCGTTAGAATTTTTGGAACAATATATATACCTCGGAAAGTGAATAGTGTTTAAAAACAATAACAATGAGCTAGATGTAGAACTAAGTTTCAAAATAACTTGGAATTAATTCTGGTCATATAGGGAAATATTAAAGAGTAACATGGCGGTAGAGTTAAAAACGTACATTATGGACTCGTGTATAGTTTCTTGCTAAATGTACGCTTGCTAGTCGTGGAAGTTTACTAGAAAAATTAAGAACAAAATAACTACATGCCTGAAAAGCATGAAGCGTAGAATGCTAAGAATAAGAAAAATATATAAAGTGCGACATACAAAAATAAGAAATATCACAAATACTATTCATGCTCTGAGTTATGGTCAAAAGTTAAAATTTAGTGTAGAATATAAGAGGTGGACTTTTGTCATAACCACTTGGAATGGCCCTATAGGAAAAAGACACCCAGGCAGACTATACATGCGCTGGGAAGATGACATAAAAAATATCGCGGGACCACATTTATTTTTATTTTATACATATGGCTTACTTACAGTCAACTTACACAATAACAACCTTAAATAAGAGAAAAGTTTCATAAGCTAAGCCTGGTGACTACATACTAGTAAACATAGCGTGCATTATAATTATAACTTAAATAGGTTTCGATTTATAATTTTAAAAGAAAAGAACACAGTTCATCCGTATGGTAATGGTAATATAAAACACAAACTGGTTGCTCGATTTTAAGTACTAGGACTAGCCATACTGTCGACCACTTTTTTACGGAAACTGTAAGCGGAATCAAAGTTTACATCAACTATTTTTTGTAGCCATTTAGCAGCTTACACAGTCTTAGTAATGGAGATTTAAATCAATGAATTATATATAACACAGCGTGTGGACTAACATGAATGTACAAGATGCTATGAAATACAGTAGAAGGTCATCTGGTCTAGCCCTTTAGATCGATCCAACTATTGTAGTTTTCTCAAGATCGATTCCTCTGTAATTACCGGTGCGATAATAGTCTGTAATCATTAATAATATTAAATATAGAAAAGGTAATTATGACAATCACCCACGTTGCTACCGCGACTGTTATTATCATTATCTATTACGTTTATATCTGAAAAATATGACACTTTATTGTCGAGTGTACAAAGTTTACAAGATGAAAATAAAGCATATCGTAAGCGTATAGAAATGTTGGAAGAAAAAATTGAAGGGCTTGAAAGATCTTCACATTCTTCTCGCATAGAATTGCGTAATGTGCCTAAAAAGGACCGCGTAAGTAAAGAAGACCTACTAAATATATTGGTAAAGACAGGTGAAGTGCTTGGATCGACCTTACAGCATTCATATGTCAGAGATATTTCGAATAAATCAAAAAAAACGACGTTAATAAAATCATAGTAGCCGAGTTCACCAGTAACATTACCAAGCAAAGATTTATCGCTAATTTCAAGGAATACAATAGGAGAAATAAGAACGAAAAATTGACTTCGACCGACGCAGCCATTGCGGGCCCTCCTACTCCCATTTTCATCTCTGAGAATCTTCCCCAGAAAACAAGGCGATTGTTTGCATTATCCAGAAATTTCCGAAAGGCAAATAATTATGCATACTGCTGGACATCTGCTGGTAGAATATTCCTAAAAAAACAGATAGAGATAAGCCTATACTAATAAAATCCCAAGAAGATATTAGCAAAATACCGATCATTTGACTGCTTTTATTTGTTACTATTTCAATTTATTATGATATTATATGTCTGCCTCTGTTTTTGTCTGTAAAAATACTGTTACGCGCTCCAGTCGACGATATACTAGCGCCATCTAGTGTCAGGAACGAGAGCGAGTAGAGCGTGGCAGAAAATGACGCCGTGCGGCAGGATCATCGTTCCCATCGCGTCAGGGAGGTTGCAGCAGCTACAGTTCGCGACCGCAACAAAGGATACAGCCCTAGGTGCTATGGCTGTGGGGAAAAGGGCCATCTTCGATCCAGCTGCCCTAAGCGAACCCTAGAAAGGGAAGGTAAACGATCCCAGGAGGGTAGTGCGGCCAACAGCACCGCCCAACAGCAGCAGGGAAACGAGTAAAAGCCAGAACTGAGGGGCGGGCGCTGGCTGATGTTAAAAGAGGCCCAAGGATCTCGATCTCACAAACCCATGATGAGAACAGTCTAATCATCAAGGGCGAGGTCAACGGAATGCCGTGTAAACTGACCATAGACACTGGAGCCTCTCGTACGGTTGTTAGTTCCCAACTTATAAACGAAACGAAACGAAACGCTGGGCAAGCTCACCGTTGTGTACTTGTGGAAAGGGTAAACAATGACCTTCCATGGAAAGTAGCTCGAACCTTGGTCAGAACCACTGACATCTCAAGAATACGTGTGCTGAACCTTTGCGACCAGGAACAGATTATAGAAAAAGGCACACTGGTTGGCACTTGTGAGGAAGTGGATTGGTTACGTCGGTGCCAATATATATCGAGTGGGACCCCCAGCAAGGATTCAGAAACGAGAGTGACCACACTTTTGGAAGACTGTCGCAATGTTCTCTCCCCGAACGAATTGGTCAAGGCGAAGAAGTTGTTACTCAAGTACGCCGATGTATTCTCGTCAAACGATGCTGACATAGGAAAGACTGGCTTAGTTCAACACAAAATAAACACAGGAGAGGAATTGCCTATCCGTCAGCGGCCAAGAAGATTGCCGATAGCACGTGAAAAGGAAGTGGAAACCATGATTGAAGGAATGGTGAAGGATGGTGTTATTGAACCTTCCTCTAGTCCATGGTGTTCACCAGTGGTGCTGGTGAAAAAGAAGGATGGCAGCATGCGGTTATGTGTTGATTACCGCCGTCTGAACGACGTTACAAAGAAGGACAGCTATCCCTTGCCAAGAATTGATGACACGCTGGACATGCTTACAGGAGTAAAATGGTTTAGCACGCTGGATCTAAAAAGTGGCTACTGGCAAGTTGAAATTGACCCTAAGGACAAGGAGAAAACTGCGTTCTCGACGGGAAAGGGTCTGTGGCAATTCAAAGTAATGCCGTTTGGGTTGTGCAATGCTCCAGCAACGTTTGAAAGGCTGATGGAACTTGTACTTACCGGGCTAATTGACGATGCCTGTCTGGTCTACTTGGATGACATCATCATCGTGGGCCGTACGTTTGAGGAACACCTTCAAAACCTGGAACGCGTGCTCATGAAGATTTAGAGTGCCAACCTCAAGTTGAGCCCGAAGAAATGTTCACTATTCCAACGGCAAGTTAACTTTTTGGGGTTTGTAGTATCGGAAGAAGGTATCCGCACAGACCCAGAGAAAATCGCCGCTGTCAAGGATTGCCCGGTTCCAAAAGACAAGACGCAGGTTAGAGAATTTTTGGGTTTGTGCTCCTATTACCGGCGATTCGTGAAGAACTTTGCAGATATAGCCAAACCTCTGCACAAGCTAACCGAGGAGAAGCGACATTACTGCTGGGATGAAAGTTGCAATATCGCATTCCAGGAGCTCAAGGACCGTCTGTGCAAAACACCTATTTTGGGATACCCTGATGCAAGCAAAGAATTTATAGTTGACACAGACGCAAGTGATATAGGACTTGGCGGTGTGTTGTCTCAACGGAATGGTGACCAAGAGGTCGTGATAGCGTACTTCAGCAAGTCATTGTCAGAACCGGAAAGGAACTACTGTGTCACAAGACGCGAATTGCTAGCTGTGGTAAAGTCGTTGCAACATTTTAGCAAATATCTTCTGGGACGAAAATTTCACTTACGAACTGACCATGCTGCACTAAAATGGCTATTGCAGTTTAAAAATCCAGAAGGACAAGTTGCGAGGTGGATTGAACTACTGCAGGAATACAACTTTGAGATCGAACATCGCAGCGGAAAATCTCACGGCAACGCAGATGCATTGTCAAGAAGACCTTGTCCTGAAGATTGCAACCATTGTAGTAGGCAAGAGAGTAAGAAACTGGTATCCGTGAGGATGCTCAGGACAGACCACCTCAGCAACGGGTGGAAGGACAGCCTACGTCATGCACAGCAGGAAGATCCGGACATCAAGCCGATTCTGGGATGGATGAAGGCCCGTGCTACCAAGCCTAAGTGGAGGGACGTCTCAGCGATGAGTTCAACCACGAAAAGCTATTGGGCCCAATGGGACAGCTTGCTGCTTCAGGACGGAGTCCTGTGCCGTAAATGGGACAATGGTCGAAGAGACAGCTGTCGTTTGCAAATGGTTGTCCCTAAAGCTAAAGTACCGGATGTTTTACAGCTGTGCCATAATGGTCGTTCAAGAGTCCATCTGGGAGTTAAACGAACTCTACTGAAGGTCCGAGAACAGTTTTACTGGGTCCATTATCGTGACGATGTCGAGGATTGGTGTCGTACATGTACAAGATGTGCGGCCGTGCGGGGACCTCAGACACGTAGTAGAGGAGCACCGAAATTGTACAATGTTGGTGCACCACGGGATAGGACAGCCCTTGACATGGCGGAGCCGTTACAGAAAGGCGCAAGAGGGACTCCTAAGATCGTCCATGTGGATCGCTTGGCGCGTTATCAGGGGATCGATAATGCTCGGGACGAGCATGTCTTAGGAGGGGGCAGTGTTACGCGCTCCAGTCGACGATATACTAGCGCCATCTAGTGTCAGGAACGAGAGCGAGTAGAGCGTGGCAGAAAATGACATCACAGATCTCTCAACCGACAGCGCCATCCGAAGAACTAAGTTTCTAGAAAATCTATACTCGCAAACTCGTCCCTTTGCGCGCATTTACCTGAAGATTCGGGATGTTTCTTTGCTAATTTAAATAAATAGGCGCTGCAAGATGCGATCGAGACAGAGTTGAACTCAGCGACACAAGCGAAGCTTCGGAGCTGAATTAAGTGAATTAGTGTGTTTAATTATTAGTGTTTTAACTTTAATTTGTGTAAAGTAAATTAAAGTGATAATTTAGGTAATTTTATCGGCAATTTTTATTGTCACGAACCTCAAGCTCGTAACAATACGTTGCAATTTGTTAAATTTTTGTCATTTAGTTAATAGATTTTCAACTTTTTTTTTTGCTTGTGTACGTCGATACCACAACACAACACCAAAACTGCTTACATCACACCACTCTCATATCATATTTAAACAATATACACATGTTAAAAATAACGCGCACAGTGTTAAAATTCAACATCTACATGGCCAAGTTTTTTTAACCAATTTATACATGTTTTTAAAAATAAAAAGTACATTTACTCAACACTGAGCGTCTGTCATAATTACGGTTCTGGAGAACAATAACAACCATATTTATATAGGTTATAATTTGTGTCCAAGTATTAACTTGTCTAGGAATAGCATAGTATTATTAATTTGTTTACTATTGATCCAAGTCAATTTTGGCTCCCCTTATATTTTAACACTCTGCAAAGGAAATAATTCCTTCAATATAAATAACAAATTGCTTTCATCTGAAATGCTGCATTACATTTTTAACGATTTTTCTTGCTTTATGCGTAAATCATCCATAGTGAGCTCTCAGTTGTGCTTTCAGCAATGGCACATCATTTTTATACATGTAATATTATTATGTCTGCAAAAATAGAAATACCATGAATCTCCCGAGTTTTCGTGTCAAACATGTATGTATGTATATGTATGTGTGTGTGTGTGTGTGTGTGTGTGTGTGTGTGTGTATGTGTATGTATATGTATATATATACATATATATGTATATATATGTGTATATATATGTATATATATGTGTATATATATGTATATATATATGTATATTATATATTATTATTTTGTTATATGTTTGTTATTTGAACACCAGTTTTTTATATACTAAAATTCTATTCTCAATCCGATATTACAGAATTTCTCCTTCTGAGGTTGTCTTAAGCTCACCAGAAAATTGTATGCGATTACAAGCAAAGTTCAGCTCTAAGTCACTTAAATTAATTTGCCAAAATATTCGTAGTGTGAATGCTAACATTGATGGTTTCCTATTGTTACTGACAAGAATTAATATCGAGTTTGACATAATAGTCCTTACCGAATGTTGGTTACGGTACAATTATTGTGTTCCTTCTTTGCAGGGATATAAGTATGTGGCATCTACGAATCGACATAACCAAAATGATGGTGTGACAGTTTTTACAAAAAATAACATAGAGAGGATTTCGGTGGAGGAACTGCAGCTCTTAGATTCAAGCTCTCTCTTACTTAAAATAGGTAGAGATACCGCCGTATTAGCAATTTATCGACCTGATGCCTTGCGTAAACAAACTGACTCATTTTTTCAATCATTGGATACTTTACTTAGTAGTCTAAGCTCATTCCGAAACGTAATTTTGGTGGGAGATATTAACATAAATATATCTCCCCCTATTAATGATGTTAACTCTCCTGCATATATAAATTTGACTGCTGAACATGGTCTTCTTCCCTCCCACTTAATACCTACGCACAATCGTACGTGTCTTGACCATGTTCTGCTCAAAACCACTTACCCAGCTCTTACTATTGTTGTTGAAGCCACCGTGGCTGATCACTTTGCGGTGATACTCTCTCTTTCAAAGAAAGTACAGTACATTCCATCTAAGAGTGTTCACAAGATAAACGAAGAAAAGTCAAAGTCTCTTAAGTGTAGATTTTGAGAGCTTGTTAAATTTAGATGACCCCGATTCTGCGATAGAATATTTTATAAATGCTATACGTAACTCCATCTCCTACGCAAATATAACTTATATCCCATCCCGCAGGCGCAGAATTCTTAAGCCGTGGATGACTCCAGGACTCCTTAAGTGTCTCATAAATAGGGACAACTTACATAAAAAGTTTAATAAATCACCCGATAACGTGGTTCTCAAAGTAACCTATAAGCGCTACAGAAATTATTGCAATTCTTTGCTCAAGAGCGATAAACGCGATTATGAAAGAAATAAATTTGCTGAGGCTGGAAAAGACTCAAAACGTATTTGGGAGATAATAAACCAAGTTACAAATACTAGCCCTAGAACAACACTAGGCCACGAATTATTACAATTGTGTCCATTCCCATGTGAATCGGCCGATAGAGTTAACTCCTTCTTTATCAATGCTGGCAAAATCCTTGCTGAAAAATTTGACCGGAAGACAGCTATCTCAACCCATGCTACTTCTGCGGTTTTAAGTCCTAATTTAATAGAAAACTCTTTCGTTCTTTTAAATACAGACGAAGAAGAAGTTGAAGGGATTATCATTGCTTTAAAATCAGATAAAGCTGTTGGATGGGATGGTATCTCCGCTGGTCTTCTGAAAAAGTACAAAGACATCGTAGTGCCTTCTCTGACATTTATTATCAACTTGTGTTTGACGGCAGGTATTTATCCAAGGGTGCTGAAAAAAGCTGTTGTTAATCCAGTTCACAAAAATGGCGATCAAAGTCTACCTAATAATTATCGTCCTATATCAATACTGCCGTAAATCTCTAAGATTTTTGAAAAAATCATAAACTCTAGACTAGTGAACTACCTTGAGCAAAAGAATTTATTATCAAATGTCCAGTTCAGTTTTCATGCAAAAAAATTAACATCAGATGCTTTACTTCGGTTTAAAGATCTTTATTTCTCAATAAGACAATAGTCACTTACATGAGAACAATAAATAAATGAACTTAGTAATAACATTTTTTAGTGCGGGTATAAATAACTTTATTGGATGTCGCTTTTAAGAAGCGAATATCTTTGTTGTTTGTTCAAACTATAAGGTGGTGGTCCAGGTTTAATAATGTTTTTTTTATTTTTATTTAATACTGATTAAGGTTAGGTATTTAGCGGTTGTGAATATAGGTAGGCAAGTAACTTCTGTTTGAAAACATTCAAAGATTTCGCCTCCTTTACAAATTTAGGTAGTTTGTTGTATAACTGTGCTCCTTTATACGTTATATTATTTTTACCTTACTTTGTTCTTATAGGCGGCAATACAAGGTGACTAGCTCGGCGTGTTATGTACATATTTGTTTGTTTGCTTCTTTGTTAAAAACGTGAGTTGTGTGTGGGTTAATTTATGTTTTATTTTATATATTAGTATGCATGTGCTATATGTATAAAGTTGAGTAACGTTTAACAGTTTAGTTTCCTTATATATTGTATTAGTTGGTGTTAAAAAGTCATAGTTATACAAAATTTTTATGATACGGTTTTGTAGCACTTGGAGAGGTTTAAGATTGGTTTTGGCTGCATTACACCATACCTCTACGAGGTAAAGTAAGTGAGGTTTTACTAGAGAGTTATATATTAGGATTCGGGTTTTTTTCGGAATACATCGAACTATTTTGTGAAGGCGGCTAACGAGAGAGAAAAGTTTTTTTTATATGTGTGAGATGTGCATTCCAAGTCAAATTACTGTCGAGAATCAGTCCAAGGTATTTTTCTTGATTTTTTATCTGTAACGTTTCTCCGTTTATAGTCAAAGTAAGATGGTTTTGGTTAGGGAGTTTCTTGTTCTTGGCGCCGAAAATTATATATGAGGTCTTGGCTACATTAATAGTTAGGAGATTATACTGAAACCATTGATGGAGTAAGTTTAAGTCTTCTTGAGCTAGTGTTATGATACGAGATATATTGTTTCCAAAGTAGAATAAACACGTATCATCTGCATAAAGGGATATTTGACCTTGTAAACCTGCTTGATTTATGTTGTTGATGTACACTAGGAATAGCAATGGACCGAGGATAGAACCCTGAGGCACGCCACACGTTAAGAGTTTGGGTTTACTTTGAATGGATCCAATTTTTACTACTTGGTAACGGTTTTTAAAATATGATGCCATCATTTTGTATACTTTTCCAGTGACGCCAATATTTTGTAGTTTTTTTAAGAGCAAATTATGGCTAACTGTGTCGAAAGCCTTTTTTAGGTCCACATATATTCCCAGTGCTACTTGTTTTTGATCAATTTTTGTTTTTATTGTAGTTATCAGGTCAATTGTTGCTCCCAGGGTACCAGATTTTGATCGGAAACCATACTGTTTGTCATACATAAAGTTGATTTCAGTTAAATAGTCATCTAATCTCTTGTATATAATTTTCTCTAAAATTTTGGATAATGTAGGTAGAACTGATATTGGACGGTAATTTTCCGGACTAGATTTCGTACCAGACTTATAAATTGGAGTGATTTTGCCTATTTTGAGGTTGTCCGGAAAAATTGCTTCAGTTAACAATCGATTTAGGCAATTAGTTATATTTTGGACTACTAAACTTTTGACACATTTGATAGCCTTAATACCAACTCCGTCTAGACCTACACTAGTATTGGGGTCCAGATCATCAATTATTTTTGTTATTTCATTGACGGTGCATGGATCGAATTAAGACAGTGTACGGTGCAACATGCCAGGATCAAGGCTCGGTACTGTGTGTGTGGTGTTGTTATGGAACTCACGCGACATTTTATTTGCCAGTTGTGTTCCTATGTTAGCAAAAAAATCATTGAATTTTTTACATATTTCTTGGGCATCCGAAATTATTATACCATTTTCGGCTTTTAGGTTTGGCGGAGCACAATGATTTATATTTTTATTATTTGACAGTTTTTATAAGATTCCACATTTTTTTAGGTTTATTTTTACATTTTGTGAATTCATCGTAAAAGTAATTTTCTTTTGTGTTCTTGATTTTTTGTGTCCAGAGAATCTCTTTTAGTTTTGAGCTCTTTTTATAACTGTTTATTTTTTGGATCACGTTTTAGTTTTTTCCATAGCACATTTCTCTCATTAATTTCTGCTATTAAATGCCTGTCAATCCACTCTTTTTGGGGTTGATTTAGTATTTTAATTTTTTTTTGTTTTGGTTTCACTATTGAGCTTTTTAATGTATTCATCAAATTCCTTATAATCGTGTGTATTAATTTTAAAAGTTGATGTCTTAACCATTTCGTATAATTTCTTGAAGTCCGTAGACTCGTATTGTATTCTTTGTTTCTTTGGGGTGATTACTTTTTTCAATTCCACATAAATATTTTTATGGTCTGATAATGATGAGTCAATTATGGCCATATGAAAACTGTTTTCGTTTAAATTAGTAGAAACGTAATCTATTATTGTACACGTTGTTGTGGTTTCCCGAGTGTTATATTTTGGATCTATTTTGTTAATCAACTTGTATCCGGATTCAGTTAGTGTTGTTTTGTAGTGGCGGGCTGAATTGTCAGAGCTTAATAAGTCAATATTTGTATCACCAAAAATGATGGTTCGTTTCTTTTGTAGAAGTTGTTCTTCGTAGTTGAATAAAAAATTGTTGTTGTTTGTATGTCCAGGCTTGTAGACTACTCCAACATTGAGGGGGTATTTGTGAAGGCGAATACTCAAGTAGTTATTTCCATCAATATATATTGCAGTGACAAGATCCTGTTCCAGATTATTGTGTACGTAGATAGAAACACCACCACCGATAACATTAGGTCGTAAATTATAGTAATGAGTATAATTTTGAAGATGAAATTGTTTAGCTTGGTCGTCTGATCTGATCCATGTTTCGGCAAGTAAAACAACATGAACAGTTTTTTTTAAAGAGTGGATGAAACAATTAAGTTCGTCAAATTTACCTGGCTTGCATATACTTCTCACATTTGCATAGAAGAAGTTAAGGCTTGATTTGGTAGGAGTAATATTCAGGTAATTGTCTGAAATTTGATAGGTGATAAGTTCTTTTTTAATCATGTTTGAGGTCGTAGGAGAATTAATATTTTGAGCTATTAGTTTTTTGTGTTCTTGGTAGAAACTATTTTTGGAAACCCTTTTATTTATTTAATAGTAATATGCTGTTCCCCATTGGCTATTCTTTGAGATAACTCAATCTTCAGATCTTTTATATATTTCTGTTGTGCAGGTATTTGTTCAGAGAAAATTTTTATGCCATTCTGAATTTTGTTCTTATTGCGTAGTAGAAGTTTGGCTGTTAGCGGGGATTCAAAGCATACTTTAATATTTCGATTTTTTACTTTCGGTTACCAACTACATTACGCAAAATTTAGATAGGGGTAGAAAGAGTTTAGCCATCTTTCTCGATCTAGAGAAAGCTTTTGACACCATTTCAATTCCACTGTTGCTCCAAAAGCTTGAGGATATTGGCGTGCGAGGCTGTCAACTTACATTATTTTCTAGCTATCTCAGTGGCCGATGTCAGTGTGTCAAGTTGTCTAATAGCGTCATCAGCTCTGATTCTCCTGTCTTTTTTGGTGTTCCTCAGGGCAGTATACTTGGTCCGACCCTATTCCTCATTTTTATTAATGATTTTTGTAACCTTAATCTTCAAAATGGCAAGGTAATTACATTTGCTGATGACACAGCTCTACTTTTTTCTGGAAGCACCTGGGAGGATGTTTTCCGGCAATCTCAGGTTGGGTTTAATATGGTATGTGCTTGGCTTAGGAAGAACTTACTAACTCTAAGTTGTAAGAAAACTAAATATATGCCTTTTGCAATCCGTACCTCATCCTTAGCTGGAGACGCGCATAAAATCATTGCTCACTGTTGTGCTAATTCTAACATTTTAGATTGTTCCTGTCCCATTTTAGAGAAGACTAATAGTATCAAGTATTTTCGCATATTATTTGACAACACCTTAACATTCCGTTCTCATATTAAAACACTATGTAGTAGAGTGCGTAAATTGAGTTTTATATTTAAAAAATTAACATGTTGCTAATAGAGAAGTCATAAAATTGGCCTATTATGCCTTGTGTCAATCTTTATTAACATACGGACTTGAAGTCTGGCGTGGTGCAGCCAAAACACATATTATTGAACTAGAGCGTGCGCAAAGATCACTTTTAAAAGTTATAACGTTATCCAACTTTAGATTTGTATAGAATTAGCGAAGTTCTTACAGTTCGACAACTATTTGTGCTACATATAGTTTTAAGACAACATACAATTTCAAAAATAACTCAAAAGGAACATTGCCGCCGTAATCATCTGGTAGCTCAGTCAGCGCCTTTCTTCACATCTTTTGCTAGTAAATTCTTTATTTTTTTGAGTCCGTATTTATATAATAAATTACGCCAAAAATTATCTATTTATGAAGTCAACAGATTGTCATGTAAAAATAGACTCGTGGAATATCTTCAGACTCTTTCATACACAGATACTAAACAATTACTCCAAATTGTCTCATAAATATTCACGGACATACACGCAGACATGCTAACAGTCACAAACTCTCATACTTACGCTACTAAACCACGTATTTTTACGTGGTTTTTTATCTTCTATTTTATATTTTTTATTTTTTCTCTATATATTATTATTTCTAACCATAACATAAGTGATCTCCTTATAATATTATACGTGTTGCCAGGTAAATTCGGGGGAGGGGAGGCTGGTGACCTCTTGGTGATGGTTGCGCGGAAAACCATTCGTATTTATTGACGGTAGGAATTTGCCAAATCGTTTATCCTTTTCCAAACGATTTCATTCATACCCTCCTATCGACACATCGGGGTGGTGGGGTGGGAGGGGAAAGAAGACGATTCTAGAATATCACGTAATCATCGCAACCGAAGGAATAAAAGGCACGCGCGACCAACGCGCGCCCTCTTCCCGCCGCGCTCGTCGTTGAAACCACACCGCTTAAGACAATAGTGTCATAGAAGTATATCCGCTTTAGCCTGGAAGCAGTCGAGCTCCAAGAAACCCGCCTCACCTCGTGTGAGAAATAGTTCCAGAAGAAGTTCTAGAAGTCGCAGCAATATAGTGCCTAAGCAGCATAGAAGAAAACACCCCGGCGAGTAATACGGGTCTTTGAACCTACACGGGCACCAGTCTCCCATGAATGACAAATATTGTTAAAATAGAGATATAACACTAATGTATCTTCCATGTCGTTTGTGGTGAGAAGTAAATAAACTATTATTATTATTATATATTATTATTATATGCTAAAGAAAAGCTTGTGGCCACCACATATAGTAGGGCCGTCAGATATTGTTACGATCTAATCACTCATAATATTAGCAGGGTAGGACCCTTTTATCCACGCTTACTTTTTACGAATGTCCAGAAGAGTTTTGGGTTAGAAATAAGATCGTTTTCAAATTTCTAAATGTAAAAGGCTACCTGTCAATAGCCAAAGCTTCACAACGCTTACTTACAACTTCAAGTTCTAATTAATCGCGCGTGTTTCCGTATATCTTGTAATGTCATCGAGGATTATTCTTTTCATCTAGCCTACGAATTAAATTGCAGTCAAACCATGGCGAGTAACGTCTTTTTTTTCATAATACTTATAAGGCACAAATTTCCCATAAAACATAGTAGAAGATACTAATCATTTCTTTTACATCTGTTAGATGTCTAAACTTTAAATCCAGCGCAATTTTGATAAGTGATCTTAGATTTAGTCGTAGTCAGCTTCGTAGAAGTAAATATTTTTTGTGTAAGTATTATATGTTAGCTTTTTATCTGCGATTTGGGAAAGTACTATATCCAAAGAGGGATGTTTGTCAATTTTGCTGAGGAAATTGGTTGATTTATAAACTGTGCACATCTGAATATCGGTTAGAACTAAATTCAAAATAACACTTTTATTGTTGGTGATGTGGTTTCATTTGGAAAATTTATGTAAATTTACAAAGTCAACCAGGTTCTTTGCCAAACCAGGTGCCACATAACTACTGCGATTATCGTGCACCATTTGCCCATTAATATTTTTTAGATTAAAGTCACCTACAATAAACACCGTGAGGTTGTTCCCAGAAACTGAATTACAGTTGTTTATAAAATGTTTAATCATGCTGTGACTAACTGAAGAGGGCAAATAAACGGCAGACAGTGCTATATGACACGCTGACCCAGAAGATGCTACCTAAAAATTTAACCACAAGTTCTCACATTTACTCTCCCAAGACAGCATTCTTTTTGCTTTTAATTTATTATTTACGGCGACTATGATGCCTACACCCTCTTTTCTGTTGTCATGAAATCCATAACTCTCCCTATCCCTTCTGTAAACCGTATATCTACTATCAAAAAGTTATTCTGAGTTGTTGCAACAAACATGTCTACAAAAATTATGAATTTTGTTTTTAAACCATGGTCATTTTGATTATACAATTTCAAATTATCGTATTTTTTATTTGAAGATTAATTACATGCTCAATTAATAATAAAAGAAACATGCTTAAGCTTAAATAATTTTACCTAAATACATAATATACTTAATCTATATGACGTCTGAATCAGCTGATTTACGCACAAAAATGCGTCCGTTTCTTACCCAGACGAAGGAAATTGGACACAAATAGCAAAAAACGGAGACAAATGGAAGTCTTTAGAGGAGGCCTTAACAGAAGTGGAGTCCATGCAATGTAAAAAAACACAAATGGGTATACATAGATCCTTAATAAATTATAACTTAAAATATTTATAAAGATTCATTTAAAATAGTCACTTAAAAATATTAATGTTACTAATGTAATGCATTTTTAAATTTTAACCAAATATTATAAAGTATGTAATACTCAGAATTATGACAATAATTAATGAAACAATGAATATAAAAATAAAGTTATACAAATACTTTAAACAATTTTCACGTAAATACTGCGGCAAAAAGAGTGACACGTCTTTATAGCATCAGGTCTCAGCCGGCAGCATAGCTTACTGTTTAAATACACTAGCCGGCAGTGTCTGTACACAGGCGTTTGCGCACACATCCGTACGCATTATTTCAGAAATAAAAATATGCGATTTAAAAAAAATCTAAATGGACTAAGAAATTCAAACCTATAACTTTAATGTGTTGCCTGTATAATATAATTTGACTAAAATCAGAATGATTGCATGTATGTTAGTATGGTTTTTACTTGTTAAAATAAATTTTTAGAGGTTTCATTGTGATTTTTTTCAATCGTATCAAATAAGTAGTATCATGTTTACAACACAATATAACAAAGTATCATATATCCAGAAAAATATCTTATATTTTTCTGGATTTGTTTACTGCCATTAATAATATAATTTGTGGCATTATAGAACATGCGTTTAGTTCTTGTATTGCACTTAACAAGCTGTGTTGGTCGGGTGGAATTGAAGGCATTAACACTGGATATACGTCATCATTACTATTTACATTACATACTATTTTCTATAAAACTTTACTATAGTTATTTAATAATGACATAGGTCTATAGTTTTCGATTTTGTTTTTCTGTCCTTTTTTGTATAGGTATTATATATGCTTGCTTCCATAGTATTGGAAGCTTCCTTATTTTAAAGATCTATTAAATAAAATGCTAAGAGGTACACTGAGAGCCGCGGCGATATTGAATATAAGTACTGGTGGTATGATGTCTAAGCCATTACCTTTAGTCACGTCTAAACTTTTAAGGTAAGGTGCACTCACTCATATGTTACCTAAATGTCACTTATGATATTAGTAGATGATGAAAATAATGGTGAGATATTAAAGTATATTAGAACAGGCTCATTTAACATTTTTCTAAATAAATCAGCGAACGCCATGCTTATGTCTTGGCCGAACTGCAGGTTTTGTTGTCATATTGTGTATATTTATGATTGCCCGTGTTTTTGTGACGTTTATTTTTTATTTCGATTCTCAATATTTCTTAAGACGGTGCTTTTAGGCATTTCATCTTAGTTCTCAGATGTGTCCGTAGATCCAGAGCTTTCTCTATTGGTTCCTGGCTGTAATCCGTTAAATAAATAACTGTTTAAACATACATTTTCATTAGGTATATTGATATACTGTTTTATTGATATAGATCACTTACGATTTCCCGAAATGCAAATTTAATACCTCATCTCGAGCAAGCCTTGATTGCACAAGAAGAGGGCCTAAATTTAGGTAGGTGAGGGCCTAGATCACTTACGATTTCCCGAAATGCAAATTTAATACCTCATCTCGAGCAAGCCTTGATTGCACAAGAAGAGGGCCTAAATTACGAAAGCGGTTAGTTACAGACAAGATTTAAATTTATAATCCATACCACACTGACTATGAACCAATGTTAACATCAGCGTTATTTAGTTTGCTATATATTTAGATTTGAAATAGAAACATCTGTTCAATTTGTAGACCACCAATGTGCTACGTTGATTTAATGCAAATTCCAAAATTCTGATTGCTTTTTAAATTTAATTTATAACTCAACACTGTACGCAACTGGTATACAACGAATAAAATAATTAAAAATAATACAGAATATCTTTTGTTCAATATCAACAAATCAATAATGTTCTGTACAGAACAGATTATTTATATATTATGTTTTTCATTTCTATTTTCCTATACATATTAAGCACAAGGCAACACAAATTTGAAGATAGTATTTTTTCTATATTTCTATTGAATTCATTGGGTTGGCGATCAACTGTTTTCATTCTGAATACAGCCAAAATCTTGCAGGATATGTCTCTGTGTGACACAATCGCCAAATCGATTGGCGGCAATTCTGAACAGTCTAATTAGAACCGTCGACGCGCTCGCATAGAATTATCTTTCGTGTCACTCAAGCTAATCTCTCAAGAACTCTTGCACTCTGGAAGTGTTTTTCTTGGTGCCTATGTACCCTTGTGCGATACATTCTGCTGAACTTTGATAATACTATCATGGCATCGACTACTCCGAGCTTTTTTAGCCAGCCCCTAGATTAGTGGTTGCAGGGAGATTGTAGCGGTAAATCGCAAAACTCGGTAGAATATCGTACAATTAATTATAAATAAAACTTATTGGAAGTCATAAATTATTCTACTACTGGTTCAAACAAAAGATCTGCGCTAAGAGCAACAAGCAAGAAGAATTTTTGTTTCAGAATAGTGGTTTACAGTATATGTTTTAATGCATAAAACATTTTGGAAAAATTCTCAAGGATTATCTTTAATCATATTATCTATATCTATAAAGTAGCTACAATTACCAAGAGGCAGCAAAACGTAGAAACAATGGCATACATTCCCACTATGGGGCAACCTCTGCGGTAAGCCTATGTTTTACAATGGATTTTTGATAGGCTCATATGATGGTGATACTTTCAATAAATTCATGTCATCATCATCATCATCATTACAGCCCTTCACAAGTCTACTGCTGAACATAAACCTCCCCCAAGGTATGCCACAAAGTACGGCCTGAGCTGCCTGCATCCATCGAATTCCTGCATATCTTACCAGGTCGTCACTCCATCTAGTGGGGGGTCGCCCTACACTTCCCCGGTCTATGTGGTTAAGTATAAATATGAAAAACTAACTCTAAATAGTACAATTTCAAATTTGAGTAATCTAAATATTAAATTAAAGTTTCAGTGATCCATTTTATGTTTTAAATTCGACACAGTCCCTTGCTAATTTCATTGGAATATAAAGTGTGCACCTTAATAATTCCAAACATACCTTCAATAAAAGTAAGAGTTATATATGATCACACATTCCAACTATATTTCTTAATGCTAAGTGCAAAGTTGGAATGTATCGCAAGCGGTAAAAGGGGTTGGCAGTTAGTGTCGCTCGCTATATTTTGAATCACGGCAGCAATATGCTGTTATAATGTGCTGATATTCTTTTCGAGTGTGGTCATTGTTTAATCGAAGTGATTCATTTGTGTTGCAGAAACAATAATGCTTGATATACCATGTTTAAACGTAAAAGCAGAGAAATAACAGCTACTATTCCATATCATCATCACATGGGTGTCGTAAGAGGCAACAGAAGAAATAGCATCTTCCTGATATCATGTCGAAATAATAAACAAGCGTGGCAACTATGGCAAAAATCCGGTAGTAAACTTTAATGAATTAGTTATAGAATATAAATTATGTACTTAGTAAGTTAAAACTTAAAGTAAACAAACAAAAAAAACTTAAACTTAAAAGTTAAAACTTAGTAAGAGTTAAGTAAAAATGCCATCTCATTTTCTAACAGTGGTTAAAATATCCGTAAGCCAAATGTTTTCTTAGTGTTCGAATTAACCAATCAGCCATAGAGGACAATCACGAGCAATCACGATAGTTAGTCATATCTTCTTCAAATTTCTTGAACCGTCTACAACGACCTTGATGCTTCGATCTGCAAGAAAACTGGTTATCCAATCGCACAATTTCTCGGGAAGCCCATAGGAAGAAAGAAGCGCTTTGTGCCAAACCCGATCGAAGGCCTTTGCAATGTCCAAAGTAACGGCCTATGCCTCCCCCTTGGACTGAACTGCCGCAACTCATCTATGAAAATCGTGTGGACCAGAAGATCACCAGCTGATCGACCACGACAAAAACCGTGTTGGCGATCACTAATCAGCGGCGATGGGCCTGTGATTGGACGGGTCTAAACGGCCGCCTTTTTTAGGGATCGGGTAGACGAAAGCAGTCTTCCATGATTTTGATAATCTATTTTTAATCAAAGAGCATAATATTGACGCTGTGCTTCTCTCATCAAAAGATCGAGATCTCTGAACAAAACCCAAGCGCTTATAAAAAGGTTTGACGTCTATACGACTCATCATCCTGACGGGACTGGCCATGCTAAATCTGCTACTGTGATGACGAAATCGATCGAAAACCACCTTCTTGAAGAGTACAAATCTAAAGAAATACAAGTCACTACAGTAGCGGTGGAGAGCAAATGGGGAAACATAAACCTAACTGCGGTGTACTGCCCTCCACGACATAAAATCAGCTGTGAAAAATTCACACACTATTTATCAACTCTAGGAGGAAAATTTGTTGCAGAAGGTGACTGGGATGCCCAGTACGACCACTGGGGCTCAAGGCTTACACTTACCAGAGAAAGAAAACTGAAATTAAGTTTTGACCAAAACAATCACAACATTTTATCTACTAGTTATCCTACGCACTGGCCTACAGATATCAATCTCAACCCAGACTTAATCGACTTTTTCTTCACATAGGGATTGTCGAAGTATTACACCAAATTTTACTCCCGTGATGACAGTAGTTCTGACCACACTCCAGTCATTTTGAGCTCTACGCACTACAGTAATAAACAACACCTTGTATCATTGTACAATAAATATACCGATTGGGAAGGCTTAAGAGATTATCTGGAGGAAAACCTAGAAATAGAAATAAATTGTGGAAAACACACATAATGATAAATTTGTAATGAAATGAAAATGGAAATTTATTTTGTAACGTTTTTTTCCCTATGCTAAAAATTAAAAATTTTCAAAAATAGGGAAGTTATTGTTTTGAAATTTTCAAAAATAGGGAAGTTATTGTTTTACCCCGTTTTTCTAAAATTGAGTTTTTATCAAATTTGACGTTTTGAGGTCACAAGAAGCCACCCTGTTAGGTATATCGTTTTTCTAAAAGATGGGCGTTACTCTTTGCAGCAGGATTATTTCAAACACTTACAGGCCTACAGATATCAATCTCAACCCAGACTTAATCGACTTTTTCTTCACATAGGGATTGTCGAAGTATTACACCAAATTTTACTCCCGTGATGACAGTAGTTCTGGCCACACTCCAGTCATTTTGAGCTCTACGCACTACAGTAATAAACAACACCTTGTATCATTGTACAATAAATATACCGATTGGGAAGGCTTAAGAGATTATCTGGAGGAAAACCTAGAAATAGAAATAAATTGTGGAAAACACACATAATGATAAATTTGTAATGAAATGAAAATGGAAATTTATTTTGAAACGTTTTTTTCCCTATGCTAAAAATTAAAAATTTTCAAAAATAGGGAAGTTATTGTTTTGAAATTTTCAAAAATAGGGAAGTTATTGTTTTACCCCGTTTTTCTAAAATTGAGTTTTTATCAAATTTGACGTTTTGAGGTCACAAGAAGCCACCCTGTTAGGTATATCGTTTTTCTAAAAGATGGGCGTTACTCTTTGCAGCAGGATTGTTTCAAACACTTTTGATAGTATTACGAGGAGGCTTATAACTTCTTCTGCTGGCTTTTCAGTCTTATGAGTCATCATTATGAGTGAAATTTTCCACAGTATGGGGAAATATTGAACTCTAAGGATACCATTTATAAGGGTTGTGTAAGTACATCACCAAAATGATCCAGGTTGCATGTTGGCTAAACACCCCAGCAATTAAAAATAGGAACGTTGGAGAAAATATACCACTAGAAATTAAACAAAAAGTTCTAGAGAAAAGGAGACTCCAACGAATATGGTACGTATCGTGGCACAAAGATGATAAAGTTAACTTTAACAAGGCTATTAAATAGCTAAGTGAGCTCTTGGATAAAATAGAGAACGCCAGCGTCACGTTTTCAACCAATTATTCGCTTTGGAAAATAACCAACTCGCTTAAGCAATCCCAAGAGGCTAAGCTACCTATACGAACCAACATTGGATGGGTACGAAGTGGAAAAGAAAAAGCTGAAGACTTTGCGAAACACCTTTCAGAGGTGTTCAAGCCAAATCCAAGCCTAAATGCTGAAGCTGAAAGAGAAGTTGATGAAATTTTAATTCAAGAACTACAACTTGATCTCCCACCATAGGCTGTAACGATGAATAAACTCATAAACACTGTCAAAAACTTGCCAAATAATAAAGCGCATGGTTTCGACTTAATAACGAACGAATTGTTAGTGCAGCTCCCAGAATTGGCTCTAGTCGGTCTTACAACCCTATTAAATGGTATCCTTAGAGTTCAATATTTCCCCATACTGTGGAAAATTTCACTCATAATGATGACTCATAAGACTGAAAAGCCAGCAGAAGAAGTTATAAGCCTCCTCGTAATACTATCAAAAGTGTTTGAAATAATCCTGCTGCAAAGAGTAACGTCCATCTTTTAGAAAAACGATATACCTAACAGGGTGGCTTCTTGTGACCTCAAAACGTCAAATTTGATAAAAACTCAATTTTAGAAAAACGGGGTGAAACAATAACTTCCCTATTTTTGAAAATTTTAAATTTTTAGCATAGGGAAAAAAATGTTACAAAATAAATTTCCATTTTCATTTCATTACAAATTTATCATTATGTGTGTTTTCCACAATTTGATGGATGCAATATGCAGATAATGGAGTTTGTTAAAAAAATCCATGTCTAAAAAAGTGTTTTTTGCCAGTTTTAATTTCATCAATTTTGAATGAAACGGATTGCTTCATTAACTTCATTTTGACTTTCGGTGACAGTATTGCATTAAAAATAGTCGTACCTGTACATTTTATTTATAACATGTCCATGGCTTGTTAAAATTGAAATTTGGGTGATACCAAAAGAATTTCTCAAAAAACTTATTTGATTTTTATCTATCTGGCTTGAGCTTAATTTGAGTCAAATTAAGCTCGTGTTTTTTTGTGTATAGAAGTAAATAATGCTTTATAAAAATTTTTTTTCAGATCATGTCTATCAACGACCTGAACTCTATAACTATCTTTTTTACTTCATTGACGACTTCTAAATATCAAATTAATGAGCAATGATTATCAGCAATCTCAACTGGAAAAGTCTAGAAGGAGAGAAAAGTTTCACAAACAGCGTCTTCATCTTTTATTATACGTCAAAATTCTGCTTATCAAGGTCGCCGTTTTATTCAAATCAATGTATTCGAAGGTAATGAACTAGAAGGTGATTAATGTTAATAATTTCAGTACTAATATAAGTGCCCAGTATATGTTAGAGGACACATCTGATGAAGTGATGGATGCTACTAATAGTGTTATTAAAAATAAGCCACAAACTGTATGAAACCTAATTGTTATATTTTGTTACTTCATTATATTATTTTAATATGTCATTACTCAATATTCTATTAATATTACTCTTAGAAGTATGAGAATTTGTACCAAATATAAATAAGTGATATTATAAAATAAAAAGAAAATTAATGAGTAATTCCTTTTTTTCATTAAGGAACTAAGCATTAAAGAAAAATAATAAAACAAAAAAGCTTTTATTTTATTAACTAATTCAATCGTTATGTTTCTCAAAACATTACACATTTATTTTAAGTTAACATTAAATTTTAATTTTAAAACAGTATTGAAGTGACATCCCGCAATTTTATTTTATTTTACGCTATTGATATTTTGTTTTCATTACTACTGAGTAATAACTTGTTGAAGTTCTGGGTGAAAACTTTATGATTTTTGTTAAATTTTAATTGATTTTAGTGGACAATATATTTTGACAAATTGTCTTTCGTCTCAATTCGGTTTCGGAAATTTGAGATAAAAAAAATTCTGGTGAATAATAATCTAACACAGCGAGGACTTCTTTTATAGCCTTCTATTTTATTACGGATACTCTTACGATACTAATACAAATCAGTACAAAGGAAATCTTTTCGATAAATCGAGTACTTGCACTACAGTAAAACTGTTTTAGAACTGCTTGAGTTCCTTTCAAACCTTATATTTTTGCATTATTATGCTCTAATGTAAGAAAAATAAAAAATAAACAAAAACTTTTTAATTTCCCTGACATTATTAAAAAAATAACAAATCTACTTACTCTACTTTAGACATCTAAGTTGAAAATACTTTTATTTTATTTATTTATTTTTACTTTACATTAATAGGGCTCCGTTTTACCTTTTGGGTACCTAACCCTAAAACAACACTCTTTATTTACATTATATCATAAACCGTAAATGAGATGATTTGTCAAAAACAAAATTGGTATATACAAAATGTTCGTAACTCGCAAATTTATTCAATGGTTTGCCTGCGTATGAAAAATGACACGAATACAGATAAACCTTACACATGAGAGGGACACAAATGGTACTTAAAGTGAAGCGAAGCATGCTTTTGTTCCATTCCAGAGAATAAATGGTATTAGCTCAACTGCAGGTGGCAGTATTTATACCACCAGCAGTTAAATAATGTAGTTAATAAAATTGTGTTAAGTTATTATTTGTGTATATGTAAGGGGTAAATTTCAGGTTTTTTTTGGAACAAAAGAAAATGAAAGTATGCAACATGCATTTTTCAGATGATTAAGCCAATATTCATTTTATCAAATGTAAAATATCGCAAAAGATTTCCAAGAAGGTTTTTAGATATTCCATAGTATCAAAAATATTTCTTGATTCTTTGGTTACTGTGGTAATTTTTTTCCTTTTGTCCCTTTTTAATATTTTAATGTAGCTGAGTTTTATTTAAATATGTTGATTGTTTACTGTATCTACTATATACTTATTTAATATAACCTCGTGGATAGCAGCTTAAGGAATATAAAATATTGACACTTGCTGGTACACACATAAAACAACTCGTGATGATCGTAAAACAAAACCTCAATCATTTTTCAAAAAATAATAATATACGAATTTGAGATCTGTAATGAATTCTTTTCCTATAAAAATGACTTAACCCAGATACTGCGACGGGGCTTTTAAAAGACCCGAAAAAATTATTAAAAATACCCTCAAGTTTCTAGTTGTTAAAATGAATTCTCTAAGATATTTGCACTGTCAGGTTACTTAGTACCTATCCGTGTATGATTTCATAGGGTGTTGTTTACAACTAGACACTTGTTTATTTAAAGTTTTTGTGTCATTGAAGACTTAGAAGTATTAGTGTCATGATGTCTGGACAAAGGTAAGCTTTTATCATTTATATATCTGGATGTTGTTGCTAATACATTTTGATATTTAATTTTAGATATATTATCTACAATATCAGGTTATCTATTTGTTTTGGTGCAACAAAAACTCATTCCTTTTTCACGTTTCAAATTGATGGCCTTTTAAAAGTCCCGTCGCAATATGGGGGTCTATAATATTATTGTTTTCTTTTTAGCACGCGACCTTTGAGAGCACTCAATCTCAACGATATAGTTGATGAATTAGAGCGATGTGAGGATGATGATTTGTTGCCAACTCAAATTACAATTTTTCCAATTGAGAACGCTAATGCCGACGTCACAGATGAGGATTCTGGAGATGAAGAATTTGTTGCATTGCAAAATCTACCAGGTAAAATATTTGTTTTCGGGTTGATATAACTATGTATCAATGATTCTAACTTGTTTTATTTATATGGTTGCAATATTTATATCTGTTTTTTATAGGCTCTCAACTACGAGCTCCAGCCGAGGTAAGGCAAACCAATTCGTTGGGGGTATAAACTGTGGGTTGGTGCTACAAGATTAGGCTACGTGATTTGGTTTGATCGTTACCAGGGAAAATCTTCAACCATTGCAGAAGGTTACAAACAGTTTGGTCTAGGTGGGAGTGTGATTTTGGAGTTTGCTGATGTTCTATAAGGTCGTGATCCAACATTGCCATTTCATTTATTCTTCGACAATTATTTTTCCTCTATTCCTCTACTGCATGAACTTAGTAATAGAGGTCTGAGAGCCACTGGAACTATTCGTGAAAACAGAACGTCCAGGTGTCCTCTCGAGTCTAACAAAGATTTCAAAAATACTGATAGAGGTTCATTTGTATTCAAATCCAGTTTGCCTACCAATATTTTGGTTTGCAAGTGGAATGACAATGGTGTCGTTACTGTTGCCTCGAATACCGAAACTGTGGAGCCCCTGCAAAAAGTCAAGAGATTTTCGCAAGAACTAAAAAGATTTGTACATATTGACCAACCGTCGGTTATAAGAAAATACAATGAAAATATGGGAGGGGTAGATAGATCCGATCAAAACATAGGGTTGTATCGAACTTCTATTCGTGGCAAGAAATGGTATTTTTCACTGTTTTGTCACACCTTAGATATGGCTGTGCATAATGCATGGCAACTTTACAAGCGAGACGGTGGAGAACATGATCATCTCACTTTTCGTAGACTACTGGCGAAAGGTTTGCTCGAAAGCTACAAAAAAGCGATAAGAGAGGACCATGTCCCACAGGTAGATCTCATCTTGAATCATCTCGATATGATGGGGTTGATCACTTGGTCCAGTACAGCGCTCCCCAACTAAGATGCAAAGTTTGCAAAGTTAAAAGTTTTTTTATTTGCCAAAAGTGTAGGATTCATTTACATCCTAAGAACTGTTTCCTTGAATATCACACTAAAACTCAGTAAAGTTAGTGAACTTTACTGACTTTTAGTGTGATATACTTAGTGAAGTGCTGTTGTTTTATTGTGAGACATCATATTACATAGCTTGCTATACCTATGTCTATTTTCTTTTGTATAGTTAAAATTTACCGTAATAATAAAAAACTAATATAATAACAGTTTGTTTTATTATTAGACCGCCACATACATGTAAACAATCCCCATATTACGACGGGACTTTTAAAAGCCCACCCTTTTCCGGCTTTTCTGAAAACATGTAATTTTTTTTACTATTTTTCCTGGTTATTATGAGTCATTTTAACTATCATATCCGAATATCACCAAGATCGAAAACAAAAAATAGTTACAGTAACATCTGGGTTAAATGAATCATGAATATCAATAATAATATGGCTATAATAATTTGAAAATTAATCGAAAAAAACATTATCCATTTTAGTCAAAGACCAATCACCCCAGCTCAAATTGAAGTAAATTAAAACGACACCGTTATTGCTGACGTAGATAAAATCCGATTTATCAGCTTACAAATTGACCAAAAACTAAATAGGAAAGTCCATATTCTGGAACTTAATAGTTCAGTTTATGCACCTACATAAGTTAGTGACTACCGCCTACCATGAACAACCGCAACACTAGGGGAATTGCAGGTGCGTTGCTGGTCTTTCAAATAGGATTAAGCTCTTTTCTTGAAAGTCCGTAAGTCGT
The DNA here is from genome assembly GCA_036936625.1 of Parnassius smintheus behrii. Lineage (NCBI taxonomy): Eukaryota > Metazoa > Arthropoda > Insecta > Lepidoptera > Papilionidae > Parnassius > Parnassius smintheus. The sequence goes on along the minus strand of JAUPFT010000009.1, from coordinate 17,495,041 downwards.
ATTGGTCCGAAAAAATTACCATTCGTAAACAATAACACAAAGAAATTGTACGAGGAAGAAAACTCCTAGTAAATAACTTAGTAGGCTTAACCGTGGTGGACCGCCAAGCATCCAGATGATGAGGATGTGATCGCGAATTTTGAAGCGGTGTGTGTTCGTGAAATTTTGCGGTTGCAATTAATCCAAACAATTCCTCAGAGCACTCCCCATGGTAGATGCGATAGAAAATGCAAAGGGATGCAACATCACTACGCAGTACATGTCAATCGAGCCGAGCAGAACCAGTCAATCGATTCGAACCGCTCTGCGCTGGATGTGGTTAAGTGAAAAGATCTGGCACTGGGGTACCCCAGCTCAGACATGAGAACAGTATTTTATGTGAGGTCGAACTTGCACTTTGTAAAGTTGCAAAGAATGTGCTGGCATGAAATACTGTCTCGCTCTGCTAGCACGTCGAGCTTTTTTGAGGCCAATTTTGCCTTCCCTTTCAAGTGACCACGAAAATGCGCACTATTCGATATGTCGACGCTGAGGATTTCAATTATAGCTGAGGCAGCAAGCGGAGTGCCTAGAAACTGAAGAGATACGAGGAAGGGGCACTTTTAAGTGGTAAACATAAAAAACTTGTATCTTCTGGGGATTGAACTGGACTATATTTAGTCACCTTCAATCCAAGACTTTGCAAAGATTTGACTGCAGACACAAATTTTTTCCTGAACTCGATGACATTTTCTCGAAAAATATTGGCACGGCCGGTGTATTTGGCATCACCAGTGCTGTCGTCTGCATAGAAATAAATGTTACCAGTTTGAAATGTATCGTTGATATTGTGACGGCAAATTATTTTTATTAATAAATAATAATTAATTTCTATATTAAGCCACCTAAAATTATTTTAGAAGTTATATTTTAAACAATTTAAAATAAAATAACAAGCATAAAGTTAAAATAAATACATTTAAGACACTTAGTGTTATGGTTCACTTAGTGTCATGGACACTTAGTGAAAGGTTCTTGAGTGGCAGCCTCGTACCGGTAGGCGTAGTGTAGGGCGACCCCCCAGTAGATGGAGTAACGACCTGGTAAGATATGCAGGAAGTCGATGGATGCAGGTGGCTCAGGACCGTGCTTTGTGGCATACCTTGGGGGAGGCCTATGTTCAGCAGTGGATTTGTGAAGGGCTGTAATGATGATGATGATGATGAGTGTTATGGTAAATTAAAGGCTTAATGTTGCCTATCAAAACCAATAAATTTATTTATACTCTGGTAAAATATTCGTAATGTATTAAATAAAAAAATCAAGTAAAAATATTACAATAATAAAGATTAATAATATTTATGAAATAATTGGAAAATTATTCAAAAATTATCAAAGTTATTGAGCATGTTCGTCAGTGCCGGATTAAGCAAGAGCTGGGCCCGTAGCAAATTATATAGAGGGGTACTTGATCTGCTATAGGTTTTAATAAAGTGGTAAAAATAATTCAATACTCAATATTAAGTTTATTTGTGACCTATAGGTTACAATTTTGTTTGTGTTTAATAGTACGGCAGTTTAATATAGGCTCTATTAGACTCTGGCAATTACAAAAAGCCAGACTTGACAGATGGTCCTGGTAATTTAAATGATTTTGATAAGAAGCTAACAATTTAAAACTGATGATACTAACTTCCTCTTTATACGATACTCTTTATTTATAACCTTTAATACATATTTCAAAGTTTATATTTATAACAAAGCACAATATAATATTTTCAGGAATAGCTTATTTTATATTTTTCATGAATGGAGGAGTTAAATTATGGATATATTTTATATTTATTTATGTTGCGCGTTTAACACAAAAAATAACCCCTTTGTCGTATCTCTTCGATTTTAGGGCACTCCCCTCGTAACCTCAGCTAACATAGGAATCCTTGTCGTCGACATTTCGAGAGACGTGCGGTTTTGTAGGCACTTTAAAGTGAAAGCTAAACTGGCATTAGACTAACTTGGAGTGCTCAGTAGGTCGAGACGAAATTTCATGCCGGACTTCCGCTTGCAGATTTACAAATCGCAAATTTGTTCTCATATGGGATACCCTTATAACCTCTGGGCTGGGGCACCCCTGTAACAGCTTATTAATTATAGCTTCTACATTTCACCATCATTTATCGTACAATGTGTCAGAACTCGAAATTTTGATTATCTCGATGGCTGTGCGATTTACACGGAATATTCTGTTTAGTGCGACCATATTATGCAATTTACTATCGCCTGTGTTTTTTCCAGACTCATACGACAAACTTATGGCCATAAAGGAATAGAAAACATGCTATATTTATCTGAAACCACATGTGAAAAATATATCGAATTAATTGCATCAAATAAGCAAAACATCAAATGCGTGAAACGGAAATAATGACAATTAAATGAAATAGAATACTAGAACTGCACGCGCAAGCAATTAGTGCGTCTTTGTAATCGTCTAATATAGACTTTAATATGGGATCACCCTTTATGAATCGTTGTGTGGATATGTCCAAGCAATGCTGTAAGCATTTTAGAGATTGAAGCAAAAGCCAAAGAGCTGACAGGCTATCATGAATATCAGCAACAAACTTCAAGACGACGCTAGTGAAACACAACATACGACCAATTAAGCGATTTTAGTACACTTGACGGATTTTTTGAAACAAAAACACCCGGTAACACGCTTGCTATTTGCTTTAGATAAACGCATGAAAGCATACCAAAATCTAACTAGTGTTTTTGGAACATTTTAACAAAGTATGATAGATATTCAATCTATGACTGATTTAGCAATAGCTTTCAACGTTTGCGTCAAAACAATGTTGGTCCATTTGCGTCAACTTGGCAAGGTAAAAAAGCTTGACGATTGGGTTTCCTGCAAATTCTATAATCGCCAGCTCGAAGTACGCGTCGAAACGTGCCTTGCACTGCACCACAGGCACATAAACGAATAAATTTTTGAACCGCATTTTCAATTAAATATATTATTACAGCCATATACTTATTATACTACTGCGTATTACAGCCGAAGAGATTTTTAAAATGTTATTAAACTAAGTTTTTATAAAAAGGGTTATTATAATATTTAGGAATTTATGGATGATAATAACCCCTGAGATGGGTGATCGCTACCAAGCTATTTCTAATTTGTCTTATGTTGTTAATTGTAAACATGATTGTAAGCTATTATTGAAAAAAAAATAGCCCCGTTGGGTTTCTTGCTGGTTCTACCCACGACACAGGTTTTTTTTTGCGAACCAGTGGTAAATGAAAAAAGTGAAATAATACTAATTTTACGGATTTTATCGCGTATATTTAACTATAAATACCCGACGTTTCGAGCGCTTTACAGCACCCATGGTCACGGGGGGGACTGAGATGTTCAACGTTCAAATGTAATAGTTACTATAGATTAAAATTTAACTTTTGTTCCGATCTACACAGAATGAACTTATGGTATCTTGAAGTCTTGCAGTTGTATGCTTGGGTTGGGATTTAATTTTATTTATTATAACCCAAGGATTAGGATCCCAAGCAGATGGTAGCACTCAGCCATCTTCTCCATTGAAACACGTGTCGTGTTGTGTGCGAAACACGTGTCGTATTGTCGTCGATGGTGTGTCTTACCAGGAATAGTGGTCTTGGAAGTAGTGGTGCCGGGAGTAGTGGCTTTGGGAATAGTGGTGCTAAGACTAGTGGTGACGGAGTTGGTACATGCAATTGAGGGAGGGCGGGAGGTGCTCTTCAATCCAAGTAAGACACATCATTGTATTTAGTTAGCGGAAGGTTGCGAAGTAATTTATTTTTTATTATAATGGATTTCCGCAAAGTAACGCCTGATTCTATCAATTATCAATGAAATAAAGCAAATATGTGGAAGGTTGTAAATATGTAAATGCACTTTATTAATAAAATTGGGACTCGGAAGGGATTATTATAGTTGTGTGTAGACTGCATCACACGTCCGGGACCGCGATAAACTTGAACCCGCTAACTGATGTGTCCTAAACATACCATCTTAGTGTCTGTGGTAAGCGGGTTTTTGTAGCAATACCGCTTGCCCTTAGATATCGCACACTCATATCGTTGGTGGGAGGCGTCTTAGGGCATATCGTTATGGTATGTCGCCTATCTTTCGGATGGCGATGAGATTAGTGTGTTTGGTAGCACTTTTAAGTGTAACAAGCATACTCAACTCCATATCTTAGTGCATTAGTGCTACGATACGTGGATTTTTTACTACAGACGTCATAGTAGCGTGCTACTATGATAGGTTGTTGTTAATTTTTAGTTAACAACAATAGTAATTTTGTTCCTAAAAACGATAGGGATGTATGAGGACCTGCATGTATGTTGCGCCTGAGTGGACGCATCTTGAAGTATATATATATATCATCATCGTTACAGCCCTTCACAAGTCCACTGTTGAACATAGACCTGCCCCAAGCAATGCCACAAAGCACGGTCCTGAGCCACCTGCATCCATCGACTTCCTGCATGTCTTACCAAGTCGTCACTCCATCTAGTGGAGGGCTGCCCTACACTACGCCTACCGGTACGAGGCTGCCACTCGAGAATCTTTCTTTACCATCGGTTATCGGTTCTTCGAGCTATATGGCCGGGCCATTGCCACTTCAGCTTACTAATCCGTTGGGCTATATCGGTCACTCTGGTTTTACTGCGGATATCCTCATTTCTGAGTCTATCACGCAGAGAAACTCCGAGCATAGCCCTCTCCATAGCTCGTTGCGTGACCTTGAACGTCCTCATACGGCCAGCAGTGAAGACAGTGAAGAACCACGTCTCTGACCCGTAAGTCATCACTGGCAACACGCATTGGTTGTACACTTTAGTTTTCAGAGATTGAGGTACACCTGACGAGAAGATGTGTCGTAATTTCCCGAACGCTGCCCAGCCGAGTTGAATCCGTCGATTGACCTCTCGGTCGACGTTGGACTAACCTAGTCGGACTATTTGTCCCAGGTAAACGTACTCGTCAACAACTTCGAGCATAGTGCTCCATACAACTACCGGTATAGGTGTGACACGGACATTGAACATGATCTTTGTTTTGTCCATGTTCATCTTAAGACCTATCCGTTGGGAGACACCATTGAGGTCATTGAGCATAGTGCTAAGGTCCTCCAGCGATTCTGCAATAAGGACTATATCGTCGGCAAATCGAAGGTGAGTGATGTACTCGCCATTGATGTTAATACCGTATCCTTTGCAGTCCAGTAGCTTGAAAACGTCTTCCAATGCAGCGGTGAAGAGTTTCGGGGATATCACGTCACCCTGTCTTACACCTCTCTGCAGTTGGATAGGTTTCAAGCTCTGATTCTGTACTCGGATAGCCATCGTATCCCTACTGTAAAAACACTTCAGCACTTCGATATACCGACAGTCAACTTAGCACCGCTGAAGGGACTGTAGCACCGCCCAAATTTCGACGGAATCAAAGGCTTTCTCATAGTCCACATACGCCAGGCAATGTACAATCTTCTGTACAATCTGCCGCAGGGTATGTATGTGGTCTATGGTAATGAAGCCTTTTCGGAAACCGGCTTGTTCGGGAGGCTGGAAGTCGTCGAATCTGCGTGCGAGACGATTAGTAATGACTCTCGAAAACAGCACGTAGACGCGGCCCAGAAGGGAAATCGGTCTGTAGTTCTTCAAGAGAGCGTTGTTGCCTTTCTTAAAGAACAAGACCACCGCACATCTGCTCCACGCCTCCGGAGTAGTGCCACCTTGGAGGACGGAATTGAAGAGCTTCTGAAGGACTTCAAGTACCGGTGTTCCACCCGCTTTCAGAAGCTCCGCTATAATTCCATCCTCGCCTGGGGCCCTGCCGTTTTTAAAGTGCTGGAGAGCCATTCTAATCTCGCTCAGACTGACGTCCGGGATATCATCGAAATAGTGTCGGGTAAGACTTGCTCTTGGATCGCTACTCACACTTGCGTGTGGCTCCAACGATGATGTGTACAACTGCCCATAGAACCTCTCAATCTCACTCAGAATCTCAGGTATCCCGGAAACGATGCTGCCACACTCAGTCTTCAGCTTTGACAGTTGGGTCTTACTGGCAGACAGATCTCTGGCAAAGCCCTTGGAGCCCTGGTTCCGCTCAATCGCTTCCTCAATACGAGCAGTATTAAATTTGCGTAAATCTCGCCGCATGCATTTGGAGATCCGTTTGTTCAGTTGCCTGTATGCTGTCAAATCTGTCGACGATTGCAGCCTCATCTCCCGTCTAACAGCCATGAGATTAAGAGTGTGATCGGAGAGTTTTTGTGTTCTTCTGCGGCGGGTCTTGCAGAACTTAGCTCCGACCGCATGGACAGTTTCCACGAGCTTGTCGTTCATATCGTCCACTGCATTGCAATCTTCTAGGGACTGGAAGCGGTTGTGTAACTCGAGCTGAAAGTTTTCGGGATTTTGGATTAGAGCACGAGGGGGACGGAGCGTTGACTTCATTAGACGAGACCTCTCCAACTTAACGTTTAGGTTCAGTGTGCCTCTAACCATTCGGTGATCGCTATTCTCTCCCACGGTGCACCAACATTGTACAACTTCAATGCACCTCTACTACGAGTCTGAGGTCCCTTTACAGCCGCACAACTTGTACATTTGCGACACCAGTCCTCGACATCGTTTCGACAGTGGACCCAGTAAAACCGTTCTCGGATCTTCAGTAGAGTTCGTTTAACTCCCTGATGGCCTCCTGAATAATCATTATGGTACAGCTGTAGAACGTCCAGTACCTTAGCTTTAGGGACAACCATTTGCAAATGACAGCTGTCTCCCCGAACATTTTCCCATTACAGTACGGCACAGAACTCCATCCTGAAGCAGCGAGCTGTCCCACTGGGCCCAATAGCTTTTAGTGGTCGAACTCATCGCTGAAACGTCGCTCCACTTGGGCTTGGGAGCACTGGCCTTCATCCATTTCAGAATCAGCTTGATGTCCGGATCTTCCTGCTGTGCACGTTGTAAGCTGTCCTTCCACTCTTCCTTACTCTCTTGCCTAGTACAATGTTTGCAATCTTCAGGACAAGGTCTTCTTGACAATGCATCTGCGTTGCCATGAGATTTCCCGCTGCGATGTTCGATCTCAAAGTCATATTACTGCAGTAGTTCAATCCACCTCGCAACTTGTCCTTCTGGATTTTTAAACTGCAATAGCCATTTTTGTGCAGCATGGTCAGTTCGTAAGTGAAATTTCCGCCCCAGAAGATATTTGCTAAAATGCTGCAATGACTTTACCACCGCTAGCAATTCGCGTCTTGTGACACAATATTTCCTTTCCGGTTTTGACAATGACTTGCTGAAGTACCATTCCGTTGAGACAACACACCGCCAAGTCCTATATCACTTGCGTCTGTGTCAACTATAAATTCTTTGCTTGCATCAGGGTATCCCAAAATAGGTGTTTTGCACGGACGGTCCTTGAGCTCCTGGAATGCGATATTGCAACTTTCATCCCAGCAGAAATGTCGCTTCTTCTCGGTTAGCTTATGCAGAGGTTTGGCTATATCTGCAAAGTTCTTCACAAATCGCCGGTAATAGGAGCACAAACCCAAAAATGCTCTAACCTGCGTCTTGTCTTTTGGAACCGGTCAATCCTTGACAGCTGCTATTTTCTCTGGATTCGTGCTGATACCTTATTCCGATACTACATACCCCAAAAAGTTTACTTGCCGTTTGAATAGTGAACTTTTCTTCGGACTCCACTTGAGGTTGGCACTCTGAATCTTCATGAGCACGCGTTCCAGGTTTTGAAGGTGTTCCTCAAACGTATGGCCCACGATGATGATGTCATCCAAGTTGACCAGACAGGCATCGCCAATTAGCCCAGTGAGTACAAGATCCATCAGCCTTTCAAACGTTGCTGGAGCATTGCACAACCCAAACGACATTACTTCAAATTGCGACAGACCCTTTCCCGTCGAGAACGCAATTTTCTCCTTGTCTTTAGGGTCAATTTCAACTTGCCAGTAGCCACTTTTTAGATCCAGCGTGCTAAACCACTTTACTCCTGTAAGCATGTCCAGCGTGTCATCAATTCTTGGCAAGGGATAGCCGTCCTTCTTCGTAACATCGTTCAGACGGCGGTAGTCAACACAAAAACGCATGCTGCCATCCTTCCTCTTTACCAGCACTAGAGGAAGGTTCAATAACACCATCCTTCACCATTCCTTCAGTCATGGTTTCTACTTTCTTTTCAGGTGCTACCGGCAATCTTCTTGGCCGCTGACGGATAGGCAATTCTTCTCCTGTGTTTATTTTGTGTTGAACTAAGCCAGTCTTTCCTATGTCAGCATCGTTTGATGAGAATACATCGGCGTACTTGAGTAACAACTTATTTGCCTTGACCATTTCGTTCGGGGAGAGAACGCTGTGACAGTCTTCCATAATTGTGGTCACACTCGTTTGTGCATCCTTGCTAGGAGTCTCACTCGATAGACATCGGCACCGACGTAACAAAGGTTCAGCACACGTACTACTGAGATGTCAGTGGTCCTGACCAAGGTTCGATCTACTTTCCATGGAAGGTCATTGTTTACCCTTTCCACAAGTACACAACGGTGAGCTTGTCCAGCGTTTCGAGGAAGATTAACCGGCACAATCGTTTCTGATCTCGGCGGAAGAACAATCTTCTTAATGCTGTACACGTTCTCTGGTAACGCACCTTCCATAAAAACTTCCTCCTGTCCACATTTCAAAACACCCATCTTAACCTCGATCTCACAACAATTATTCCTCATAAAGTCTAGGCCAAGGATGCAGTCGTCTATTATATCAGCCATGATGACATTATGCAGGTAGATCACGTTTCCTAGTTTCAACTCCATCTCCTTCTCTTCACGGACGGGTATACGCTGACCGGTGGCTGTTACCAAATTAATGCGTTCTCGGTTGTATGCGGAGTCCCCAAGGAACTGACTTATAAGTTGGGAACTAACAACCGTACCAGATGCTCCAGTGTCTATGATAAAGGAGACAATCAATTTTTCTATGGAGAATGGGCCCACTACAAATTTTAAAGATTATCAATGAAATGCAAGTCGATTTATTCCTTATAATCCATAGATTACGATAAAATTATTAGTTTTACTGCATCTAAACGGAGTCCTAAGAAATTAACAAATAAAATATGAATCTAACAATAACCTAAAAACAAACTGAAAGCGATTTTCTAGTAGTATTCATCGGTATTATAAGTTAAAATAGTGCACACTTGAATAATAGTACATATAAAACTAAGCTGTAGGTATATTCAGCATTTATAAATATTTTAAAATCGATGTAAAACCTTTCACTAGTTCGGGCAAAACATAGTGCCTGTCTATGCACAAATGTCGTATCGATTCTAACTTTGACATGTATTGATTGGTTGTGAGTGTAATTCTAAATACCAAGATGGCTAAGGGATAATGTCTTGAATAATAGTACATATAAAACTAAGCTGTAGGTATATTCAGCATTTATAAATATTTTATAATCGATGTAAAACCTTTCACTAGTTCGGGCAAAACATAGTGCCTGTCTATGCACAAATGTCGTATGGATTCTAACTTTGACATGTATTGATTGGTTGTGAGTGTAATTCTAAATACCAAGATGGCTAAGGGATAATGTCTATTTATATTTATGATATTACCAACACACAGTAAGATACGTTTTAAACTGATTGTATTACAAAAAAGAAAATATAATGTAGGTAATTCTATTTATTATTGTAAATCATAATTTATTTAAGTATTCTATTAACAGTAGTAGGTACAGAAACAGAAACCTTTTATTCAATTTAGATAATAATAATACTTATTGAAAGTCACTTTTTTAATTTACCACTGGTTCGGAAAAAAACCTCTGACTTGAAGAGAACCAGCAAAATACCCAGTGGGTCTTTTAAAAAAAAGCCAGCTTACAATCATGTATGTCATAATTAACAACACAGAACAAATTAGAAATAGCTTGGTAGCGATCACCTTACCCACGGGTTATTGTCAGCCATAAATTCCTTTATACTATAATAACCCCTTTTATACAAACTTAATTTAATACATTTTTTGAACTTTGATGATTGACTGACATATATAGACAGCAGCGGGGTCAAGACATTATTTTAAAATGTTTTGGTTGATTAGTAAGTAGTATACATCATAATACAATGACTAGGAATTAACATGCCTTATCTATGTTATTACACAATGATAAATAGTGAGGAAGTAAGATGTTTTAAACTGTTTGTGTAAGGATTACAAAAACACAGGCTTAATTTAAATGTATTTATTACTAGCGATGCGCCTCAGCTGTGCACTGGTGATTAATGGATCTCGAGAACAGTGCCATCTACCGAGTCCAAATGTAAATATAAACCATTTAGGGATCCATCCAAACACACACAAACATTTTCATTTAAATTGGTTGGAAGGTTTCTTATGTTTTGTCTATAACGGACATAGGTAGAAACATTTTAGTGTTAGATATATTTCTGAAGGTTTTTTGAAAATAACTTGATGGTAACATGTACATTTATGATATTGTAAGCAATCAGAAGGAATTTTCAATTATAAGATATATGATATAAGACTGTTGTCTTCAATATCCATACACTTTTTTTTCTGCAAGCCTGCACGGCATACAGATTTGTTCTAAGCGATCCACCTGAAAAGAAGTTAATGACAATTGTAAAGGTGTCTTAACTAAATAATAATTCTTATCAATATATTATTTTTTTCTATATTATATAGGAATTAAAAGGACATTTTTAATAATAAGAGATATGAGATAAGACTATGCCTTCAATGTCAATAAACAGTATTTACATATTTCTGTGAGCATTTTCTTATATCTGCCTTTTCATATGTTAAATAATAATGAAATTATTATAAATTATACAGCATTAATCAGCTGCAGCTGATCAAATACAGAAGCAGTAATTATTGATTAACATCAATGATATTCAACCATGTAAAAGTTGTCTCACATTTTATTTTTACCGGTTTCATGTACTTACATAGTAGACAAAGATATTATTGTTATATTAAGTATATCTGATTCTAGATGACAAAATAATATTCCTTTCTGCACAGTGAACAACGCAGCTGTCTAAGCATAATAGAAACAACCTTTTTTTATGCAAACCAAACAACACTTTTTTTATGCAAACTATTATTATTAAACTTTATATTTGCTTCTAGTACAAATAATTACTACATTTTTTACACATAAATATATGTAACATTTATATTGCCTATCTACTGTGGCTGGTATAAATCCAGGATCTGTGTCTGGCTTAACAAAAAAGCCATTTAGTATTAAGCAACTTGCTGAATACATAAGGTACCTATTTGTACACAAATGCAGTTATATGAATTGCTCTTCAAAACCCTCTTTAAGTCCCTCGGCCCAAAGATTCTAATTTTCTTTTAACATTATAATAACTTCTTTTGTGCATTTATTCTATTTATTATTTAATTTAGATTTTACTAATAAAATAAACTTAATACTTGGTCACTTATAACAAACTAATAAGGTTCTAAGACCTGTTTATTATTTGTATTTGTTTGAGGTAAAATATACAAACTTAATAATAGATTTTCACAACCTGGCTATTCTATTATATTGTAAATTAATAAACTCTTATATTCTATTTGCGAATTTTACCACAAAAACAAAAAAGAGAAAAACATACGTACTTGTGTCAATTAATATTTGGCTAACCTTTCTGATAATTGATAATATCCATATTTTCTTAAACATTAGTTTAATAATGCTTGTAAATAAAAAACTCCATTTTGTTCTTACCATAATGATGCGACTCCAACTATGTTTTATGTCACTCGAGTGAATCGAGTGAATTTGTCCAACTCGATAATCGATAGAAAATAAATTTTACCGAGTTACCGAGTTAACTCGGCGCAATGTATAGATTCAGAGGGTGCTATATAGATATTAATTTACTTGTATAAATTATAAGTCGCTGCGGGTGACATCACAAGTTGCATCCAAATTCAAACTTGCATCTGGCATGTTGTAAACAAACCTGAACTTAGTTTTATTTATGATATTGATTTATAGTTTTAATTTCATGTTGCCACATATTACTTACTTATAAAGGTACATATTTAAAAATGGTTTAACTAAAGTAATCGCTGATCTCAACTCTAGTGATAAACTTTTCTGTAAATAGTTGATTTACTCAAAAACTAGTGTACAACTAGAATGACATACATACATACTCGTAAATTAACCCGAGTGGCTCGAGTCACAAAACTCTACTCGAATCGCATCTTTATCTTACGGCCAATGCAGTGTTTGTCTACAATTTAGTGATGAAATCGACTTACTAATTCGAGCAATTTATTGATATATTATGTAATAAATAAATTGATATTAGGTAATATGTATATAATGTTGTATCAATTTATGTTATATATGTTATATATGATATAAATTGATTATATATACTTTGGATAGTCAAATTATTGATAACATTAAAGCTTACGTCATAACGTTAGAGTGATATTATTTTATGAACATGTCGATACGCATACCAAAAATAATTAAACCTATTAAGTGTAGTAATAATAATTGTGTTGTATGGAAGAACAATTATAAAAATAATTTGTGAAATATTGACACAGCTTCGTTCATCTAATTTGAATTGTTTAACTCGAGCTCAAAATCGAGCTCGATGAATTTCAACTCGAGTCGATTTTTTCCGAGTTATCACGGGACATCTCTAAGACAATAATTTTATAAATATTACATTACCTTAGCCAATGATCAGAACACGAATGTCAAAACAACTAATTTTTTTTCAGATTTCTTGTTTCCGTTTACATTTTCGAAAAATCTATAGACCATTTACTATTATAATTTGGTGTCTTTTTTTTGGTGTAAATACCATTAAACGTCGTTAATATTTCTAGTGGGCCCAAAAATGATTGTCCCCTTTACACGGCATTCCGTTCACCTCGCCCTTGATGATTAGACTGTTCCCATCATGGGTTTGTGAGATCGAGATCTTTGGGGCTCTTTTAACATCAGCCAGCACCCGCCCCGCAGTTCTGGCTTTTACTCGTTTCCCTGCTGCTGCGCGGTGCTTTTGGCCGCACTACCCTCCTGAGGTCGTTCACCTTCCCTTTCTAGGGTTCGCTTAGGGCAGCTGGATCGAAGATGGCCCTTTTCCCCACAGCCATAGCACCTAGGGCTGTATCCTTTGTTGCGGTCGCGTACTGTAGCTGATGCAACCTCCCTGATGCGATGGGAACAATGATCCTGCCGCACGGCTTCCACCTCCAGTTCATGGGCTAAGGCGTCCTTAAGCATCTCGTGGTACCCGAGCCTCACAGCAGCTCTGACTTCCAGGTCACGGATGCCGCGAATGAATGTCTGCACCAGGTTCCCTTCAATGAGCGCAGGTACAGACCGGTATGCTTTTCGCACCAGCTTCTCCACCTCTAGAGCCCACTGCTGCAGGTTTTCGTTGATGCGCTGCACGCGATCTGCAGCGGAAAGACGTGTTCCAGGTGAGCGTCGCCATATCTCGCCTCCAATGCCTTAAGGAGTTGCTCATAAGTCACTTCCTCACCGAGAGCTTCCAGAACTGTTAAGGCCTGGTCGCGCAGGCCTAGTGTGAGAGCAGTCATGGCCTGACTTTTATTCCAGCCGTTCGCCTTCATAACAGCCTCGAACTGAATTTTGTAGGCTGACCAGGAAGAAGTCCCGTCGAACGGTGGCACCTTGAACCCACGTAGCGAAGGTGTTGTAGCTATTACGGGAGCTGTAGTTCCATCTCCAAGCTTGAGTTCGTCCTGTGATTTCTTCATGTCAGGCATTACGTTGTCAATCCGATTGTTTACTTGGTCGATTCGGGTTTCAGCTTCCGACAGGCGGTTGTCATGTTAAGCAACCTTATCCTTCACCTCCCGTATCTCTTTTCCAAAGGTAGCGTGAAGGTCCTTCATGAGGAGCATCTGCTTTTCAAACCGACGGGCCTGTTCCTCTTGTCGGCGGGCTTGTTCATCCTGTCCGCCCCACAGCTGCTCTTCCAACCGACGGACCTGTTCCTCCTGTCTGCGGACTCGTTCCTCCTGTCGACGGACCTGTTCATACTGTCCGCTCCGTAGCTGCTCTTCCAACCGTTGGACCTGTTCCTCCTGTCGGCGAGCCTGTTCCTGCAGCATCAACATCAGAGCACCTAAGTCGGGTGCTGCAGATGTAGGAGCTACTGACGGGCCTGCAGCCGGTGGCTGGCCCTCCGACGTCTGCGGTGTTGTACCACCAAATCTTCTTTGGTCCGTCTCCTGCTGGCGTTGACTTCGGGTACGGACACCCTCCCTTTCCTCCTTAGGTAAAATCGGCATGATTTTATCCCACTTCTGACACCAATTGTTACGAGCTGGAGGTTCGTGACAATAAAAATTGCCGATAGAATTACCTAAATTAACACTTTAATTTTCTTTACACAAATTAAAACTTAAAACACCAATAATTAATCACACTGATTCACTTTATTTCGCTCTGAAACTTCGCTTGTCTTGTCAAATTCAATACTTCCCCGATCGCATCTTGCAGCGCTTATAAATATAAACTAGCACCTAAATATCCAGAATATTCAAGTAAACACGCGCAAGGTACCGAGAGTTCGAGTTTCAACTTCTAGAAGCTTAGTTCTTCGGTTCGAGACTAGATGGCGCTAGTGCCGTCGACTAAGGCACGTACCATTATTAATAGAAATAATTCTTATTGTGTAACTAATATTATACATAATCAAACAACGTAAAATACTTTCGTTTTTTAGTTTAAAAGTTCAAAATACATATTTATTAAATAAGACAATTTAAATTTGACAACAGACTTTGGCATATTATGTCAGTTTTATTTTCCAAGACATCCTTTAACGGCGCTTTAAATTGGCACAGTCATTTTCAGTGCCGATAACCGTTAGAGCAGATGAATTCTTGAGCGGAAACCTCAAGCCGGTAAGTGAATCTACAGTTAACTTTCCACTAAGTGGGATAGGAACCCTATGTTCAGCAATGGACTTATCACAAGATGTAATAATGATGATGATGATGATTTTCCATTTCGTGAAAATGACACTAGACACCACTAGAGTCAAAAATAATATTAAACGTACTCCTTCGGTCACATCATTCTAGACATGTAACATTTGTAAGTCTTAAATATATACGTAAAAGTTAGGGCCGAAATTTCTTCAACCATTATAACAAATTTTGTTACTTCAGGGTCGTAATCAAATAACTTTATTACGAAAATGAACGTAATTTAATATTATCCTTCCCTTCTGCGAAATAACGCATGTTTTAAGAACAAAACATGGGTTTATTTCTGCGTATATAAAAAGAACCGTGATAGCTCAGTGGCTAAGCGCTCGCTGTAAGTTTCTTAGTACACGAACCATCAAAGTTCAATCTCTGCCAGTACCAATAAAATTCCTAAGAAAAATAAAATCGTTAGCGCGCATTACAAAATCGTGGTGGAATAACTACTCCATAACCGTTTCAGAAAAAAGGGGCCTATGCCCAGCGGTGGGATGTATATGAAGCTCTAATTTTAATTATTTAATTAAAAATTCCATATAGTAGCTATGCATTCATTATCACATTTCCTCTCGATCGTACAGTAAGAGCCGACGGGATAGGCTAGAAAGTCCTCATGATCTTCGATATATGTCGGCATAAGACTCCCATGTGCCAGATTTTAATACCTTGACCCATAAGAAACAGTGATATTTATATGACACTACAACTGCAATCACCAGTCTGCTTATCAAGCAAAGCAATTAAGGCAGATTTACCTATGACCACCTAATATACCATGAAATAGTTTTGCAAATCGCGGTAAATTCCAGATAAAAATACACCAACCCTGAAGAAATATTCGTAGGTTTATTAATATTTGTAGGTCATGCAATTGCTTGTTCCGTGCGCTTCTACATGTGTAAACACATCTCTCCTACGAGAGAGGCCCGCCCCACTGAAAAAGTCAATTGCTGCGTGCTGGTCCAGCTGCAAACTCACTGTTAGTGACTAATGTAGAATAAAAGAAGAGATGTTAAAAGTAGATGGATATCTATAGGTGGCTCAGCACCATAATTTGTGGCATTCGAGTAAAATTTTTGACATCTATATAATTCAGCTCAAAAAGATTTTTTTCTCGCAAATATAAGCAATTTTGTCAATCACTGAGATATTTATAATATGTAATGAGATAAAAATGATGTAAGCAATAAATTAGTCCTACGGATGTGTAAACGTGGACTCGCTCCCACGGACGTGTAGAATTAAGCTTACGCGGCAATCCCCCCTTCGCGTGTGAACTGTATGTTAGATCATTAATTCCAACCTGTATTTCAGACAATATACTTTGGGCCGTCTTACAAGCAACATGCCTTTTATTTAAACACCCAAGAGCACACAATATTACATAGCGACCCTGCCAGGCGGTGCGCTGCAACAATGCAAGTGCACCGCCGCAGTCCTGCAAAACTTATTAAAAAAAGACATGAAGAATTGATTAATTAATAATAATAATAATTACTAAATTGGCTTAATCCCGGATATGACGAAAATTCAACAAAACTAGAAAAAATAACCTCAAGAAAGAAGTCCTAAGAAATCAAGGAAGAAGGCTCTAGTACAAGAAATACAAAGATAGGAAAAAAACTAGTCGAAAGATCCAGTAGTCATAACCCAGAACGCCTAAGTAGCAGCATATACCACAACCAAACTGCAACAGGAAGATTTGAAATACTACACATGAGAAATCCTAACAATTACCATCGTCGCTCAGGTAGCTGCTGCCATTATGTACTACGTCGTAAAAGAAGTGCTACCAAGCACCCATCAGAAACTTAAGACGAGAATTGAACGCCATCTCGACGGACAACCTGAACCGCCCAGACCGCATGTAAGCCACACTACTTACATCAAGAGGTGTCCAGGGAAATACCAGGCCCAATTCAAGAAGATGATAGCATATCCTGGAGCCCCAACAACCACCTTCGTGCCCGGTCTATCCTCAAACCGCACCGATGCACACACTTTGTCGCCGAAGTCCCATAGAAATCACGTAGGTTAACCAAGTTAGCCGTATTCTGTCCTTTTATCGATAAAATAAGATAATATTTTTGTTATATCTGCTAGTGTTTTAACGTTATGTTCTTGTTAGAATTGCAAAAATTACAAAGTGATTTAGAAGAAGTTAGGTAATATTTAGTTAAAATCAGCCATCATCGTAGAGAAAGCTCAGAAACGGCAAAAAATACAGTAACAAAATTGTACAGTATTTTTAAGTATATTTCGTCTCAAATTGAGGTTAAAATCGAAAATTCTGAGACAAACATTAAGAACTTGTAGCATATAAATAAGTGTATAGAGAACATACATTCCTCCTACAAGAAAATTACTCTTTTATTGCGGGTGAAACCTCCCTTTCAGCCTTATCTTTCCTTACTTCCAATTATAAATAACTAGGAAAACATAACTAAACAATTGATAGACATTATTTTATTATACAGTAGTATATAAAGGTAATGAGCAGCCAACAAACTTTATATTAAAACCAGACTCTCAGACAAAGCTAAATTGTGTTTTTAAAATAATTATAAAGACGTGAATTCTTTAGTTACAGATACGCGTAAACATATATAGCTGTGTTTGTAGAACCAAAGCAGTAGTATAGTTTTTTAAGTACCAAACAGGGTCGTAGGACCATTGCAAAATTCGGTTCCGAAATTGAGCAACTTCTCATCAATTTATTTTAGGCAACAACGTTGTAACCGATTCAGTAATCGCTCATCCTCTAATTCATACTCGAGACGTGTTGTCTAATACAGTCACAGTCCGCGGTAGAGCAGGAGTGCACTCAAAATGCACTGAATAGCGAGTTTCTTTTTCTTAGAGAATAGCGATAAGTTTATTTTAAATTACAATGTAAATAGCATAGTCCATTCACGTAGGTACAGAAATAAATCATTCATCCAGTCTTTTAATAGATATTGGCCGAAGCCTTTCGTATTGAAACATGAGTAGTGTATTCCATACGATAACAAATTATGCTATGATTAAATTACTATTAAAGGCGTAAGTGGTAAATTAGCTTCTGAAAGATATCTATGTTTATATTGGGATCGAATATTATATTAATTGCCATGTCATAAATGTTGTCGTGTCGTAACCCTTAAAGTTGTTTCTTACGGTAAATTATTAGTTTCATAAAATATTTAAAAGGGATTTTTTTCAGATATCCCTTTGCTTGTTTTCTTTCATGTCATAATTTCGCCCGATTCTAGCAAGGTCGATTCTATTTACGTACTAAGGGCAGAATCAATATGGTTGTCGTCAGATGTTTAGACACCTGTCACGCAGAGGGTTAGTCAGAGACTACGGACTTCCATTTGGCACGATCCTGACACATTTCACTTACCTCCTTCACGTCCATGTATTAACTAGGCACACAGTTTCGTGCTCAATACACGTCGGTTAATGGTACTCTCAATTTGGCTCATCTTCAATATATCTCCAATCTGATCAATAAATTTTCGTATATGGCTTCCCTTGCCGATTCTGTTATCACTTGCGTATCATAAATTTACTTTGTTACTCTTTTCTAATTTCTCATACATTCACATTTTGATATTAAAACATTTTTATATTTTACTAATATATAAAAGTAATGTGTGTATTGTAAAACCACCAATAACCATTCTGTATATTTTGAATAAAACTATTATTTACGGATTTTATCGCGTTTAATTACAACTTTAATTTATTTTTATTATCTCGACGTTTTGGGTGCTTTACAGCACGCATGGTCACGTAAAGTGTAAAATAATAGTTTTATTCAATGTATAGTGTTCACGTAAATTTAAGAAGTTATTATCATTCTACATATTTAAATTTACGGTCAGTCATCGATGCCAAAAAATACATTATAACAGGTTTAGTGTTATTCTTTATATGACTTTTGTTACACATTTAATTAAGTTGTTTTGGTATTTCGTTTTGAGCTTATAAATGTTTATTTCTCCAAAACCCAACGATATTGTTATAAAACGTGTTTTTCAACTGTCAACTCATATAATATACATTAAGAAGTCTCTGACACGTCCCTCAGCCGCGGCACTATAAAGTTCGCAAAATGTTGCTTCTTCTCATATTTTCCTCGAGACTTCCTATTGTAACAGACTCAAACAAAAAAAAAAGGCTTAAACTTGAGGTTAATTAAATACTTCTAATAATAAGACGGAGGGACTAGAGGCTGTTTTAAGCGACAGCAGTTAAAACTGCAGACAGCACAATGCAATCTCCGATCGCAGGCGACCCCGCTGTTTCTCATTAGTAGATATTTTATGAAATTCAATAATAATAATAATAATGACAGATATTGTCAGAAGAAAGTGATAGTAGTAATAACTAATGTAACAGTTAGTAGAAGATTATTAAAAAAAAACATTTTTATAGCTTATGATTCAAGTCCCCAAATAAAAAATTTTCGACGCGAATAAATTTTAAAATATCTGTCATAGACTAAGAATAGTAATAGACGAACATAGTGTGGAAGTGAGAAAAAAATTCCTTATGGAAATATAGTAAAATAGAAAAGTATAGCAAATCTCACGACTTTGTAACGGATTTTGAATGACAAGTCGGCACAACTCGCCACGCAAAAAATAAGCTCCTAGATATTTTGTATTTTTTTAGATTATTATGGTGTTAATTTCTGTTGTTCATAGTTTTTCAAAATAATTACATGTTCCGTGAGTGACTGTGGTATCAGTAATAGAAATAATCCTCATGGTTACACATTTCACAGGTTAATTCTCAAGACGTCATCAATAATTTACTTAATTAAGTATCTGTCTATTTATATTTAATTAAAATTATGTTGTTCGAGGAAACTGTCCAAGGCGAGGCAGTAAATTTCTTTTTCTAAAGGTCTAAAATATAATTTTCCGAGCTGATTCTTGGGGCTTCTGATTCTCTTCAGAGATTAGAGATTATTGGGATATTGTACATTTTGAATTAAAATCCAACATAACATTGCTTCTTCTTTATCATTCATCACCATTCAAAAATCTTATTCTCGAATAATTATAATATGAATATTTTTTAACTATTTTAAAATATCAAGCTAAAAATTCAGTTAATTTTTGAAGTTATTCAGTTTCGTGCACTAAACTAGTATTTTATATTTTTACCTATCTTTCTTAACAATTATTTTTCGATAAGTCCTTGTAAGTAAAATGTCCGTAGCTAACGCACACAATGACAAATAAAAATTGGTCACACGTTTTCGGGCTGACAGATCGTCTATAAGTCTATGTATGTATCTGTTTATTTAAAACGTTAAAAAAATTTTGTACCGGAAAGCAATTTCAAGAAAAATATATTTATTTCAAAGTGACATTTGTCATCTACGAAATTTTTCAGCCTTATAAAATATTATACGTTGTATTACGACAAATGCAAATAAATACCGCCAATACTACAATAGAACACAACATCGCCCACAGAAGACTACATGAATTACTATCCTACAAGACGACCCCGCTACTAATGGAGATGTGCGACGCTGCATGCGCAAGACTATAGAATAAAAAAACTTTTGTTAAAGCCAAATGTCCTTTTCCTTAAGCGCTTTTTAAAGTTTTTTTTTTAAATACACACAAGTTTTCACAAATTTTCTGATTAATAATACTTCTTATTTTTCGATAATTTTATGTCAAACAACAATAAAAAAGTTTTGAAATATCATAACGCTTATATCGTGAAAAAAGGTAGAAAAAATTCTCAATCAACATAGAAAATATTGTTTATTTATTTTACTATGTTATTATTAAGAGTCATTTTTTATTGTTTTTAACTGAAAAAAAAACATTAAACAGAATTACCTTAAAATGATCAGAAATTAACTTTAATATTACTTTAGCTTTGAATGAAACTATTATTTACGGATTTTATCGTGTTTAATTACTTTAAATTATTTTTATTATCCAGACGTTACAGACGACTTTACAGCGCCCATGGTTAGTATTGCAGATGACAATACCACAGACGCATTGTCACCTGCAAAACTAAGTTAGAATACCTCACACCCTGTAATTGTACTAGCTCTCTATATCCTTCAGACTGGTATAAACCAGTGCACGCACCTACTTACTGTGGTGGCTACCCACATGGACTCCTAAGCAAAAAAGGAGTATATAAAAATGAATATTAGATTTTTTGTTCAATCGTTTTCTATACTATTGTTGCGCGGCTAAGTTGACATCTCATATCATGGCACTATCGCCATCTAGTGTCGGGTAACAGAGCGAGGAGAGAGCTTTCCAGAAAATGACGTGACAAATTTTTAACCGACAGCGCCATCTAGTATCAAATTGAAGAACTAAACTTTCTAGAAGCTCTACACTCGATCTTTCTGCGCTTGGTCGGTTGGCGCGCGTATTTACTCGAATATTCTGGAATATTTCTGGATGTTTTTGTGAAAGAGCCCTATAAAAAGGCGCTGCTATACGCGATCGGGGAAGAATTGAATTCGGTGAGACAAGCGAAGCTTCGGAGCAAAATAAAGTGAATTAAAGTGTTAATTCAGGTAATTCTATCGGCAATTTTTATTGTCACGAACCTCAAGCTCGTAACTTGCATTAAATGCATTGATACGCAAGTCGGGAGCAACACTCCCAGATTCTATAACTTCGTTGTCTGTTAATCGGACCATAAAACAATAAAATATAACCGTGATTTATTATGAAGTCGTGAATGCCTTAATTCTCCTCACAAAAATAATTAACCCGTAGGATGAAATAACGTGATAGATCCTTTTACGCTGCCACCCCGGTTAAACTAACTTTAATCGTCCGAGTTTAATCCACAATCACTAATAGATTTTAAGATTAAGTCATCAATTAATACTTGTATTATTTAATCCATGAAGTTGTATTTCGAGATGTATTTTCGCCTTTCCAGAAACTTATCTAAATTTATTTACTATTAATTTGCGAGATGTTTCGTTTTCAATTTCTGAATCTGTAAAGTCGATGGATGCTGGTGGCTCAATACCGTGCTTTGTGGTATTCTATGGGAGAGGTTTTTGTTTAGCAGTGGACTTGTGATGGATTGCAGTAATATTTGTAGTAGTTGTAGGTTTGCTGCGCTGCCTTTTGATTGGCCACTTGGAATCCTTGAAGAGGTTTCTCCTGGATTCGATGGAGTAATGAGGATAGCTCGTGTTAATGTGGCAACCCAAGTTGTCACAAGTTGTAAAATAATAGCTCCCAACAATTCAGCAAAATTAAATATTGTAATTTGATAATATCCCCTCAATTTTTAGTTACAATTTTTAAATAATACTTATTTGTGTTGGTAAAATAAGTAAAAGTCATAA
This sequence comes from Parnassius smintheus behrii, assembly GCA_036936625.1. Classification (NCBI taxonomy): domain Eukaryota; kingdom Metazoa; phylum Arthropoda; class Insecta; order Lepidoptera; family Papilionidae; genus Parnassius; species Parnassius smintheus. Next base: position 17,472,598 of record JAUPFT010000009.1, on the reverse strand, counting down.
GTATTTTAATTAAATAGTGTTTTGTGTTTCAACTAAAAGAGACAGCTGTAACGAACATCGTTTGAACTTTCTGTAAGTTATTGTAATTTTCTTGTTATCCCTTTAATATTTTAAGATTTACCTTTTAAATTAGTGCAGTTTCGGATTTCAATTTGAATTATTTACCTGATAATTTAATTTGAGATCTGTAAGTAGACCCATAGATCTAGATATTAGTTTACTCTGTTTCTTCGGTTTTCTTTCTTTGTTTTCTTTTGCTATTTACACATAATAGTAAAATGAATACACGCAACGCCAAAACGCGCCAAATGGAGAACCAACTTCAAATGGCGCTTCTAGAACTTAAGGCGTCAAAAGAGCAGTGTGAGCTGTTGCTTAAAGAAAGGGACGACAACGAAAAGGAAATAATAAATATAATTGCCAAAAATAGTCAACTAAAAAGTGATATGGTTAAGTTGCATAAAGACTACACAAATGTTTTAAAAGAAAGGGATCAGCTTCAGGAAACAGTCGATGAGTTTGATCGATGAAGCAAAGAATATGAGGAATCCCTCAGATTAATTGCTGCATTGCAGTTGCCGTTAAGTGAGGCTAATGAGCAGATTTTGCAATTAAAACAATACTTAGATGAATTGAAAGTGTCCCAAACTCAAAGTCTGTTCAATGAGCTCATAGAATGTAAATCTTCAAAAACATTGCATCCCTCCACAACAATCGATTTGACTGGTGATGATTTTGTCACATCTAGAACAGCAGAAAGGATTACATGCAGTAGAAGAAAATTAAAGAAATACATAAAAATTAATAAATATGTTAGGAAAGTACAAAAGTTAATTAAAACAAAAATTAATACAAAAAATTATATAAAAATATGTAAGGAAAAGCATGTATTAATTAATAAACTTAAATTATATGCAATTGAGGTGGAAAATATGAAAAACTGTTATGAGACTGAAATAGAGTGTCTCAATTCAGAAGTTTTGTCGCTTAAAAACTCCTTACAAATTATCTCAAATAAATATGCATCGGCTCAGGTTGAGATAAAAGAACACATATTGGCCATGAATGATCTGGTAAAGTCATGTAAATACAATGAGGAGCGCTTTGACTCCTTAATAAAACATCAGAGTGAGAATCAACGCTCCATACCATGTTCATCGGGACAATATGTGTAAATAGCAATGACTCCTTATTTTCACCAACACTCTATGACGGTGCCATAACACAGAATAAAAACTTAAAAAGTAGTTTAAATATTAAAAAACATAAAGTTATTATGTATTGTGATGACATAGGTAAAAATTTGGGCATGATGTTAAATACGAGTAACCATTTAAAAGGACAATTGATTAGTAATTATTGTATGCCTGGAGCATCCTTTAGTCATATAATGAATAAAGTTTTAACCAGTAAGTTTTCTCCTAATAGCACATTAATAATTTTTGTTGGGAGAAGAGGCAATGTAAGCAAAAATCAATTATTAAAATATATTGATAACCTCAATACTTTAAATGTACATAAAATTATCTTGTTTACATTGCCTTACATACAGGGTTGGCCACAGGAGAATAAAATAACATATGATTTAAATTTATTAATGAATAATTTATCATGTAATAATAATTTAAATTTGACATTTAATTGTAACAATTATACCAATAGAATTAATTTAATAGATATTAATAATTTAATTAAAAAATTTTTGACTACAGATAGGTACTACCTATCCAAATATAATTTAAGACAGATAGCAAATGTGCTATCTTATTATTTATATATTAACTCAGCCAAGGACTTGGCTACCCAGACATCTGCTCCTATTGAGCAGCATAATGATTTGACATGTAATTTGGAATCCGTTCCAAGTAATTTAAATTAGAAAATACGACAATAGAGGTAATCTCTAGCAGTTATAATAATTTAAATAGTTTAGAATTTAGCTTGCAAATCCTTAATAGTTGCAATTGTATAACTCCAGAAAATGATAATAAAAATTGTTTACACCTGGTGCATCAGAATATACAAGGCATGATAGGCAAAGAGCTAGAAATTGAATTGTTTTTAAATAGCAACAATATTCATACTTTATGTATTACTGAACATTGGTTAAAAGCTCATAATTTAATGTTTAACTTTAGTAATCACCAGGTGCTTACTAAAGTTAAACATTAAATTATGATTCTTTTAATAGAGAAACGATTTTAAGAGGTGGCTCCTTAATATTAGCTAGTAAATTATTATCATATAAAGAACGTAAAGATATTGTGAGCCTCTCTGTTGAGCGAACTGTAGAAATGGCATGTGTTGAGTTTGAGCACCTCATTGTTGTGAGCGTTTACAGACCCCCATGTTCGTTGTATGATACTTTTGAAAAAAATTATGGAGGAAGTTTTCGCTAAGCTTAATAAACAGAATAAATCTGTTGTAATATGTGGAGACTTTAATATCAATCTCCTAGAAGCTTCCTCCACTAATATTAAATTTAGATCATTGTTTAAATCAAATGGTCTTTTTAATTTATTTTTGGAGCCAACACGTATTGCTGAATCTAGTGCAACATGTATAGATAACATTTTTACAAATGTTGAGCCGTTCAATAAATGTATAATTCAAAAATTGAGCTCTGATCACTGTGGACAATTTGTTTCATTACCTTATGTTCACAAAAAGCAAGTAGATAAAAAAGTAGTGTTTGTTCCAGTAAATGCACATCGCTTGGAGAAGTTTAGAAGTAACATAGTAAAAAAACTTCCATTACTTTCATACCAAAATAATCCAAATTTTTTGTATGCAACATTATTTAAGCTCATTTGCAATGAATTTAATAATACTTTTACTTCTAAAACATTCTCCTTGAATAATCGTAAAGCATTTAATGAATGGGCGACAGTAGGAGTCCATAAGAGTAGACAAAGGTTATATGAACTTTACAATGAAAGGTCATATAATCCTAGCGTCGAATTTAGGGAATATGTAAAAAAATATTCCAAAATATTTAAAAGAGTGTGCTCCTTAGCCAAGTCATTGTATTTAAGCAACAAAATAAAGACTGCTTCTAATAAAATTAAAATGACATGGAGTATAATTAATAGTGAAATTGGTAAGGTCAACTCTCGCAATTCAAACTACCAGTTAAGTTTTAACAATAAATTAACTAAATCAGATCAGGACCTTGCAATGGTTTTTGAGAAATATTTTACTGATATTCCGATCTTAACCACTAAGTCACTGAATTCTTCTCCTACCGTCGCCGAATCATTACTTAAACAAAATGTAAATGTGTGTACAAAGAATTTTACATTTCATAAAGTTTCATCAAAAGATATTGTAAAATATTTTAAGACTATTGATATTAAGAGAACCGCCGATCTGTGGGGGATTTCTGTTGAAGTTATTGCGTCTATAATAAATACAATCGCACCTCAACTATCTATTATTTTTAATAGTAGTATCAAATCTGGTGTGTTTCCTGATTAAATGAAGCATAGTAAAGTAATACCTTTATTTAAATCTGGTAGTACATTGGACCCTGCTAATTTTAGACCTATTTCTGTACTGCCAACACTTAGTAAAATTTTTGAAAAAATTATTCTTGATCAATTGTTAATTTTTTTTAATGTAAATAAATTACTTCATAAAAATCAATTTGGTTTCACAAGGGGTCGCTCGACAACTGATGCTGGTGTTGAGCTGATTAAATATATATTTAATGCATGGGAGAATTCACAGGATGCTTTGGGTGTGTTCTGTGACCTATCCAAAGCCTTCGATTGTGTTCACCATGAAACATTAATCAGGAAACTTCAACACTACGGTGTAAGAAATGATGCTCTTAAATTAATTATTTCATATTTAAGTGACAGAACCCAAAAAGTTGTTATTAATAGTATGGGTTCTTCCGGGTCCATTGTACAAATGGGCGTGCCTCAGGGCTCAATTCTCGGCCCTTTTCTGCTTCTTGTATATATTAATGACTTACCTTACATAGTAGAGGATAACCATGATATAGTATTATTTGCTGATGATACTTCATTAATTTTCAAATTAAAACGACAGTTATTAAATTACGACGAAGTAAATAATGCTATAGCTAAGTTAGTCAATTGGTTTAATGTTAATAATTTGCATTTGAATGGAACTAAAACTAGACGTATGAAATTCTTAACTCCTAATGTTAAACATGTCAATACTAATGTAATTTTAAATGGGGAGGAACTGAGTCTTGTTGATACCACCATTTTTCTTGGAATCACACTGGACGCAAAGCTTCAATGGCTCCCCTATATATCAAAACTAGCTAGCAGACTTAGTTCTGCAGCATATGCTGTAAAAAAGATTAGAACTCTTACCAGTGTTGAAACAGCTAGATAAGTTTACTTTAGTTATTTCCATAGCATTATGTCGTATGGTATTTTGCTATGGGGACACGCGACTGACACTGAAATTATATTTATTTTACAGAAGAGGGCCATTAGAGCAATATATAATTTAAAACCAAAAGAGTCACTGAGACAAAAATTTAAGGAAATTAATATATTAACTCTGGCCTCTCAATACATTTATGAAATGTAATGTACATACACAAAAATAAAAGTAGTTTTGCGAAAATAAGTGATATTCATTCTGTAAATACTAGAAGCAGACACAAGCTGGTAGTACCAGTTACTCGACTCCACCGAGTGAGTAATTCATTCTTGGGGCGATGTATACGCTTTTACAACAAAATCCCAGAAAATATACAAAATTTGTCATACACAAAGTTCAAAAATGTTATTAAACTAAGTTTGTATAAAAAGGGTTATTATAATATTAAGGAATTTATAGATGATAATAACCCCTGGGAAGGGTGATCGCTACCAAGCTATTTCTAATTTGTCTTGTGTTGTTGATTGTAAACATGATTGTAAGTTATTATTAAAAAAATAGTCCCGCTGGGTTTCTTGCTGGTTCTTCCCAGGACAGAGGTTTCTTTTGCGAACCAGTGGTAAATTAAAAAAGTGACTTTCAATAAGTAATTTTATAATCTACATTGAATAAAAAAGTTTCTATTTCTATTTCTATTTCTATTTCTAATACCGGGTCATATTTGCGTTTTGTTGTACATTTCTGTCCTTTACCTAACGTATAGTTTTTGAATTGCTTTTCTAGGTTGGATCAGTAGTTTAAATTAGGTGTTAGTTGTATCTTTAGTTAGTTTTTAAGGGAACCCTTCAAGCTGGGGGGAATGGTTGCACCAACGCACACCAATTCCATTTTCGTATTTGTTGATGTAGTTTGCTAGTTTTATTGGCTGGCATAACCAACCCTCACTTCCGTTCCTTCTCCGAACGGATCTGCCTAATGTTGGGGGAATTAGTTACACGTTGAAGCATTTTTGGCCCAACAATGTGACTCGCGCTCCACCAAGTGGAAGGGGGAGACGTTGGAATTTATAATAAGACTCAAATAGGGCTCCCAGTGCCAGCTCTTTCCGTTTGATCACATCTTGCGCAGAGCTGTTCAAATAGTTAGCGATTGGCTTGACTCACTGGCACTGCGAAGAGATGTTGCATCTTTTTACGTATTTTATCGCATCTAGCATCTAGCTCGGGGAGTGCTCTGAGGAATTTCCTGGAATAATTCCAGCCGCACAATTTCACCATCGCACGTCGCGACAAAACTCGCGATATCATCCATACCATCTAGATGACTGGCGGTCTACAACTGTGCGATTTAAAAGAAGTTTTCTTCTTCGAATCGACTACCATCAGAGATTTTTCCCGATTGATACGACTTAGGGACATTCAAGAAAAGCGCCTATTCCTATTTAAAAGGACGGCAACGCATTTGCAATTCCTTCATGGTTCATGGATGGCGGTAATCAGTTACCAACAGGTGAGCCGTTGCCCCTCGCCTATAAAATAAACCGTGCGCCGCCACCGTTTGACCCCAGTGTAAGACAATTTTGATCGTGTCCGCAAGCCGAAAACGGTTCGCAGTTATCATCGTGCCCACATGGTCGTAGGGAGAAGCCGCTCGCCGCTTTCCCAAGTAAGTGCCCGTCCCTATTTATGAGCTGTTTTATTTGTTGTTCCTTTTCCGCAGCAGTTCACATGCCGTCGTGTCGGCTAATGCATTTTACTAGCAAAAGGTAATATAGCCTTTTGCTAGCATCATAAACGGAGCGGAGTAAAAGTCTGAAAGTCATAATTATCTTTATATAAAAAAGATTCTATTGAATGGTGTGACATTGCGCAGATGTAAATTAGAGAATTGATTAGATAGTATAAGAAAAAAATTCAAATTCAGATTTTTATTTTTTACAAACCTTGTCTGCGTTGAGTTACAAATATTGACAAAAAGTTATATGTAAATTGGCCTACGATTTACGGAGGAGGAGGAGGAGCTAATTTTATGGCAAGTATATTGTCAAAGCCCGCCACGTGATACATCCGCCATTTGGTATTGGTTCATTTTGAACCACGCTAATACAGTCCACTTGATCGTCGCCCCGTAATACCTTTCGTCATTTGCGCAACCAACTACTGTAGAATATTTCTGATAAAGCTTTACAATAGTAGAGTTGTGGGTTGAAGTCCCACATATTAAAGACATATAATAGTACGGTCTATGAAATAAAGCAAATATGTGGAAGATCTCAAATATGTAAAAGCATTATATTAATAGAAATTGGAAATAAGATCATAAAATATATATAATATAATAAAAAAGAAGAGAGAAGGCTTAACAATACCTTCGGTTAAATATATCCAAAAGGTATATACTCATCAGTAATAGACAAAAGTTATAAAAGTTTATTTTGTTACAAAAGCTAAGGCATTTTCGTTAATATTAATAGGTTGATATGGATCTATTATATTATATAACTATAAAATAAGCGAGTTACTCGTAGAAAAAGAAAAAAATAATAGTCTTATTCTACTTTGCTACATGTTTCGTGAGACCTAATTAAGATCCTAATTCGGTGTATCGTAATAATCCTTTATATATTTTTTGTATAATGACATTTCCACTATGGCAAAGTTTCTTCGACATTACACATTTTGTTACAGACTTATAATACTCCATAAAATTACGATTGACTTAAGTATAGGTAGTAAAATTGTGAAATATTCCTATGTTTTAATTCGCTTGGATTTTTTTGACTATTATACAATTCAATGATACCCTTTTCACGTCTGTAGTAGGTGTGACAAGTGCAGACTTTAGGATGTGTTACCTCCAGACTAGATGCGACGTTTAGTACAAGGTAGATGTTAGTTAAAATTTAGTGCAAGGATGTAAAGACCAGGATAAGTGTCGCATCATGGACGAAGCCTAGGTTCAACAGTGGATTATCGCAAGCTGATGATAAATGATATAACAGCATCAACAGTTCGAGAGTCTCGCTTTTGTTCTCACCAATCCTGTACAGTTTTGTCCTCGTAAGAATATGTTTGCCATGGTTGTTACTATGGCATGTTGGTTAGCGATCACAGTTTAAAAAATTGCCCATACTCACTTAGAGTATTGGCTAATATTAGGAGAAATTAATTCCTTGGGGCACCGATAACGATGAAAACATAACACATCCTGTACTTGAAAAGGTGTCACTTGTGTGTTTATTTCTTCTAATATTTCGGTTCGTGGCCTATCTGTAAATAGACATTACTTTTTATGTATATTTTGGCATAAATTACATGTTTTTGAATGAAAATATTTAATTCCTAAGGGTGGAAAAACAGAGTATGAATATTCTGGTGTAAATAGACAACTTTTTAGTTGAAATCTTAATGACATCATTAAAACCACTCAAAAAGGTTAAAAATTAATTTTCAGTAAACATTTAAAAGCGGCCTTAAAAACTAAAAAGAATCAAATTATTTTTACAATGTAACTTCTGAGTTCGGGGATTAAAATCTTTATAAAACTACCTTAAATAGATCTATTATATAGAATCCGAGGAAAAAATGTCAAAATAATTCAAATCACCAATTCTCTTGGGAAATCGTTTGTGTATATTTACTCGCATTTCACGGAATATATAAATGTTAAAACAGCTGAGTTACGCACGCTCCGGTGGGGTGGAATACATTAACATTATTTTTCTTGCTTATAGAAAACAATTATTTTTATAATATACAATTACAATTATTATTAATTATTGTTTATGAAAATATTATGTGTTAGTTCAGAAGCAGCAAAATTTATTTTACACTCGAATAATTACACTGGCTGTTCGCGCCACTTTGCACTATCGCGTAACGCTTATAAGGGATTCGTTAATTATTATCCAATAAGATTACTGCAAAGCCCATTTCCGGTTTCCTATCTACCGCTTTATGCCCAGCATGTGCATTCGTGTGTTAACGGGCTCACACAAGTTGAGAAGACACGCAATCAACCGCACCGCTTATATCTCGCATCATCGCTCCCGCCCTTGTGTAATTTGGATATTGAATTAAACAAGCATATAGTAAAAAGTATAGACATTTGCAATAACGCTATATTTCGTGATTATCTGTGAAGTTGATAAGTGTGAAGAAAGCCGGCAGCCATCGAGACACGAGGCAGATCAGCGGAAGTCCAGGTGGGTGCACATGCATTCCTTCACGTCCTTCCTATATCCCGAATTTAGGGGATTTGCAGTATCACGAATAAATTAAATTCCATTCACCGCTCGCACCGCGCTCATATACAGTCCACTATTCTATTTAAATTAATAGCCGCACCGCATAACATTATTTAATACATTTGAACCAGCAGTTTGGTGGTTGAAGGCCAAACGCAAAATCCACCACTGGTAATATAGGTACAAAGAATTGTTTTTATTTTATATTCAAATTTATTATAGAATCAGGTTGACAAACGAGCATACAGTCCACTGTGGCCCATAGACATTCACATCCATCCTCGATTACGAATCAATATGCAGATGTGTTGTCACCCGTGAGGACTAAGATGGAATGCCTCACATTCACCATACGAAACACAGCAGCTTTAAAGTACTATTTCACGCTGCTATTCTGTGGGAGCGTGGTTCTTCCTCGGTTGAGCGAACCCATTCATGCTACAACTATACTACTAATATAACTGCAGGATGGCTCTACCACGTACAAATTTCTGTTGTAGATTAAATTTGCCCACAACGATTACAAATTTGGTAACATTCGCTACTGAGGCCCTTAATTATTAAAACCGACCTATATACGCTTTTATCATAATACATTTCATACAATTCCCTTAAGTTGGAAAATGTAAGCTTTCCTGGCTTGTTACTCGGTTATCTAAATCATGACTAATAAAACTAAAACACATATCATAAACATTTTACTACCCTCTCCATTTATTGCTTTATACAAGGATCGAATCCGCATCATTTATGGCTCATAAATCCATAATTTTAACGTAAAGTGACACTTGTTTTGCGACAATCCTTCCTACTGAAGCATTCATTTAGGGTTTAGGAAGAAACTTGATAATTGAAAACTATATTTCTATAAGAAGTACTAACATATTATTACCGTATCTTTTAAATGTTTGGTGAATAATCCATCCACCGTCGGTCTTTTTCATTTTTATCATCATTATCGTCTTCTTCATCATCTTCTTCATCATTATAGCCCATTACAAGTCCACGAGTCTTATTAGTCTATTAAAATACGTAGGATTTTTTTAAATTATATGATCTTGTCAAAATTTTACTTCTAAAAATCGACATACCATATAGATTGTTTGAATAACTTGCTATTTACATTGGATTACTAGGGGAAAATTGATATGTATTAGAGTTCTGATATATGTGTAAATATTGGATCTTATGGAAACAATAGCATTGGATGTATTTTGGCCAATTCAGCCCTTGGAAGAGGACTGGAAAATAGAAGACTGAATATTCCTGAAGGCTCTCCTTTCAGGAGCAAATATCTTTTTTCCTCTAAAACAATATAGGATACGGCCTTACCTAAGATCGAAAATTGAAGACGATGAAACAAGAATCTTTATCAAATAGTTATATCGAAGAAGACGACGGCTTGAACGTGAATTTGGCATTTTATCACAAACTTACAGAATATAATGTAGAGACTCAAAGCCGATCCTACAAATTCAACATATATAATGTTAAAAACATGTGTTTTGCAAAATATTACCAGAAATACTAGAACTATCAACATAGAAAGTAATAGTATTACGTGGTAGAGCCATGCTGCAGTTATATTAGTAGTATAGTTGTAGCACGAATGGGTCGGCTCGACCGGGGAAGGACCACGCTCTCACAGAATACCAGCGTGAAATAGTAGCTTAATGCTGCTGTATTTCGTATGGTGAGTGTAGAGAACCGGAGACCCTTTTTACTGGAAATGAGGCATTCCATCTCAGTCCTCATGGGTGACAACGCATCTGCATTTTGTTTTGCAATGGAAGATAGATGTAGATGTCTATGGGCCGCAGCAACCACTTACCATCAGGTGGACTGTGTGCTCGCTTGTCACCCTATTCTATAAAAAAAAATCCAGATTGTACCAATAAAAGCAATAACAATATGCAGAATTTAAGAAGACTTGCAAATTTAAGTAGACATGTGCAGAGAGTCATTTGAAACGAGGGAAACTTTTAGGATTTTTTTTAATCCTGTGAAAGGATCAGTGCCATGGCGGATAAATATTATAGACTAATAGAAATAAGAAAAAAATCGATCAGAAGGACTGTGTGCTCGTTTTTCGTCCTTACTATTTAAAAAATCTGAAAAAATATATATCACGAGTCTCAAACCATAGGGGCATTAATGCAAAAATGTAATTTCAATTTTAAATGTAATCACAATTTTTGTTATAATTTAATATCAATTATTTTTGAAATAAATTGCAAAATATCATTTGTCGAAAGCTAGAGAGTCTGAAATTATTTTTAGGCCATACAGCCGTATAGTAGACGTAACGGCAATATTATTACTTATTGGGGCAGACTTGACGTGACACAAAGAAGTATACGCATACGACCGTCAATTTTCATATAATCCTGAGGATATTTAGTCATCACAGTAGATGTATGTACATACGTCTACAAATTTAAACATTGCTGTGTCAATATTTCGTCAAGACGCGGGTGCATAGTAATGATAACAACGCCCAACGTATAAACATAGAGTCAGTAATTAGGACAAAAAATCCTGGAAAATATACAAGGTCTCTCCATTACCAAGTTTAAAATATTTAATAAACAAAACTGTAAAAAATGTTTAATATAATATAAATGAACACCTAGTGGATAATAATACCTGTTAATGTGGCGGTCACTTACAAGCTGTTTCTTGAATAATTTTTGTACAAAATAAGTACAAATTACTGTATGATATAAAAAATATTTGGTTTATTGTTGGTTCTACCTAGGACAGGGTCTTTTTCCGAACCAGCGGTAAAAGTAAAGGACGACTTAACAAGAATTTAGTAGTAGTACAGCCATGTCACACCTATATTGTGGTTGTAATATGAATAGATTAGCTTGTAAATGAAGGCCACGCTCTCACAGAAAACCAGCATTAAATAGCAGCTCAGTGCTGCTATGTTTCGTATAGTGAGTATAGAGAAACGGAGACCCCTTTTACTGGAAACGAGGTATTCCATCATAGATATCAAGAGCGACAATGCATCTGAATTTTGATACTTATTCGTGGATAGATGTAGATATCTATGGGTCAAAGCATTTACTCACCATCAGATAGACTATGTGCTCGCATGTCATTCTTATTCTATAAAAATGTTCTATCCCCGTATTATCAAAGATGTTTCATTAGCCTCACATTTGATGCCGATGTCGGAAATAAATAGCCAACTAAATATCACTTAAAGAGCTTCCTCAGTTCAAAGTAGAGAACGTACACCACTTTCTATAACAATATCCTCTGTGTAGAAGACCTAGCATATTTGAAACACAAACAAACTCATTCATTACAAATAATAAAAAAATACTAGAAACAGTCATAAGCTCTGATGATGATGATGATGATTTATGACATAGAAAAAGAATCAAGAAGAGTATGAATAATATATAATATTAAGGTTGATTTTCATTTAGAATTTAAAGAATTTAAGGCAGTGAGAGATCTATTGGAAACATACTGAAAAGGACAGATGGCATGCTTTTAGATAGATGTAAGTGAAAAATAATGTTTCCGATGCTGTTTTTTTGAGGTATGAAATTTAATTTGTACATGTTTCCCTTAAGATTCCAGTTTTATTTAGTTTATACTAATGACTTTGGTTCAATTTTAAACGTTTGTGGTTTTATGTCATTTTAAATGATTATATTCAGATTTATAATTTTATTTATTTTTATATTTTTTTGTTCTTGTATTTAATCAACTTATAAATATTGTGTTATTGCTACCATTTGTATTGTTTTCTCGATTGTTGAACAAAAATGGTTTATACTTCACCTCTCAATATTAACGCAACACCAAACAGGCGTACAATTTTTTTTAAAATAACAATAATTTATTAAATTTATGTCATTGATAATAGTACTATAGATTCAGTTAAGTTATATTCTGCTATTTCTTTCATAAAGGTGTAATATGGATAAACAAATATAATTTTTAAAAAATCAATTATTTATAAAAAGTTACCTTTTTCGAAAGTCCATATTTGTTTTGTCATTTTTGTCTATCAGGATTACTTTAACGAAAATATAACTCATATACGAATAAAATTTTATTATAAGTAAAATATAGTTTATGTATTGAAGTTAATTGCAATTGATGCACTTATCGCTTCAACGGTTAATAGCTGACTGAACCCGAAACAAAAAAACATTCATTCGATACATATTCTGACAAATTCGATGTCGGTGAAAACATCGAGAGACAGATCGTGACTGGAATGGGATTCGAGCGAAAATTGACACTACGGATAGCATGAATGCACATACATATTTTGTACATCAGTTTGTACTCAAAACGGTACGTAGCGCTGTAGTGAAAATAGTCATGGAAAGTTGTATGTACCGTATGTCTTTCTAGACTTAGTATTCATACCTCTCTAACTATTGGTTTGTGAAGTGAATATTTGCAATGTTGTATAGTAAACATCATTAGAAAATTTCCATCAGTTAGAAAAAAAATTACTTAATCATTCGAATAATATGAAGTCTAGTCCTATTTTATTTGTATTTTAAGACATAATATATAAATAAAAATAAATAACCCAAAAAAATCAACAATATCGAAGTCGATTGTGGCTAACATCGCAAACGACTTCACTATAGATTAAAGACGTCTTGTCTTGTAAAGTAACGTCAAATACAATATTAATAAAATAAAGATTTATATTCTCATATTTGTATCTTTATACAATGCTAAAATATGAGAGTAAGTATATTCACGTAAGACAAAAGATGTTTCAATAGTTTGGCTCTCTTTGCCTTTTTTGAAATTTAATTGAAAATTAATAAGAAAAAGAGAGACAAGTATAATTACTTAATTTATGCCGGATTGTAGGTTCTCTTTATATTTACATAATATGTATGTAATTTCTCTAAGATTGGAAAATTTGTATTTTAATTGTAAATAATCGGGTTTTAAAAATTTATTTAAACTGATCAGTGTTTTTTTATAAAAAAAAGAAACTAGCAAAACCTACTGTGTAGCCTGTCGTATATGTTACCTGCTTAGAATATCATATATATATATATATATATATATATATATATATATATATATATATATATATATATATATATATATTCTAATAAAAATTAAATAAAGTTGCAGCCTGTCTTTATTCAGTATACCATCTAGTGGTATAATACCTGATTATTACTGGTTTATAACTAAATATATAGCGTCACTTTTATGTCGTCACAATTTCATAAAATTAAATGAATTTTAATATAATATATGTCAATGTTCGTACAAGATAAGATTATTATAATACTTTGAAACGATTTTATAGAGTAGAGTTCGTTAGAATCGTCGAGACAGATCTCTATCTACAATGGTTTGCGCCAAATGTCTCGTGGCTTCAAACTTAATTTCCTCTCCACAATCTTTGTTGGCAATAGTCCACCAAAGATATATACAATGTAAGCGACTTAGGCGCTTCTATCAGTTTTGTAAATTGTAATAAAAATTTATAAAAAATGTAAAGAAGTATATACATTCTTTTTATAATATTTATATTTAGAAAGTATGATAGAAGTTTGTGGGAGTTGATTGTATTCGTCGAAGACCAAAGGCATGAAGATCTAAGAAAATTCTCTACTACACAATTATTGCTTTAATATGTCTGTTTTTTTTAAACATTCTTTCCTTTTATAGTAGCTGGAATGGTGGATGATTTTTTACCCTTTTCAGTATGTGATGCGTCAACTTCCATTCCGAATTTTCTATGTATTTTTTCAGTTAAAACAAAATGTTTATTAAAAACTTAATCACAGCACCACCGGTTCCAGTTATTTTAATTTTCTTGTTGCAGTCTTCTTTTGGCTTTTCTCATTTCAGTGGCAGTAAACTAAACTAACTTGATATAAATAGAGATTTTTTTATTAACTTGAGTAAAGTTCCACCTTTCGTATCCTTACATCTACGAATGACCTAAATCGGTCAATCCGTTTAAAAGCTACACGATCACTAACAGACGTGCCAATACATATTATAAAAATTAGTACAAATTTAAGCTTATTCTTTTTCTTCTTTTTCTTTTTTATCTTCTTTTTCTACAGTCCTTTAAATTCCATTGCTTGACACGAGTCTCTTCCATTTTAGGGTAGATTTACAGAAAAAATTATGTACGAAAGTTGGATTAACTCCGCATTAGTAGCCCTGCATCAGTGGGTTTATATGCTGATGACGAAAATAATAAATGCTACGTATACAGAAGTATTAGCCAAAGATAATATCATAACTGCATTTAGTATTAGTAAACAAAAATATAAAAAGGAAAACTGATAACTGACTGACAGACTGTCAGTTTTTCAGACTAAGAAATATCTGAAAGAGTTCAAAAGCCTGCAGCTCGAAAACGCGTTGCCGTACCACACTTTTTTATACGAGATGGGGCAAACGAGGCTACGACTCACCTGTTGATAAGTTATTACCGCCACTCATGAACAATTGCAACACCAAGTAAGTTACAGGTGCGTTGCCGGCCTCTTAAAAGGGAGTAGGCTTTATTCTTGAAGGTGCATAAGTCGTGTCGGTTCTTTTTACCCTTCAGATTAGAAGACAGTACTGTAAACGTTATAACGTAGTACCAGAAATAGGTAAATGAATGGTAAGTATAGAATTCCTGGATAGAAAATGAGTCTTATCATCTACGTTACTAGTCACAAATACTCTTACACAAGACCACGCTCGTTTTCGTATGCGGAAATTTACTTGAAATTGTGCCTTTATCTGTGCAAAAACCAAACATTTGAGTGGAGGCATAAGACGTAATAATTACGAGGGTCAAGCCAGACGCCCAGGAGAATTAGTCGTGGCACTTTGATTTATGACTTTCGAGGTACACCTGACAACGTATTTATTTTCCTTAGAAATGTAATTTTGTCCTCGTAAATATTCTAAAATAACTAAAAACATAGTAGTATCACTAGAGGCATAAAACCTATGTATCTTAACATGATAAATAAATGGCTTTAAGGTTAAGGCGTGTTATTCAGTTGACTCGTTTTCGGTAAGCCCACGAGCCTAATTATCGAGAATGTTATTTGCTTACGCCACATTATTTGCCACGCTTTTTAAATCTAACGTTTATAAAAATCTTAATGGTATAAATGTTTTATTAGGAGCTAATATTTTATTAATTTAATTTCTTACTACAAAAATCCTACATATCGCTTATTTGTACATAGTGCATGCTTAGAAGTGCAAACCTGATGTAAACATAACTTGCTGATAATGGACCTTACTTAATATTTACGTTATAGGAAAGTTTTGTTGTGCGTGCGTAATTTTTATCCTTCCACTTGACTGCATTCAGCGTAGAACAGTTCGAATCATCGACGACCGAGTTCCTTCTGATCGGCTTGATTCACTGGCACTGTATAGGGATGTTCTGAGGAATTGTTCGGATAAGATCCAGCCGCCAAAATTCACGAACGCACATCGCGTCGAAATTCTCGATGCCATCCTCACATTCTGGATGATTTGTGGTCTACCCCTGCGGGTTTTATTGGGAGTTTCCTTCCTCGTACAACTTCTCTATAGAATAGCTTACCACCGGCATTTTTTCCGAACCGATACGACCTAGGGACCTGCAAGAAAATATCTTACTCCATCCTAAAATACCGGCAACGCACCTGTAAATTCCCAGGTATTGTAGTGGTACAGGGCGGCAGTAGTAACTTAACATCAGGTGAACAGTATGCTCGTTTTCCCCCTCTCCTGTTAAAAAGGGCATACTGTAAAGTTATCCTATGTTCAGCAGTGGACTTACATAGTTGTAACTGTAACGGTAACTGATATCCTGTCTTATAACCATACAATAGATTGATTGCTATTGTCTCCCTAATGTATCTGAATATCGGACAGTGAAAGCTCCTTTTTTTATGTGCAATCAGCTATGCGGGTCTAAATATACCAATGTCACTGCGTCCTAAAAGATCTATTGTGATCGCTGCTATGCTGTGGCTATAGTTCACTTCTAAGCCCTATGTAATCAATGAATTGAATAAGTTGCTTAACTGTGAGCAATTTCTCTTCTTCTGAATTAAATATATAGTTTCTCAGATGAGTAATTCGTTTGCGCATTAAGGGTACACATCCGGTTAGGATGTGCAAAGTTGTTTTTTTCATTAAGAAACAGTATCGGCACATCCTTGAGTTGTTTAGTTCTAGGATAGACATGTGCTTTTTCCGACAACAGTGTCCAGTCAGCGCTCTTGCCAGAATACGCAATTTATTATTACTTAGTTCCAGGGCTTCTGAAGGAAATTTAAGATCATAAGCCCAGATTAAGATTTTACAATGTTTTTTGCCGCTCTAGGCTATGATCGCATCGCTTAAGTTGCCATTTAACAGGCAGTAATTTTTAGACTATTAAGCCTGTCCACAGTTCTCTTTTGGTTGGTATTATTACACCAAACAATGAAGGCGTAGGTAATAATTAACCTTACAATACTATTGTACAGCCATAGGATCACACTGGGACGCAAGCCCTAGTGGTTAACATCCCTACGATTAAACGTTCCTAAAGCAATTTTGCCTTATGGCTTATGGTTTTCGTCCCTTATCCGCGACGTCACAGTCTTTACGAAATTTAATATTTGCTGTCAAATTCCTTACTTTATTTTGACTACCTATGTTTTATGTATTATTTTTTCGCTGGAATTCTTTCGTAAATACAGATTCTAGTTTCAGCCTTAGACTAATACTTACTAAAACTACTTTTTATAATAGGACAACAATTTATAGTGAATAACAACCGGGTAGTGGCGCTGTAAGAATATACACTACACCATATCGTCTAGTGGGTGTTTTAAACAAATTTAATACAATACAATACTCTTTATTGTACACCAACGAAACGTAAATGTAACAAATAATAAACAAACAATGAGGGAAAGACAAAAGGCGGTCTTATTGCTACATATCAATGTCTTCCAGAAAACCCAGAAGAGAAAAATAATAAAAATAAAAATAATATTAACTGGTAGGATTCACTAAATTAGAAAAAAAAACGTATAAACTAAAATGACAACATGCTTTAGGAAAATCAATGACCATAACTAAGAGGAGGAAGAGAGAGGAATTAAAAAGACAAAGAATGTTCCTTAATCTGATTCTTGAACACATTTAATGATTGAGCACTTTTAATTGACTGGGTAAGTAGTTCCAGAGTCATACCCCAAGAACAGCGAAAGATTTATCATAAAATGTCGAGGAGTGTACAAAACATTGGAGCGAAAAAATTTCTTTGGACTGTAAGGAAAAGTCGTGACAAGAGCTTAGAAATTTAAAATGTTCTTTTAGATAGGGAGGACTTGACAGATTAAATAAAACACAGTAGAGCGCAGAAAGTATATGAGTATTCCGACGAAGATGGATTGGGAGCCACTTGAGTTTAGTGCGGTATTCCAAGGCATGGTCATATTTACGAAGCCCAAATATGAACTGTATACAGAGATTTTGGAGTCGATCATGTTTGTTAAGTTGCTCCTCGGTAATATCTGTTATAAATAAATTGTAACTTAATAACAAAACATCGTACTACTAAGGCCATCTATTGGTATATGAGTGTAAATCTGCCTACTCTATTATAGGTGACTATAAATAAAGGTTAGTCTGTTGCAAACCACCAAGCGAGTTTTATTATTTCATTAGGTTATGGGCCCAGTTGAAAAGTAAAAAGTAATTAGCGTTTGACTTTCGGTGTTCCTTCCTTTTATAGACTGTCAGTGCTAAAATGTCGTCATGTAATTACTCAGTGAACGTTCCTAAACTAAAAGAACGCGAGAACTACGACGACTGTGCGTTTGCCGCCGAAAACTTCATGATCCTGGAAGGCATAGATATATGTAACCAGCACTGCGGGGCTAACGGAAGCTGAAAATAAGAAGGGGACGGCAAACATAATTATGACAATCGATCCGTCGTTGCTTGTCCATATAAAAACCGAAGCCACGGTACAAGCTTTGTGGGCCAACCTGAAATCATTGTTCCATGATTCTGGTTTTACGTTTTTTTTTTATAGGATAGGATGACAAACGAGCACACAGTCCACCCGATGGTAAGTGGTTGCTGTGGTCCATAGACATCTACATCTATCCTCGATTACGAATCAAAATGCAGATGCATTGTCACCCGTGAGGACTAAGATGGAATGCCTCGTTTCCAGTAAAAAGGTCTCCGGTTCTCTACACTCACCATACGAAATACAGCAGCATTAAGCTACTATTTCACGCTGGTATTCTGTGAGAGCGTGGTCCTTCCCCGGTCGAGCCGACCCATTCGTGCTACAACTATACTACCAATATAACTGTAGCATGGCTCTACCACGTATTACGTACTACGTACGTACGTACGTATACGTGCGAGAAAACTCTCCTAAGAAGCCTATTATCAATACGTTTCGAGAGCATGACTAGCTACATTAATCAGATGGTGGAAACGGCTCAGCGATTTAAGGGCACCGGATTCGAAATAAACGACGAATGGATCGGCTCTATATTACTAGCGGGACTGCCAGAAAGATTTAGCCCAATGATAATGGCAATCGAACATTCAGGATTGAAGATAAGTGCTGATGCTATAAAAACGAAATTGTTAGGCATGAGTTCGGAATTTGAGGTTAAGTCAGAAGGCGCGCTAATTGCACAAGTACAGAAACGCCGCCTACAGGCGCATAGTGGCAGTAGCAAAAATAAAATGAAACCGTCATCTTTCAGTAGAAATGTCAATGTCAATACAACACAGAAAAAAAATTCGTTGCTACCATTTCAAAAAAATCGGTCATTTCAAGAGCCAGTGCCGCCTATTAAGTAAAGACAAACAGAAATCAACTTCGAACGTGCTGAGTGCAGTTTTTCTTGCGCGAGAGTTCAATCAAGACGACTGTTACGTCGACTCTGGCGCAAGTACTCACATGGTGTCAAACAAGAACATGTTGACAAACATATCTTATGAGCCAAAAGTGAAAGAAATAATTGTCGCGCATCGCACCAAAGTTTCAGTGTTGTACTCAGGAGTTATTCGGCTTACTACGCGAGTGAAAACAATCACACATGAAGTAATGTTTTATGCATACCAACACTCACCACAAATTTGCTTTCAGTCAGCAGAATGATCGCAAATGGTAACAGAGTCCTTCAATAAAGATGGATGTTACATCTACAACACTCACAATGTTTGTATTGGTCAAGCGAGCTTGGAAAATGAAGTGTACAAATTAAAGATTGAAAGGTCGAAACAGCTTTAAGCGGCAGTTGCACAGACCTCGTGCAATATTTGGCACAGACGATCGGGTCATATAAATATGAATGAACTTGAGAAAATGAAAAAGGAGCAGTCAAAGGTGTAACTTATCAAAAAAATAGAATATAAGCAAATCAAATTGTGTAGTTTGCTGCGAGGGCAAACAAAGCAGGCTGCCTTTCTCTACTAGTACCAGCATGAGCAGCAGGGTCCTAGAAGTGGTACATACAGACCTGTGTGGCCCCATGGAAAAGAAATCACTTGGTTTGGCTAGATATTATCTGTTGTTTATTGATGATTACAGCTGGATGTGCTTTGTTTACTTTCTAAAGGAAAATAATGAGACTTTTTAGTATTTTCGTGAATTCAAGAGCAGGTAGAGAATCAGCAGTCACAAGGATTAAGATATTGCGGTCCGATAACGGTGGGGAATCCTGCTCAGTGGAGATGGAAAATTACTTAAACCGACATGGGATAATTCATCAAAAGACAGTTCCGTATACACCGGAACAGAATGGCTTAAGTGAAAGGTATAATAAGTCAATTGTAGAAAAAGCGCGCCTAATTCTGCACGACGATTCATTCGACAAGCACCTATGGGCGAAGGCTGTGAATACGGCAGTATATTTGAAAAATCGATCACCAGCAGCAGTTTTGGACAATAATATTACCCCATATGAGATGTGGACTGGCAGAAAACCCAATCTTCAACATATTAGAGTGTTTGGGAGTCCAGTTATGGTCCACACTCCAAAAGTGAGACGTAACAAAATGGGATAAAAAATCACAAATGTTACATTTGGTTAGGTATTCAGAAAATACCAAAGGCTACAGGTTGTATGACCCGAAAACAAATAAAATAACTGTGTCGCGGGATGTAGTGGTCACGGAGAGTGATATGAATGACACAGTAGAGGTTATGGTTGAAGAGAGGACGCCATACAAAGATATAGAAAAGAATACAGGTGTTGAAGAGGAAAGTTCAATAAGCATTGAAGACAATGAGAGTTCAGACAGAGAAGATTCAACATATATTACAAGTGATTCCTCGAGTGATCAGGATGACGGATATAGTGAGTGCTTAAGAACAGATGACAGTTTGGTCGCTACTCAGAGTGATGCTGTCATTCAAGAAGAGAAGCGTGTTCGTCGTGTACCAGAGAGGTACGGTTTTTCCAACATATGTATGTGTTGAAGACTTTACTAGTGAACAAATATCTCTACAGGACGCCCTCATGAGACCCAAAAGGGAGCATTGGTGCAGGGCTATACAAGAAGAACTGAAATCTTTTAGGGACAATGACACTTGGGTTTTAGTGGATAGGCCAAGTGAGGGCACAATAGTGAAAAACAAGTGGATATTCAAGGAGAAATGTGACAGTAGTGGTAATGTGCGCTATAGAGCCCGACTTGTGGCTAAAGGCTTCACTCAAATCAAAGTTGTTGACAACAATGAAATATTTTCTCCTGTTGTGCGTTGTTCTACCTTGAGACTACTTTTTGCCTTGAGTGTTCAACCAGACTTAAAAATGAATCATTTAGATGTACCAACAGCTTTGCTAAATGGTAATATTGGTGAATGTGTATTTATGGAAATACCAGAAAATTCTAATTTTAAAAATTGTTAGAATAAAGTTTTAAGATTAATAAAGGCCATATATGGGCTAAAACAGTCGGCTAGGTCATGGTACATAAAAGTGGAAGTACAGTTTGTTAAAGTCAGGTTTTAAGAAATCTAAATATGAACCCTGTCTATTCATGAAATGTCATAATAATTTAAATGTTTATGTAGCTGTATTTGTTGATGATTTTTACAAAGGGTTGATAAGTGTATTAGATTCAAATTTCAAAATTAAATATTTGGATCAAACAAAAATTGCCTTGGCATGAATGTAAATGTTCAAAAAAATTATGTAACCCTGGACCAAGAGAAATTCATTGACAATATTTTGAAAAGATTTAATATGACTGATTGCAAAACTTCAGATACTCCAATGGAAGTAAATTTAAAATTAGAAAGGGTCGATAATGACCATTGTAGTAAGACTTATCCTTATCAACAATTGGTTGGATCACTGATGTATCTTTCAGTTCTCACAATGCCAGATATTTCTTATAATGTGTAAGCTTTCTGGGCCAATATGACACATGTTATAACAAAACACATTGGAAACATTTTAAAAGATTGATAAGATATTTGCAAAAAACTAAACATTTTGGCTTAATTTTTAAGAAAAATAGTACTGATTTATATGGTTTTGTTGATGCCGACTGGGCATCTTGTAACATTGATAGAAGGTCTTATACAGGCTATTGTTTTATATTGTCAGGTTGTGTGATAAGTTATGTATCTCGAAAGCAAAGAACAGTTGCCCTGTCTAGTATATGGCGCCTGCAAAGGCTTGTAAAGAAGCAATTTATTGGAACTTGGTATGTATGGTAAAAATGAACCTTTAAGCTTGTACAGTGACAGTCAAAGTTCTTTAAAATTGGCTTCTAATTCGATGTTCCACAAATGCACTAAGCATATTGATGTACGCCATCATTTTCCTAGAGAATGTGTGGTGAATAATCAAATCAAGATTAGTTACGTACCAACCTATTCTATGCCAGCAGATATATTTACTAAGGCATTTTGTGAAAATAAACATTACAAATTTATAGATCTGATGGGCGTAGGGTAAGTAAATTAAAATAAGTATGTAGTTTATAAAATTGTTTTTATTGTTAAAATACTTATAACCATTTGTAAACTGAATTTTTAAAACGTGTTCAATTATCGGGATATTTTGTAAGACGGTGTTATAAATAAATTGTAACTTAATAACAAAATACCATACTACTAAGGCCATCTATTGGTATATGAGTGTAAATCTGCCTACTCTGTAATAGGTGACTATAAATAAAGGTTAGTCTGTTGCAAACCACCAAGTGAGTTTTCTTATTTCATTAATATCAAGGTAAAAAAATGTCAGCACAGTCGAAGATAGGGAGCAGTAAAGATTGTGTAAGCGTAATTTTGATGGAAATGGGTAAAAAGTAGCCTCCGGAGTGAAGCATATGCTGTAAACATTTTTCAGCTCACTGCATTAATTTGGGAAGTCCAAGAAAGACCGGAATACAAAAGGATACCTAAATTTTTGACTACTTCATTATATGGGATAAGGATACCATTAAATATAACGGGTTGAAGTTGACATTTTTTAATTTTGGAAATCATTCTTGAACTCCTAATAATTATAGCTTGGGATTTTAAAGGGTTCACCGTCAACCCATAAGATCGTGTCCAGTCGAAAATACAAGCCAGATACTTGTTGATGTTCAACAGCTTTGGGAAGATCTTCGATGTTTGTTTGTAAACATATAATTGAAGGTCATCTGCATACAAGTGGTAGAGAGAAGATATTTAGGATGTAATCGTATTAATAAAGATTGAAAATAAAAGAGGAGATAAGATACCAACTTTTGGAACGCCAGCTATGGTGTCTAGCTATGAATAAAGTCTATCTTGAACACGAATACGTTGTCGGCGCCCATACAAATAACTAAGAAATGATATGTCAATAGAACGCAGAATCCCTAACAGGATATCATGATCAACAGTATTGAATGCATTGCTGAAATCCAGCAACACCAATACACACACACCTGATGGCAAATTCCTCTTCAGATAATTCCATTTTACAAATTTCATATAAAAGATATAGGAATTTTTGCAACAATTTATTAAAAAATTTGAAGTATAATTATCTTACAAACTTACTAGAAGAGTCTGGTAGAGATAATAAAAAGATTTGGCGGCATGTAAAAGATATTGCATTTATTTACAAACAGCATGAATCTTCGTCAGAATTATTACAAAATAATGCCTCGCCGCTTATATCAGCAAATACAGTAAATAATTACTTTGTGAACGTTGGTAAAAATCTGGCTGAGCAGATAACAAACAACTCTAACAATAATCGTGAATACAGGGCCACTTTATTAACTCAAAAAAACTGCCAATTAAGCTCGTTCACGTTATTAGATACGGACCCTAGTGAGGTGGAAAGGATTATAATGGGACTGAAAGAAACAAGCGCGGTTGGATGGGACGGATTACCCACTAGTATATTAAAATAATATAGACAAATTCTAGTACCACCATTAACCCATATTTTCAGAATTTGTCTCTCTGAAGGAATTTTCCCAGATTGTTTAAATAAAGCAATTGTAGTTCCAGTATTCAAATCATGGGACAAAAAAACGTTTCCAATTATCAGCCTATCTCGATACTCTCATCCACGTCTAAAATATTAGAAAAATTAATTAACAACAGATTAATGAATTATTTACAAAGTAAATCCATATTATCGAATATGAAATATGGTTTCAGGCCCAAAATTTCCACTGCTGATGCTGTGCAGGAAATGACCGATTACGTCTCTCAAGAATTAGATAAAGGCAACCAATCAATTGGCATTTTCCTTGACCTTGCAAAAGCATTTGATACGATTTCTATTCCTATCCTATTAAATAAGTTAGAGAGCATAGGTATTCGAGGTAAGCAGCTTTAAATTTTTAAGAATTATTTAGAAAATCGATATCAATGCATAAAAATTGATAAGGTTGTTAGCTCCGAACAAAAAAATACTCATTTTGGCGTGCCTCAAGGAAGTGTATTAGGGTCAACCCTATTTTTTATTTATATAAATGACCTTTGCAATCTTGAACTTAACTCAGGTAAAATAATATCTTACACAGATGATACCGTGCTTCTTTTTTCCGCAAATACAGTTGACAAGGTTTATTCATATGCTCAGCAAGGTTTTGATAGAGTTAATAAATGGCTCCAACAAAACATATTAACACTGAATACGGACAAAACCAAATATATTCATTTTTCTTGCGCAGCTCAACCCAGCATATAACCATTCCAGAACTTTATGCACATCAATGTTACTCAGTCACAGAGTCTAAATGTTACTGCCCAGTTATTTCTAATACAAAAACTGTTAAGTACCTTGGAATAATTATAGGTTCTACGTTTACATTTAAAAACCACATAAACCACCAATGCAATAGAGTTCGTAAACTAATGTTTGTTTTTAAAAAAAATCGTTCTTTTGATGATAATATGGTAGTAAAACAAGTATGTTACGCATTATGTCAGTCAATACTCACCTATTGTATAACCTCTTGGGGTGGAGCAGCTAAAACTACACTACTACCACTGGAACGCGCTCAAAGAGCTGTATTAAAATTTGCAACATTCCGCCCTATTCTGTTTCCATCCCATCTCTTATACAAGTCCTCTCAGTGAGCCAGTTATTTGTTATGAGCATGTTACTAAAACAGCACTTAAGATTGCCTTATAGAAGAGAGGTCACTGATAAAAGGCGCAAAGATAAAGTAATTGAAACTAACATTAGAATAAGGCATTATTTCATGCATAGATTTTTTACATTTCTCGGCCTTTTTTGTATAATCAAGTCAATGCAATTTTGTATATATATACATTATAAATGGCAGACTGTAAAGAGGTAATTCGAACATGGTTACAAAATTTGTCTTACGATGATACGGATAAGTTGCTGATTGTTTTAAGTTAATTAATATCATAAGTAACTAATGATAATGTATTTTACCCAAATAACCCTTATTAGTTAGTACGTAATTCATTTTATATAAGAAACAGAAAATATTTGTTAATGTATCTTTTAGCACATACACCTGAGATAGAGGTTTATCCTAGTTCAGGTGCCTGTTATTGTAGACTATTTTTAAGTTAAGACTTATTGGAATAAATTGTACATTTTATCAAAATAAAATAAATTATTATTATTAAATTATTATTTGTACTTTCACCAAAATACATGTTATCCTTACAAATATATTTTAAAAAAATTAAAATAACTGCAAATTATTAAAAATACTAATTACTATAAAAAGATAAAAATTATAAACTGAGACAAGCGTGTTTAATGCTATGTCTTGAATGTTCGCCTTCCACTTCGTTCTTGTTTGAAGTTCAGCAACATACTCTTGTGACCAGCGTTTCCAGAAGTGCTGTTTTATTTGTTCCACTCTTTGAAACCGTGTCAAGCTGTGAGTCCGTGCTTCGGTAAGGTCTCTGCAGGCTGGTGCAGTGAATGGCCGGCCGATGAGAAAATGAGCTGGGCTTAGTGGACGAAGATAATGTGGATCTGAGGACATAGGACTTATAGTACGGGAGTTTAGGACTGCTTCGAACTGTGCCAACACAGTGCTGAACTCCTCGTACGTCAAGTTAGCGGTACCCACGACACGCTTAAGGTGGAACTTACAGGATTTTACTCCTGCTTTCCACAATCCCCCAAAATGAGGAGCATAAGGGGGAATAAATTTAAATTCAATATTGTTGGTTGATAATTTATCAATTATTTGCTTTGAATTTCGCTCTAACATTTTGTTAATCTCTTTCATGGCTCCAATGAAAGTTCTACCGTTATCTGAGAAAATTTGAGCTGGTTTACCTCGTCGTGAGATAAATCTTTTAAGTGCTAATATAAATTCTTGAGCAGCTAACGTACTGACAAGTTCTAGATGAATGGCCCGGGTAACAAAACAAACGAATATGCAAATATAATCCTTTTCCAATTTAGCTCCCCTTCCTTTGCGATTCAGTACGTTTATGGGACCCGCATAATCCACTCCACGTCGAATGAATGGGAAACCAGGTTCTATTCGTTCAGACGGAAGGTTGCCCATGATTGGCGTTAGGGTTTTACCTTTCATTCGAGTGCAGCGGACACAATGGTGGACAACCATTCTAGCTAGGTTTCTACCCCCTAACGGCCACCAATTATCACGCACGGTCGCTAATAGCAGCTGGGGACCAGCATGAAGAAGCTTTTTGTGTTGATGTTGAAACAACAATTGTGTGAAGTTGTGTTTACTTGATAAAAGTAACGGGTGCTTCTTGTCGTAATTAAAGTCAGGCGAGTTACTAAGACGGCCACCTACTCTAATTATATCCCTTTCATCTAGAAATATATTAAGCCTAGAAATCGAACCTGAAGTTTTTAAAGGTAAGTTACGTATGTATCGCAACAGGTAAGCGCCGGCGCGCACGATACGCTGATAAGAACGAAACCTTTCAAAATTAATAATTTTATTCTTTGTTACATCACAAACCATAACCTTTGTCGTTTGTGATTTTAGTTCTGGTAAGTCGGAGTGTGTAGTCGAAGATTGCTGTGACCATGCCGACTCATAATTTTTTAAGAACTCAGGTCCACTCCACCACAGATTACTGTCAATGAGTACATCATGACTAAGACCGCGCGAGACCTGATCCGCTGGGTTATTTTTGGTTCCTACATGTAACCATAACGCATTACTTGTTATTTCATTAATCTCCACTATCCTATTTTGAACGAATGTGGTGACGTACGTAGCCATCCAAGGACAATAGTTAAGTCTGTCCAAAAGTAAATTTTGTGGAAATTAACACGCAATGACTCGATAATTTTCCTATATAATCGTGCGCCTATTAAAGCTCCGCACAGTTCTAGTCGGGGTATGCTGACTGGTTTAATTGGTGCAACTTTACTCTTTGCACACAATAATCTAATAGTCACCGATGAGTCATCAGAGTAGGTGCGAACATATGCACATGCACCATACACACTCTGCGACGCTTCCGTGAATACGTGTAATTCTATAAACTGTGTGTGTGCGCCTATAACATGACGCGGAATACGTAGGTTATGCAAATATTGAAGTGTGTCAATAAATTTTTTCCAGGATAACGCAACATCACTGGGAACGGGATCATCCCAATTTATCTTGCACAACCACACTTTTTGCATCAATATTTTAGCTACTACGACAGCCGGTTTTAAAATTCCTAGAGGATCGTATATTTGTGCGATAATCGACAACATTGTACGTTTAATTAGTAAATTCGGTCTATTTGTGTGGTAAAATGAAGTTCATCACTTTTATTATACCAACCCACTCCTAAAGTCTTAGTTTGGCAATGTTCGCCTAATGACAAGTCTTTAGATATGTCGTGGTCACTGATATCAACGTTAAACAACCACTTACGCAACGGTAAACAGGCCGAGTTTAAAGTATTTCGTAACTTCTCACAGGTATCGAGTAAGCTATTTAAATCATTGTCACCTAGGATGACGTTATCAACGAAAAAATCCTCTCGGATTACTCTCGCAACCTGTTGATCCTTACATTCCAGCGCAAGCATGCGTAAACATCTCATACTAAGGTATGGCGCAGACGCAGTGTCATACGTCACGATGCTTAGGCGATATACACGTATTGGGTCCGACTGAAGTTTACGCCATAATATCAATTGTAAATCTCGTTGATCTGGTTGTACAAGAAAATTCCGAAACATTTTCTCAACGTCCGCACATCCAACGTATTTATACTGCCTAAAGCGTAATAAAATGCTAAAAATGTCATTCTGAAGTGGTGGACCAATATGTTGAATATCGTTCAACGACTTACCGGACGACGTCGCTGCGCTTGTATCGAAAACAGTGCGCAGCTTAGTAGTACTGCTATTTTCATTAATAACGCCGTGATGCGGCAAAAAATAGTGGGGTGACTCATAAGTTTCAACGCAACTCATATGACCGAGCCTTTCATATTTCCCCATAAAATCTACGTATTTTTCCCGAAATTGTGGCGAACGAGCGAATTTTTGTTCTAACGACAACAAACGTTTTTCAGCGTTGTGTAACTGTCTCCGAGCACATCAGCTGATTCCTTTAAAGGAATGCGTACGTAAAACCTACCATCTTCCATACGTTTTCTCGTTTTGACAAAAATGTCTTCACACGCACGTTCGTCAGCACTAAGGGTGTTTTTATTAACGTTATTGTTTATTTCTTCGAGTTCCCAAAACAATTTCAACTGTGTGTCAATTGTTTGGGAGAAATTACATAGCACACTCTTAACGGGAAGTGGGTTATTATGTAAAGGTCCCGACATTATCCAACCCAATTTTGTATTTTGTAAATAAGGTCCCTTATTCAACTTAATTTTGCCATCACACAATAATTCCCAGAACTTATCCGCGCCTATCAGTATATCGATGTCTGACGGTGAGTGAAAGTTCGGATCCGCAAGTTGAATATCATCACGTAAACTCATATTATTTACATCGACACTAAATGTGGGTAATTGATTTGTAATGCACGGCAATACTATACAATCAATGTTCATAAAAATGAATTTAACCTTGAACGTAATTTTACTTTACAAATGTGGGTGGACTGCGAAATTGTTTGACCTACCCCAGCAACGTGATAAGTGGACTGTATTAACTGTGCATTTAATGTTTCACATAACGATTTCTTTATGAAACAATGTTGACTACCATTATCAAGCAGAATGCGTACAGTGTGATATTTGTTATTATAATCTGCTATGTCCACAAACGCTGTGGACAGCAAAACGTTGGGTAGTAACGAATATTCCTGATTACTGTTTTGAGATTCTGAATGGTTAGCCGTAACGTCAAAAGATGACGAGACAGTGGAGACGTTAGCGGTGGTTGGCTGTACTGATGCACTCGAGCCGCTCACCTGTGATGCGCCGTCTACCTGCATATCAATGTGAAGCAAACTGTTGTGCCTTTTATCACACAACCTATATGGCCCAAACTTGCATTCGTCAAGTGGGTGGGTTGCGAGTAAACAATTGATGCACAGCTGATGCGTTTTAACTATCTTATTCCTTTCTTGGATAGACGAATTAAGAAACCTTGAACAGGAATAAATCGCGTGATTACCATGACACATCACACACACGCGGCTTTGTTTTAGTTTCGTTTTCGTTTACCCTTATTGTTATTGTTAGTAACGTTCGTAGCAACATGAGTATGTGTATATTGTTTCTTAGAGCGCGTTTGTTCGCCGCCTCTGTTCTCGTGGGATTTGTTATGGTTCACTTTTATCATTTCTAAAACGTCGGCGTGGTCCTTTAGAAATTTAAGTAAGTTATCCAGTTTCAAAGCTGACCTTGATTCAATTAACGAACTAGCTGTACCTTGAAAATCTTCCCATTTGCGTTCAGTGGCCTGATCTAATTTGGAAACGACCATGTCAATGATTAAAATGTCCCATGAATCTGTTGGTTCACCTAACGTTTTAAGGGCACGCAAATTTCTCAAAACAATATCTATTAAGTTCCTAATCTGGGAAGCGGACTCTTTATTTAACGATGTAATCTTAAATAATGCCTTCACATGATTATGAACCAATAGTCGCGGATTATTAAATCTTTTCTCTAATAGCTCCCATGCGTGAGAATAGTTAATAGCCGTAAATTCTAATGCACCTATGACGTGTGCCGCGGTACCGGACAATGACGATTTTAAATAATGAAAATTTTGAACAGGACCTAAATCATCGCAATCATGAATCATACCAACGTAAGAATTTTTAAACTCTAGCCAGCAATCGTATGAACCGTCAAAGGAAGGTATTTTAATATCGGGTAACTTTATGCCTATCGGCTTACATGTTGAAACACTAGACTTGTCAGCTACTTCCTTTCTCTAAAAGTTTTGCAGAAGCTACAGCACAATAAAATTGATTTTCGAAACGCTCTCTCTCTTCCAGCTGTTTTACAAGATCGAGATCTTCCGCTACTTCTTCTTCAATTTTAGTCCGTATTTCACTATACATCTCTATCAAACTCGAAGTACTCTCGACACGTAAATTTAATTCTAATGACTGTTGTTCAGTCATGGGTAAAGTGAACGTTTTAAAATAATTTTCAAACAGAGTTAATTGACCTTTTAAAACTCCTCTTTTCTTAATTAAATCTGACAATTTGGGCTCACTCATTTTGGGAATTAAGGAAATCAAGAGTACTTACAGTTGCCAATTTGTAGATGCGTGCGAACCAAGGTGGGTGCCGTTGTGCAGGTAGGTACCGCCACCTGAGCACTGCCACTCCTGTCTGTCGATGCCTTAACGTTGCAGCTCTTCGCTCGATACGTGAATCTCCTCTTCGTATTATGATGCGATGAATCTTCGGAGATTTCAATCTTGAACTCCTTATTCGGCTCGATAGGACCACTTTATGTACAGGACGGGAGGCAGGTGCTCTTCAATGATTGATTTATTGAACGTTTGTTGGTTATATTTAGGTCGTCTTATTGCTAACAGTGTGTATCAGGTAATAATCAAAATTTAAAACAGACAGATCTTATAACTAATTGCACGACGTGCTGTGATTGGTTGCTAACAATGACGAGCTCTGATTCGTAGATAAAAGTTTGGTGTTCCGGTGCGTCGCTAGGCGGCGTTAGAAGTCGCGCCAACACTAATGATAATGATTTTGTTTTGCCGGTCAATCACTCGTAATCCAAAACGGATTATAAGACGGTTTTGTTAATCATCTCACGCCCATCACAGTGATCAATCAATTACTGGCCCCCTTTCCTACAACACATCTCATTGGGTTCGGGAATCAATGCGGTGGGTGTGCCCCATGATAAGACGTTTGACCAAAAACCTTAAACGCTCTCTCAAAAGAAAGTATTTGACGGCTACTGGCCCCAAGGAATGGTCCCGATCCTGAAGTCAGTCATGTACTCAGTAGACTGTATCTTCTTAGTTCCCGACTTTTAGGGTAGGTACTGGCAAAAAACCAGCGAGTGTACGTAAATTCCTCTTGGAAATGTGATATCGAAATTTCATTACTTCGACAAGCAATTTTTTCCTAATTTCGTCTTCTTTCTTGATTCGTAACTGGAAACTATAGCTGATCCGAACGAATTAAAAATTAAGTGATTTACTAAGCTTTCCCAGAGCTAAACAGTAAGGAGAATCGCGTGCGAAAACTACGCTTTGAATCGATCATTTTCACTTTCACATTTCGATACAATATCCCATAACTTTATTTCCCGTTACAATATTACAAAACTGTATTTTACGTAAAGTACAAATTAAACATGTTTAAAAAAAATTAAAACGTTCACATTACGTAAAGTATTAATAAAATATTAAACATAATATTACTATTTTACAAGCAATTTCCAAGAGTCATAAATATGAAAATGCCGAATATAAACTTTATAATACAATTTTTACTCATTATTTCACATATCTTAAACAGTGCAATAATTTAATACAAGAATTAAAACTTTCAAGCGGAATTAGAACATTTAATTTTATGGTTTATTGTTCTCATTACTTCGCTTTTTTAATACCAGAATTGGATTTTATTGACATTTTTATTACTTTATTCTTATACAAAATCTATCAAAAACTTTAATATATCAGCTAAATTACATGATTTTGAAAACTTTAATATATATATATATATATATATTATTTTTATTTATATACATATATATATATATATATATATATATATATATATATATATATATATATATATATATATATATATATATATATATATATATATATATATATATAATTATTAATATTTAATTATTATTCTTAAAAAGCGGTTAGGAGTATTGGGAGTTACGTTTATTTGTTTTTAAATGATGTTTTATGTCTGGATACTACATATTGGTTAAAGCTGTTTAAACGGATTGTATTGAAATTTTATAACTTAATTTATATTCCCAACCATAATTTTAAACAGAAGGTAGCCGTAGTTGCACACTGTGACTTCGAACTCCATAGTTCTCCTGTTACCTTGAGCGAAACTAGTTCCATTCAGTTTTTCTATTCTCTGAGAGCGTGTTCCATTCTTGGTCGAGCCAGCCCATTCATGCTTCAAGCATATTATATTTGCTGCTTGCCCCTACCACGTAAAATATCATAATTTAGGAGATGACAACATGGGAATATATTATGTATACGTCATCATCATCGTCATCAGGCCACAGCATCCACTTAACACACACACACAGACTGTGTGCTCATTAGTCAATCTTATTTTTTTTAGAAAAATATCCCGACTACGATTCCTAGTTAGTCAAATATGAGTCAGAAGCAAATTTTATAATCTAAAACTTCTTATATTTGTACACCGCCATTACATAATGGTCATTTGCCATTGAAAATAGCCCCCCCCTCCCCCCATAGTTTGAATCAAGGGGGAATATTTGCCACAGTTGCCACGTTTAGCGGAAGTGTTGGCAATCGCATTTTATTTATGTTTTTAGATGTACTAAGTTAGAAACCACTGCCAAAATCCTGGTTTGATTCCCTCTGTTACTTCTTACGACAGCCACGGGAAAATATGTGGTAGTGAATATTCTAACGCCGCCACTACACGGACATTTTTACCCAATTGTCCCAAAGGAGGGCAATGTTATTCTAGTATGTACGTACGTGCATGTACGTATGTCTATTTATTTCGCACGCTATGTAGCCTAAATAGCTTGATGTATATTAACATAGAGGTCATTAGTCTTAGTCGTGGAAGTGATATAGGGTATAAATGTCTTCCTTTTTCAGTAAACCTTTTACGGAGTTAGGTTTTTTTTAAGTTACTGTTTTAACCAACGGACTTGTTAACAAATAATATTATTTCTGTCGAAGAAATTCGAATTTAATCTTGTTGATTACTACGTACTTGAAAATGCCTTTTCATATAAACGATTATATAAAAAAGGTGACTTTTAAAGTTTCCACACGTTTCTGGTAAATGCGAGCGCTGTGTTTGACGTTCCGTTGAAACATCATTTCTTTTTTAACACTTTTGCCCAAAAACATATGAGAAATTCTACTATAACAACTGCAGCGATCTAAAAATCGACAATGAAAAGATTCGTTTTGATATTTGACAAAAATTTACGAATATGGACTTTGCTCGCATCGACTGTCCTGTGGCAAAGAGTAGCAATACATTTTATATATTTTTTGAGTTTGGTAAATTAGCAATATTTTAATTATTTATTCCATACCTGGTTTCGTGATCGCTTACCGCATTAATTGCACTATAATTAACAAATTTATGTATGTAAACTGCTCCCACGAAGAAGTACGGATATCAAGATATTTGAAGAATAGTTTTGCTGTTGCGGTCTAGACAACCAAGAGAGATAACTGCGTCAAAAAAGAGATGAAACCAATTGGAATTCCACCTGCGTAGATACTTTGTTAGTCTCTCATGGGAAGGCACCTAGCTCATATCGGGAATCAGAGGCGGCTGAACTAAGTAAGTGACGAAAGCAGTGGTGGCCCTAGAGCGATGCGAGCAGCGCGACCGCACCCGGCGCCATCATCGGCGGCGCCGAAATTAACCAAAATGTACTAGTACTTTGTTGCTTATAAACCAGTGACTCTTCGGGAGAAGGACTTACTAGCTCTTTCTTGATACAATTGTACACGTGTTTGACTTACACATGAATGATTGTTGAGGTCAAGTGTACAACAATGGTGCAAATTTGACAGGAAAATTAAAGATATTCAAACCAGAATTCTGACTCAATATTGACGGATATTTTTCAATCCATGTGGTGTAAGTTATTAGAAATAAATTTGCTCATATTCACGTTATAAAAAAAAACGATATGTCCTACCCAGTCTGAAGTCCACCTCAACACCTCCCTCAATTGCATGCACTATTCCCGTAACCACCACTCCCAGCACCATCACACCCAACACCACCACACTAGGGACGATACACCGCCCTCGATAATACTATACGTGTTTCGCCTACGTTAACATTACCTTCTACGCGAGGCATACTCATGTGAAATCGAGTCTGTGGAGGCTGAAGGCTAAGTCAGCGGCAATTTACAGCTGCTATTTATACAAACCGCTGTCAACAAGCTGTATAAATAGCAGCGTATAGAGAGCGGAGACAGTCCTATGAGTGGTGGTGATTATAATATTGGTGACGAAAATAGTGTCAGCCTCCGCAGTGTCTACTACATCTGAGGATGCCTTGTCTAGCGATGAAATACGTGCCGTATTATCAAGAGTGGTGTGTCGATCCTAGTGTGGTGGTGTTGAGAGTAGCGATGCTGGGCGTGATGGTGCTGGGAGAGATCGTGTTGAGCGTCGAAGTACTGGAAGTGGTAAGGCTGAGAGTGGTGGTGCTGGAAGTAATGGTGATGGTGATATTGCACGCAACTGAGGGAGGGTGAGAGGTACTCTTCAAACCGGGCAGGATACATCATTTAATTTTATTACGCGCAAATGAGCAAATTAAGTTGTAACTACTTAAATATTGTGGTTTTCGGCAAAGTAACGCCTGATTCTATTAATCATCAAGCGATTCGTATGACGAAATGTACGTTAAATCAGTTCCGTTATTCATATTTTACCAAAGACTATTTGTTTTATTTCCCGGATCAACAATGCAATAGGATGAGACATTCATGCAAAATGAAAGGATTATCGCTAATAAAAGTTCGCAAAACTCGCTGGGGGAGTAGAGTTTCGAGATGAGCCGTTGTTTTTTTTTTCAATACTCCTCAGTTCGTGATGACCCTCTGAATCTTCATGACGAAACAAATTACGCAGTTGCAGCCCCATATGCGATGTAGCTTATTCAGTACCTGAAGCAATTTGAGTTCAAAGTTAAAAGCGCGGCTTGGAATGATAATATATTGTTTCAAGTTAATATTGAAAGTAAGGCTATACTAAAACTAGCGCTGTCTCAAACTTCAGAGACTGCCCGCAAGGAGGTGTTCTGTCAACCCTTATTTAGACTCTTGCGATTGAACAATTATTGCACAAGATGGCAGACCTATACCAAAAAGAGACGGTAGAACAAATTAGTCATACCAAAACTCAATAGTAAAGAAGTACCATTGAGGTTATACACCTGTAGATATTTGAAAGGTATAATACTATTTAAAATCACAAATGAGCAAATGCATATTATAGGAACAATAAGGGTTTGTATTTAGAAGGGCGCCACTATGAGATCTCGCACCACCTAAAAATTTTGCTAGGGCCGCAACTTGGCGCAGGTATAAGTCTCTGAGAGCTGACTACATATTTGAACCATTTGCTGTGTTTTAAGTGGCAGAACCACGCTGCTGCTATATTATGGTAGCTGCAAAAATAGGTCGGCTCGATAGGGGAGGATCACGCTCTCACGGAATTAAAGCGTAAAATAGCAGCTCAATGCAGCTGGGTATGGGTGGCTGGGTGGTTTTGTATGGTTTGTGAAGAAAACCAGACCCTTTTAACTGGAAACGAGGCATTACATCTAAGTGCTTACGGCGGGTGACCACGCATCTGCATTATGATTCATAATCGAGGATAAATATCGTCTATGAGCCACAGTATCCACTAACCATCGGGTGGAATGTGTGCTCGTTTGTCATCCTATTCTATATAAAAAAAATAAAAGAGACTTAATGATTTCTTATATTTACGCGAACACTACACATGATTAAAACTACTTTTACGGATTTTATCGCGTTTATTTTTACTTTTTATTTTTAATTCCCGACGTTTCGGGCGCTTTCCAGCACCCATGGTCACGGGGGACTGGAAGTCCCCAAGCGCCCGAAACGTCGGGAATTAAAAATAAAAAGTAAAAATAAACGCGATAAAATCCGTAAAAGTAGTTTTAATCATAAAAGAGACTGTTGGTTCATGGGGTCCACGTGCGGTGATATTCTTAAAGGAATAGTATTTTCAACTTTTCATCGGCGCTGGATATAAGAGGGCTAGATATTTTATCACTCAAAGGCTTAAGTATAGCTATATAGGTAGCTATTTAGCGAGTAAATGTAGTCAGCGTCAAGTTTTTAGTGTAAGTCTTTTTATAATGATAATAAATATTTAAACATTATGTAAATAAATGATAATATCAGTAAAAACCTTTATTTTGACTGTTTATACTTATAACAAATTGACAAAATAATTTGGTATTTCCCTGTTTTATTCTCCAAACACTGGAGTGATCGCAAATGTAAGAACAATACAAGAAGGATTATAACTGTGTTAGTATGTTTTTCTTTTGTTTTTAGTGGTCTTAAAATGTATTGCTGAATGCTGCAATTATGTTTATTAATTATGTTTTATCATTATTTTTCCATGTAAAGAACCTTGGTATGTATCTTGACGGTTGCTTGAAATGGAAAAATATATACATGATCTAAGTTACAAACCTACTAGAAATTTGCGATCTCTATATCGATCAAAAACTTTTCCCCAATAACAATAAGATCCTGTTTGTCTAGTCACTTTTTCTACTGATTATGTCTATGTGTTTTTCCCAGATTTGTCTCAATATCATCATAATACGTTGGATCGTCTGCTTAACAACTGGATCAAATAGATTTATGTTCTTTGTAAATACGGCCATATAATAGGAGGAGCCTCCTTCTCATTTCTGAAGGATACATGTGTTACCAAGTATCTGAAACCAAATTTCAATACCTGGGAGGTTCTCAATGGTTATTAAAGTAACCCAAGTTGCTCACTCCTTTACACCGCATTTTCTACTTATATCACACTTTCACCATTACGGCTGTCAGACTCCGAAGCGACATTCCTCTTGACATTATTCTATTTTGATTACTACTGCACCGCGTTTTATATTTTATCTCTCTTTAGCCTAGTGGTTGACTGGGAGAGAATGTCCTATGTCATTATGTTCGCCATATATACTAATTTAATATTGCATAAATTAATAAATAAACGTCTGATAACGGTGTCGTAACTAGGCAATTTAAGTTATTTCAGAAGGTACCGAGTATTTATATTTAAAATTTAATAATAAATATATAATAATAAATAATAAATATACAAGTGAACCTCAGGAATGTCATGTTTTACCGTGGTGGAATATACAAATTGTATCGTAAAAAAAAATCCAGGATGGGAACAGAGAAATATTAGTACTTTTGTGTGGATTAACGGCCGCCGACGTAAATTCCGAAATATTCTTAGTAACAAAAAATGCATAGCAACAACACCACGTCCATATATCACGTTGACGCGTTTCGCACATAAAGTGTTTTACAATTAACTACGTGACTGAAACACATGAGTGTCCGATACTAATGCAAGTTATTTTTTGTTAAACAACTCATAATTTATTAAAACTAACCTGTGATCCAAAACCGGTGAGCTTTTAGCTGATTTTTGATAACAGTAACACTAAATCAAAGTCAAAAATTTTATTCAAAATCGGCTTTTAGAAACACTTTTTGAAAGTCGAATGCTAAACTTAGTATCAGCGTAAAATAGCAGCCTAATGCTGCTGTTTCATATGGTAAGTATAAAGTAAAATATTGCATACAAAATTAAACTTACACATCATTTATCGTCTAGTTCCTGGTACAAATTACATCTGCAATATAATATATCTTGTACTTTAATTAAAAATATATGTAGAGAGTATAATATCCACCACATACCCCTTTAAAAATTAAACCTGTTTTTTATATTTAGTACTCCAAATTAACCCTAAATTGCATGACTTAATCTGTGAATGTTATGTACACTTGTAATTGATATACATATCAGAGAGTATAGAAATGTATATGTTTTCGTGATTGTTATATATGTGTATTGTAAGCGTATTTGTTAAATAAAATAAAAAAATAAAATAAAATAAAGAACCAGAGACCCTTTTGACTGGAAATGAGACATTCCATCTTAGTCCTCTTTGATGATATCGTATCTGCTCTTGGATTCGTAATCGAGGATAGATGTAGATGTCTATGGGCCACAGCAACCACTTACTATCACGTGGACTGTTTGCTCGTTTGCCACTCTATTCTATTAAACAAAACACTATCGCTTAAACAAGTCTTTAGTGCGAAGGTATCTTGTGAGAAGAAGGGTCAAAAACTACAATGAGTCACACTGAGCCTCGTATTCTGTTTAAGCGTACTCTTTTTTTATAGAATAAGGGTTAAAAACGAGCACACTTCAGTACGTCGTGATGCTGTAGCCCAGAGATATTTATCTTTGATTAAGTATCAAAATGCAGTGGAGGGTAAAAAACTCTGCAAGTGTATTTTCCCAAGAACTTTAGTATTTTCGTTAAAAATATATTAATTTGTTTAAAGCATTAACTACTTTTATAATCATTGAAATATTAACTATAGATAAATTTATGGTTAATAAATTACTTGCTTTCATTTTTTCAAGGATATGATAGCCTATATGATTAAACTGTAGAGAACCTTTACACTGTTCAAAGATTTTACTAGAATCTCGCAATTATAATATTACCTATCATAATCCTCCAGTGAAAATATATCGTCTCTATAATGATATACTGATTATTAATAGTAGAACTTTCGACATAATCAATAACAATATAAACGATTTAATAACAAAATAAACGATTTAAAAAATCTGTTTTAGAAAATCCGCATCGAGGATATCCATAGAAGACAAGCGTCACTGACAACTTGGCGGATTAGTAAGCTGAAGTAGCAAGGCGCCGACAATAGGCCATAACTAAACGCTTAGCCATTGCGCTATGGAATGTTGACACCCTTTTACTTTTACGCTCGTCACGTTTAAATTAGAGTTTTACTACGTATGTTTCCAGACCTCTAATTCTAAAATCAACATTTTTATTATTCTGCTTACGTACAAGTATTGATAACGACGAGACAAGTTGATATAACGCTTACTTTTGGACATATAATATCTTCAAAAAAGATTGATCACCCTCCTACGTTAGTATGGAAAAATGACCGAAAAGCGCACCTTAATATAAAATTGCGGGGTTCCTATCAGTTTCAGAAGCCTTTAATATTCAACACATAGCTGTATATCACTATTCCTACTAAAGTACCAAATAAAGGCTTTTGTATAGCCTAGCAAGGAAATCAGGACGTCACCCTCACCAGTTTTATCACCTAACTTTATTGCTTTTTCATGTAGGATTTTTTTCTGTATGTATTTTAAGTTCAATTAAATAGTATTATATAAAATATCTATAAAATCTATATTAGAAGAAGATTTTAATCAAGAAGGAGAAATCTCGCCATATTATTCTCGGATTGCTATGTCGTCCCTGCTCGCCTCCCCCAATACGAATGCTAGAACTGTTCGTGAAAAAGCTGATGAATATTATCATTGTCACTTATTATTTACCTAAACTCACTTTACTTTAGATACCTAGTTATAGTAAATTCAAATTATGAAGCTTTCGTGTATATATTGTTAT
The DNA here is from genome assembly GCA_036936625.1 of Parnassius smintheus behrii. Classification (NCBI taxonomy): domain Eukaryota; kingdom Metazoa; phylum Arthropoda; class Insecta; order Lepidoptera; family Papilionidae; genus Parnassius; species Parnassius smintheus. The sequence continues at coordinate 17,432,625 of JAUPFT010000009.1, read as the reverse complement.
TATTTCACACGGAAAAGAATAGAATATTTTTTTATTCAATATGTATTACAGGTGATTCCTATTAAAAGATATTTTTACTTACTGCTAGTTCAGATATAAATCCATATCCTGGAAAGAACCAACAGGAAACCCAGCGGGACTTTCTCGGGTGAGATTTAAAAAAAATATCCAATTTTGAGTTGATCTTTTTTTTCCAACCCGTTATCTTCTAAATATCATAGGTGAGTTACTTATGATTTATGAAACATCTAAGACATCAGTTAATAAATGGAGCGTTCAACGCAATATTATTATCACTTCAGAAAATTATAATTTTCTGATCTTCATTTATCTATGGCGATGCAAAGAAGCAGATTGCGTATTGGTATAAAGAGAATAATTCCGCTCAACAGTCGAAACATCCATCCTGGCTACGTGTCAAATATCCATTGTCAGTAATTTTCATCCATTGCGGCAATTAAATTCACGCTATTTACCGTCATTTTTAAATACTTTTGTTATGGATAGAAAGAATTTAAATAGTGTGTCTTGTGATTAGCAACTCTACCTCTTAACGCATGGAGGACTGCACTTTTATTCGTCTCCAGCTGCATTCTAATAGAATTGCTTAAATCACGAGTTATGTTTAGCAATTCCATATTATGGGAGCGACTGCAGGTGAATAACTTGTTATCATCTATATAGAAAAGGTGGGTCACTTTTTACCTCTTTTCCAAAGCCACAAGCCCTTCCGGGAACCCTCCATTAAGTTACTGCGAGGGTTCAAAGAGAGGCAGAACCAGATTTAACTCAACAATTACCCTGGAAGATACCCCTTTTTATCCTTGTGTAGTTCCCCACAGCCTTCACCCGCTTGCCAATGACAAATAATCGTACTCCACTGCCCCATACACTACCCAAGGAAATTTTTAACTGTGCGGTCAACCTTGACCACTCGAAGACCCTCTTTAGTCATGTATAAAGCACGTAGTCAAATACGTTTTGTAGTCTATCCAGGGGTGGAAAAGTTCTGACGGTTGCGGTTAACCACCATGCCAAAGACCGCGTCAACTTGGAGTGGTTCCTTGGTTCCACGGCCATAGCCTCGACATTCATTTCGAGTGCGCGACATCATCTGATTTTAGTTCTGGTGACGAATGATCCTCATGCTCGAAGTGGATGTTAGTGTCTTATTTATGCTGAATAGATACGTTATGTGGCGCTATTTGCTTAGGTCTGTGGTATCCTAGTCTTTAGGTACCAAATGAGTTACCCCAGTAGTGAAGGAGCTTGTAGGAGGCTTCTTGTCGAATCTCTTGGAAATGACAGGCGAGTACAGTGTGGCACATCACGAACCTCTTCAACCAGTAGTTTTGCAGTGCGTCGAGCCCTAGATCTTTCCAGTTCAGGGCCTTACGGATCTCCTTAGCTACGTCATTCGGCGTAATGATGTCAAGGTCCATGGGCGTAATATTCGCAAACTGGCTCTCTCTGACTCTGACCACAGGCCGGGCTGGAATACAACAATGTTAGCATGATTCAGTGCTTGACCTATTCCACGTAACATCGATCGCTCCATTGATTTATAGAACCTCTTCTGATCACTTTGGCTTGGTGGACCTCTTAGTATATTGTCGAATACGCTTCACCTAAGCAGCGATTCTCTGCTTCACTATGTCAGTTTTTGCGCAATATCTGACTGGGACCAACTGATATTTGTCCCAGAAAATGCCTTCCTGACGGTACGCGCAATTCTCGGCCTGTTATTGCCCGATCTAAAACTTGTTAGCCTGCCGATAATGGCTCTTGCTTTTGATACGATCCTCAATTTCTTTTCTTCTGGCGTGGCGTGATGGCGCTACTTTGTGTAGTAGTACGCCCAGCCGGGAGGGCCGCCCAGGGGGCGAAAACAAATTTTAATTTATGATTGAAATATCGTAAGTTTTTACTTTATTTTTATGTCCTTACAATCAATACAACATATTCTTCCTAAATGAACGAAAAACACAAACGAAATTATGCATGTAATAATTATAATAATTCTACTTTTTAACTTGCAAACATTTGCTAAAAATTCGACAATAGACAGTTTGCGCGCGCTTTGTAACCTCATTTTCAAAACCTTTTTGTGTATATATTATAGCGTCTTCCTTTATTTTTCTTATACAATCATATAGATATAACATTTAGCAATTCCTAGTAAAAGTATTTACTATGGTATTCGAATAAGAAATATACTATTATTATCTTATTAGAAATCTTGACCGTTATGAATTGTTCGCGTAGAGGTTTTTTGATTCTACTTTTTTATCAATTGAAACATAAAAAAGTTACTGTTATTGTAACTTAGATCATTCAAAAATATTACGTAGTAAAGATAAAAACATTACTTACAGTTTTTTGAAAGAAAATCCAACTAAATTGAAAATCACAAAACTTCAATGATTATGCAACTAACAGCACCGACAGCACAAAAGCGAATGGCTGTTATATTTGATTTTGTCTATGTAACCGAGTGAATATAATTCTTCAGAATACTCTTTAGTTCGTTCAGAATCGAATGAAATAGTGTTCAATTGAAAATATACTGCGTTTTTATATAAATTAATGAAGAAAATAGCAGCACGTAATGCGGACATGAATTCATGTCCGCGGTACTCAACGGTCTCGTCGAGATGAATTCATGTCCACGGTACCTTAAAGGAATTTGAGTAATTTTCGAGTAAAATAAAGTTAATCGTTCGACTATTTTTTCTTGTAAACTTGTAAGTATAAGTATAAAAGCCAATCTAGTGTTATCCAGAGTTTCCTTTAATTTTATTTATATGCGTATTAAAAGCAGAAGGGGAGCCATTCGCCCAGCAGTGGGACGCTATAGGCTAGATTAAATTAGATGTGTCCCACTACGCTGGATTTTTGCAATGACAGTAGATTTTTATGTACCAATGGTAGAAGGGGGCATTACCATATCTCTAATACAGCTGAGACCAGCTGAGGGTTCTTCATCAGATACTTTAGACCTTCGATTTTTGACATCAAATGAAGCGGCCCACCAAGTTGAATATTTTTTGTAAAGGCGGTATGTCGATCTCCTCTAATAGTTTGGTTGGGCTCTTGTGTTTTCGAATCAGGGTCACCAGGTACTCCAGATGTTCGATTATCCTAGTTTTTATAGTTTTCCCTTTTTGTGGTCATTAAACCCTAACTATGTACCAAATTTCAGCTCTCTGAGTTTATGGGAAGTGCTAGTTCTATTCTGATGATCATGAGTGAGTGAATGAGTGTCTAAAATGCGAAACTTTGCTTTCGCTTAACTTCGGAACTAAATGACCTACGGACTTGAAATTTTGGATTTTAAGTATGTGATTATAGTTTACTGGATGACGAAAATTTCTGCGTTCTGGTATTATCCAGAGGTTCTCAAATAGGGGCCTGAAAATGCGGCAAAATGGTTCCAGTAAAGGATGGTATGGCAGTGTTTACTTCGCGCTCGACTTGGCGGGGGCACTGCCGTGCCTCCCGATCCATGCTCCAGGTTCTTATTAATTCCACCTCATGCGACGTACTGTACCAGCGGTAGGTGCCGTTTGCTGAATCCGAGAGGACGTTCCAACACCAAACCATCTGGTGGGAAGATATTATTATTGTTTATTTTTGGAAAATCATACCTTAAAGCGTTCAGACGAGGATGTAATTATGCGAGAATTTTTTATTACATGGTAGAGAACAGTATATTTTTATGTTGGATAGGGTAACAAATATTATATATCAAATAAATTATAAAATGAGTAAATATCAAAAGTGAAACAATTAAACTATTTTATTGTATAAATAAATATATTTAAACTATTTTATTTTATTGTTATAACTGTAAACTTTAATTAGTTTATGTTTCACCTTATCATATAAATAATTTATATAATGATTGAAAAATCGGTCCCAAGAAGAATCTGCTATTGCACTATTATTACTTGACTTATAGCTAGTTTTCATAATATTTGATCAAAAATTATTTTTTTTACACACACACACGCGCGCACGTCTTTCTCTCTCGCTCTCTCTATACCTCTCAGACCGCAACACACCATCATAACCACTGCTACTTGGCGGCAGAAAAAGAAAAGAGTTTTGTATCGACGACACAGACGTACTTTTAGGCAAAAAATTCTACCAACTAGAACATACATACCATAACCCTACTAACTGACTGCGTCGTTGGTCTAGTGGCTGTAGTGCAACTGCTGATCATGAGGTCCCGGTTTGAATCCCGGGTCGGGCCAAAAAATCAATTATTGAGTTGCACTTATGCTTGCGCATACGTTTGGCACTATAATACTGTCCTGCGCCGATGGCTAGCCTCAGTTGAAGCAGACCGCTGTGGCCGTAATTCAGTCTGGTGGACATTATTATTATTAGCCCTACTAAACACTTAAAATCATTTATGTAGTAGTGACTCACTACTACACTACACTAGCATTCCGTCCTGTATCGTGCGGGCAGTTTATATACATACATTTTAAAAGGACAAAAAATATCAAGATACGGAAAAATTATTACTAAGCCATGCGAATACATGTTCAGTGCGGGATTCGAACCCGTGGCTTCCACCGTTGCAACTCATTGCTAACCTAGTGCACCACGGCGAAGTCAAATAGGAGTATATCGTTTATTTGTTATAACAATTTTACTACTATTATTATTTTATGAAAATTTTAAATAATGTTTAAATATTCCAAATATTTGTCTTCATAGATCACTGGTTTAGTGAAATATAGTATTCTAGTGCTGAAATTCATTTCAAATAGATGGCTATCCAAAGGAGGCGAAACCAGAATAAACTTGAAAGCGCCATTCATATGCTGACCCCTTTACTTTTGGAACATACGTGGGCAGATTCTTAACTAGTTTGGGGTTCGTCTGAAATATTTTAATTCCCTTCCCAGGGAATATTTAGGAGGATCTGAGATTTCTTAACTTACTTTATCAACTTAATAGAACATATTTGTGTACTATCTCATTGAAGACTCGGTAGAGTTGCCTAAGCTGTGTTTGGCTGCGATAACAAGTCCCGAGCGAGCAGTATTTTTTCTCATAAGTAATTCTACCGGGTCTAGATGTTTATCCATTTGTAATTTGTATATGTAAACTGCATCTCCATCCATTCAAGGATGACAATTAAATGAAAATAGGCTTCAACTATAGTATACCTCAAAAGGGGAATTTTGCTATAGTTATTACGATTGGCCAGCGGGTTGGCACCCGCGGAGTTTTATAATTATTTTGAGCTATTATTAGAAAGTCGTTGCCGCACATTCACTAATTTATTTCCTTCTATTGCCTTTTACAAAATCTAAGTGATGATTTGGTTTAGTAGATTCTTACAAACTCACTTTTTTATATAATTATTTATTATTTGGGATCTCAAAGTTTGAACTAAAACGAAGGTGGTAAATTTTTCGTATATTATTTGAAGCTTGCTGGGGAGCATATGAAGTTTGGGCTATACAAGTATAAAGCGTTATATGAAAGTATAAACATTATAATACATGTGGTGGGGCTTGAAATTCCACATATAATATGTCCCGCCTGCCTGCTGTCTATTACAGTGATATACCTATACTGTTTTATTACTCTGTAGAAATTTTGGCCTTTGCATGAAAAACGCAATGAATTTGTATAATAACCCCTGGAAATGAGGTGCTCGCTTCCAAGGTGTTTTATAACAGTTTGTACAACCTTTATTATTGCATAATTTACTTTGAAATAAAAAAGTGCCGCTGAGTGAAACTCAGCTGCACTTTTTTTGCTGGTTTTTTCCAGGACAGAAGTTTTTTCGAAAGAGTAGTAAAAGTGAATAATGAAATAATACTAGTTTTAACGGAATTTATCGCGTATATTTAACTTTTTTACCCGACGTTTCGAGAGCTTTACAGCACCCATGGTCACGGGAAGGACTGAGATGTTCAACGTCCAGCTGTCATAGTTAACCGCGGTTACCATAGATTAAAATTTTAACTTTTGTTCCGATCTACACAGTATGAGCTTATGGTATCATGGAGTCTTGCAGTTGTATGCTTGGGTTGGGATTTAATTTTATTTATTATAGGATCCCAAGCAGATGGTAGCACCCAGCCATCTTCTCTATTGAAATTAGGATGTTTTTTGATTTCAATAGCCTCGCGAATCATCCTTGGAAGGAATCGGTGTTCTTTAGCGAGGATTTGTGGTCTATCAAATCTGATGTAGTGACGTGGGCGATCTTGTACATGTTCACAGACTGCAGACTTCCCGGAGCGTCGGTTCTTCACATCAGCTATATGTTCTTTGACGCGAGTTTTAATTGATCTTTTAGTTTGTCCTATGTAGGAGAGACCACATTCACAATCAAGCTTGTACACTCCTGCATCTTGCAGAGGGACGTTACACTTGACTGATGGTAAAAACTGACCAATCTTCTTCGGCGGCTTGAAGTATGTTTTGATGGAAGCGCGCTTCAAGATGTAGCCAATCTTGTCAGTGACTCCTCTAACATATGGCAGTACAGCAGGTACACGCTCGACTGTGGCCGGCTTCACTCGTTCTCTGTGACGTAGGCGTGGGACCCGAAGATTGTTGTCATGCAAAACTTGCTTGACATGTTGGAGCTCGGCAGCCAGGTGTTTACTGTCACAGATCCCTCGTGCTCTCTGAAACAAAGATTTACCCACGGTAGCTAACTGTGAAGGATGGTGGTGAGAATCACCGTTTAAATATCTATCTGTATGGGTCTTTTTTCTATACACAGTATGGCTCAAGGTGTTATCAGGATTCCGAATTACTAACACATCTAGAAAAGCTAAGGAATTGTTTGCCTCTAACTCCATTGTGAACTGAATTTTAGAATTTATAGAGTTAAGATGGTCTAAAAATGCAGTTACTTTATATAAAGGTAGAATTGTGAAAGTGTCGTCTACGTACCGCTTGTAGAATCTTGGATTTATGGGAGAAGTAAGCAGGGCTTTCTCCTCAAAGTCTTCCAAGAATATGTCGGCGACAATGGGAGATACAGGTGAGCCCATCGCCACACCATCTACTTGCTTGTAGAACTCCTCCTTCCACAATAGGTAGCCAGATGTAAGGCAGTGTCTGAGTAATACTGCATATTCTGCAGGCATGTTGTTTTCTTCCAGCCTTCTAGTTACAATTGAGATGCAGTCTTCAACAGGTAAGCATGTAAACAATGACTGCACATCAAAACTGACCATAGTTTCATTGTCTGCCAGACGTAGGTCTTTAATCTTGCTGACAAAATGGTAGGAATCCTTTATGTGTGCTCTTGTATGTCCCCTGAGCGGTGAGAGTATTTTCGCTAAGTGTTGAGCCAATCTGTAAGTTGGTGAATCGATTTGGCTCACTATGGGGCGTAATGGAGCATTGGGCTTGTGTATTTTTGGTAACCCATACAACTTTGGTGATTTGGCGCACGTAGGTATTATCCATTTTACGTCCAGATTTAATTTTTCGGAGTGTTTCTTTATGAGGTCACTAGTTGTTTTTAGTGTGCTATTTGTTGGGTCGTTTTTAACCTTTTTATAAGTACTTACATCCGACAAAAGTTCTTGTATTTTAGAATTATAATCTGACGTATCCATGACCACCGTGGCGTTTCCCTTATCTGCGCGGAGAATCGTAAGTTCTGGTTTATTGCGTAGGTTCTTTAACGCTATAAATTCGTCTCTGGGAAGATTCGGTTTAGGCACTGAACATCGACGTAACATAGACGAAATGTCTTGACGTATCGCCTCCAAATCTTCTTTCCGTATATTGTTTTTAAATAAACAGTCCTCGACACTACAGATAATTTCTTCGTACGGTAATCTGCTAGGAGTTATAGCAAAGTTTAGTCCTTTGGATAAAACCTTTATTGTTGCATCATCCAGTGTTTGTTTAGACAGATTATAGAACGCGATTAATCTATGATCTGTGTTTGTCAATGGTTGCTTTTGGTTCTGGCATTGATTCGGATGTTTGACATTTGATTTGGCCGTTAATTTTTGATATTTTTCTATATGTTTGTTTCTGCATTCGTTATATTTACTAATTTCGCGTTTATTTAATGTTTCCATGCAAAAATTATAATCAAACGTCGTTAAAACTTTCTTTAATTCACTGGATGATGTGTCTATGGATTTATTTATGTTATATAGATCGGAGCGTTTTTGTTGGATTACCATAAGCTCATACTGTGTAGATCGGAACAAAAGTTAAAATTTTAATCTATGGTAAAATGGTACCATAAGCTCATACTGTGTAGATCGGAACAAAAGTTAAAATTTTAATCCATGGTAACCGCGGTTAACTATGACAGCTGGACGTTGAACATCTCAGTCCTTCCCGTGACCATGGGTGCTGTAAAGCTCTCGAAACGTCGGGTAAAAAAGTTAAATATACGCGATAAATTCCGTTAAAACTAGTATTATTTCAATGTGTAGTGTTCGCGTAAATATAAGGAATCATTATGTAAACCAGTACGGACTGGTAATTGCAAATAAAATACGCCGATTAGAAGATCTAAAGACTAAGCGCGCAAGATATCTAACAGCCTTAAATTTCTTGAAGAGATGTCGAGACCATAATCTCATTCCTACGTGTGTCAAAATATCCACCAAAAAGGACATTCGAGGAAGCGCTAAGATCTTAAATCAGGCAAGTAAAAAGTTGTTACGGGCGGTAATCCAACAAAAACGCTCCGATCTATATAACATAAATAAATCCATAGACACATCATCCAGTGAATTAAAGAAAGTTTTAACGACGTTTGATTATAATTTTTGCATGGAAACATTAAATAAACGCGAAATTAGTAAATATAACGAATGCAAAGACAAACATATAGAAAAATATCAAAAATTAACGGCCAAATCAAATGTCAAACATCCGAATCAATGCCAGAACCAAAAGCAACCATTGACAAACACAGATCATAGATTAATCGCGTTCTATAATCTGTCAAAACAAACACTGGATGATGCAACAATAAAGGTTTTATCCAAAGGACTAAACTTTGCTATAACTCCTAGCAGATTACCGTACGAAGAAATTATCTGTAGTGTCGAGGACTGTTTATTTAAAAACAATATGCGGAAAGAAGATTTGGAGGCGATACGTCAAGACATTTCGTCTATGTTACGTCGATGTTCAGTGCCTAAACCGAATCTTCCCAGAGACGAATTTATAGCGTTAAAGAACCTACGCAATAAACCAGAACTTACGATTCTCCGCGCAGATAAGGGAAACGCCACGGTGGTCATGGATACGTCAGATTATAATTCTAAAATACAAGAACTTTTGTCGGATGTAAGTACTTATAAAAAGGTTAAAAACGACCCAACAAATAGCACACTAAAAACAACTAGTGACCTCATAAAGAAACACTCCGAAAAATTAAATCTGGACGTAAAATGGATAATACCTACGTGCGCCAAATCACCAAAGTTGTATGGGTTACCAAAAATACACAAGCCCAATGCTCCATTACGCCCCATAGTGAGCCAAATCGATTCACCAACTTACAGATTGGCTCAACACTTAGCGAAAATACTCTCACCGCTCAGGGGACATACAAGAGCACACATAAAGGATTCCTACCATTTTGTCAGCAAGATTAAAGACCTACGTCTGGCAGACAATGAAACTATGGTCAGTTTTGATGTGCAGTCATTGTTTACATGCTTACCTGTTGAAGACTGCATCTCAATTGTAACTAGAAGGCTGGAAGAAAACAACATGCCTGCAGAATATGCAGTATTACTCAGACACTGCCTTACATCTGGCTACCTATTGTGGAAGGAGGAGTTCTACAAGCAAGTAGATGGTGTGGCGATGGGCTCACCTGTATCTCCCATTGTCACCGACATATTCTTGGAAGACTTTGAGGAGAAAGCCCTGCTTACTTCTCCCATAAATCCAAGATTCTACAAGCGGTACGTAGACGACACTTTCACAATTCTACCTTTAGATAAAGTAACTGCATTTTTAGACCACCTTAACTCTATAAATTCTAAAATTCAGTTCACAATGGAGTTAGAGGCAAACAATTCCTTAGCTTTTCTAGATGTGTTAGTAATTCGGAATCCTGATAACACCTTGAGCCATACTGTGTATAGAAAAAAGACCCATACAGATAGATATTTAAACGGTGATTCTCACCACCATCCTTCACAGTTAGCTACCGTGGGTAAATCTTTGTTTCAGAGAGCACGAGGGATCTGTGACAGTAAACACCTGGCTGCCGAGCTCCAACATGTCAAGCAAGTTTTGCATGACAACAATCTTCGGGTCCCACGCCTACGTCACAGAGAATGAGTGAAGCCGGCCACAGTCGAGCGTGTACCTGCTGTACTGCCATATGTTAGAGGAGTCACTGACAAGATTGGCTACATCTTGAAGCGCGCTTCCATCAAAACATACTTCAAGCCGCCGAAGAAGATTGGTCAGTTTTTACCATCAGTCAAGTGTAACGTCCCTCTGCAAGATGCAGGAGTGTACAAGCTTGATTGTGAATGTGGTCTCTCCTACATAGGACAAACTAAAAGATCAATTAAAACTCGCGTCAAAGAACATATAGCTGATGTGAAGAACCGACGCTCCGGGAAGTCTGCAGTCTGTGAACATGTACAAGATCGCCCCCGTCACTACATCAGATTTGATAGACCACAAATCCTCGCTAAAGAACACCGATTCCTTCCAAGGATGATTCGCGAGGCTATTGAAATCAAAAAACATCCTAATTTCAATAGAGAAGATGGCTGGGTGCTACCATCTGCTTGGGATCCTATAATAAATAAAATTAAATCCCAACCCAAGCATACAACTGCAAGACTCCATGATACCATAAGCTCATACTGTGTAGATCGGAACAAAAGTTAAAATTTTAATCTATGGTAACCGCGGTTAACTATGACAGCTGGACGTTGAACATCTCAGTCCTTCCCGTGACCATGGGTGCTGTAAAGCTCTCGAAACGTCGGGTAAAAAAGTTAAATATACGCGATAAATTCCGTTAAAACTAGTATTATTTCAATGTGTAGTGTTCGCATAAATATAAGAAATCATTAAGTAAATAATGAATTTCAAAAACTATCACATGTAACATATATAATAATATGAAAGTAAAGTCTTTGAAATAAAGATATGAAAATCTTCAGATATGTAAAATAATTTCGTTGAACAAATGAAACTAAAAAGGTTTATTATATGGTTTTACTTAGACTTCTGCTTGGACTTCGGGACAAAGGCGGCGACAAACGTGGAATTTTAAAATTGCCTCGAAAAGGAGTTTCGTAATATTAATTTACAGTTACTGTCGCGATGGACGTCACACACACGACAGGGCATAGTATAGGATTCTTAGGGCACTCGTACTCTAAGTGTGCGTCCACAGTGAATGCGCGGTGTCTAGGGCCTTTTACAGGAGCGACGGCGGGACCATGCAATGGTCACAGTGACGAGCGAGCTGTTGGAGTGCTTAGGCCGTATTTCGGATGTTGCAAACTATGGGTGAAGATTGATGAAATGAGGAGATGTTGTCAATAAGAGAGGGTGTTCACGAAATACGAAATAATATAAAAGCAGAGAAATAAATAGTGGTTTTTATACTGTCAACATTGTCAACAATGTCAATATTTAATTTTATCTTGAGTAAAATATCACCTAAAATCATCATTCATCAAAAACAAGTTGAAAACCGCTTACGCCGAGCAACAAGACCTAACTGCTTTGATAATCCCGCCATCCGCGTATTTGGTTGCTTGCTGACTAGGCACTTAGTGGGGCCATAACGCGCGTATATGAACGTTTAAAAACTTCGCGTGTTATCTCGCCCATGCCCGTTGCGCAAGGCGCCTGATTTGGTCACTATACTATGAATGCATAAGGCGGTTTCATATGTTTGATACTTCGCGCCCATTGCCGCAACCGCGCTAGACTCGCACTTTGGATTCACACTAAGGATCTTATAAGCGCTAAAGATCTTAAAATCGCGGATGCGGAACTAAAAAGCTGCAACCCGAGATATAACAACCGCGAAGTAATCGGGCACTCTGGTGTCGGCAAGCGTGCTCGACGCACTACAGTACATAAGAATAGTAGTAATTAGGAATGTGGTATGCGTTATTATACTACACTGGTGCTACGCGCTGCTTAAGAGGATACCTTGAAAATGAATCGAAGTTTTGGGGGCGTGGCTTATTCCTTTGTCGGTGAAGCTAACGACTGCGGGAGTGTCAAAATGAAAGTGATGCAATGACTTCATATTACGCAAATTATGAGATAGCCATACTAAGCAAGCGCTCGGAAAAGAACTAAGTAAGCGCCAAACAGCATTTTTATTTATTTTAACAAAACTTTGTTATGGATTAAAAAACTGGTTTATGAGAACTTAGATATAATTATTTACTATGCCTTAAAAATAATTTCATAAAATTATTCGTGCGAATATTGTTGTGTCATCGGGAAATGTAAATAATTGGAACCTAATTTACAATTTTTTTTATCGAGAAAATTACATGATATCGTGTTTTCTTTTCATGTAATCCTAGGTCATATAGTCAAAAATCGTATACCAAAATTTGGAATTGTAATCTATAAAACTTAAAAAAACATGTTAAATAGAAATACCACCAAATTTTCGAGGTATCACCTTAAGTGTTGTTCAACTGAAGCTGACAAGTATAGAATCATTGACAATATGCTCTATACATAGCGTAGCCAGGCATCCGGATAAAGCCGGACACATACGGGATTTTTGGTTGCTTGTCCGGCCAAATTAGACGTTGTCTTTTTAAAGGAGGCAATCGTTTTTAGGCCATTTTAACGTAACTTAACTCATTAAAAAAGATACCAATTTACTATAATAAATTGGCTAAAGACTTTATGAAAATCTAACCGCTATGATGATAAATAACACAATTAAGAATCAATACCTACCTACATATATATCACCGCAGTCTGTTTATCCGTGAACTGTTTTCTCCGGAACTACTAAAATACTCTTTTATTAGTTCCGCAGAATCCACCTAGTATTTAATATTTTGAAGAAGCTACAACTTTTTATACTTTTTATTATTAACACTGCACTATTATAACTACTAGACAGTCGCACATATAAGTTTTAGGTTATAATGAGATTGCCGTTTGATTATTAATTTCTCAATATTCCCGTTAGTGAGGTAAAACTAATATCACCAGTGTAATCTAGAGATATAAGTAATAAATTGACATACATTTCATTAAGTTACTCCACAACTTGTGGTGAGCCCATTCTACATATAAAAAGAAATTCTCTTTTTCACGTACTTACATACATAATATTGCAATTATTTAAATTAATATTTTGATGAATATTGAATGATTAATTGATTAATATTAAAGAAGCCTGATTTATTCAATTTTATTGTTATTTCATTAGAATTTGAGAATATTTTATGGTAAATAATAAAAAGCATTGGTATACTTAAAAAAATAAAAAAATGTCATGTTATTCTAAGAATAAAAAAATTAAGGGTGTCCGGCCTTTTAACCCAAATGTCCGGTTAAGCTCGTTGGTCTGTCCGATTTTTCGGTCTTAAGACCTGGCAACCCTATCTATACAGGTAAAGTCATTGGGAAAAGTCAGTCGGGACGTTACAACTCCTGTAGTTTTTTAGAACACAATCATATTATATAAATACTATGATAAGCGAAACGAGGTACAACTTTAAATCACTCGTGTTCAATATTTAGGATGTCATTTTAACAGCCCGGGCAATAGGCATGTGTCCGTCGTGAATTATTAGGTAATTTGACCCAAGTTTCGTAAAATATTTTTTCATGATTGCAATAATATTTTGGAACGATTCCTTTCCTACGAACCTTTACAATTTGTGCCTACGATTGCCTATTTGCACGAATTGTAAATGTAAAAGTGTTACGTAAAAAGCCTTTTAAATTAATTTAAAATCTTTTATTTAATTGATTAAAACTACTTTTACGGATTTTATAGCGTTTAATTTGAATTTTAATTATTTTTATTATAGAACACATAGCTGATGTGAAGCATCAACGTTCATATCCTACACGTCCCCTACCACTACATCAGATTTGATAGACCACAAATCCTCGCGAAAGAACACCGATTCCTACCAATGATGATACGTGAGGCTATTGAAATTAAAAAACATCCTAATTTCAATAGAAAAGGAGGCTGGGTACTACCACCTGCTTGGGATTCTATAATCAATAAAATTAAAACTAAACCCAAGCATACCACTGCAAGAACTCAGGACATAGTCAGTTCATTTTGCATAGATCGGACCATAAACAATAATTAAAAAAGCTGAAGGTACTCCGGGTTTAACAATGACATCGGGATGTCAGTCGCCGCAGTCCCCCGTGACCATGGGTGCTGGAAAGCACCCGAAACGTCGGGAATTAAGAATAAAAATAATTAAAATTCAAATTAAACACGATAAAATCCGTAAAAGTAGTTTTAATCAATGTGTAGTGTTTGCGTAAATATAAGAAATCATTATCTTTTTTTTAACTTGAGTTGTATGTATGTCCTGGAATTTTACAATCAATATTTCACCCACTTTAACTGAACTTTGACATGTACATTTGGTTGTTAAGACAATGCACGACTTCATAAATGCCACCTTTTATATTGAAATATGGCGAACGTTGCAAACTAGTGGTTTATCATTTCCACAGCAACCCCTATGATTTGAGTATATGTTATAAAACGTGACCCTAAATAAAAGACAACAACTAAAGCGAAGTTATTCTATATCAATTATGGTGATCATCACAAAATAGCGATTTATAATTTCCATAGTAACTCCAATTAAGCCCCGGGTATCAAATGAAAGGGTTTGATGAGTAAAACACAATAAAAAAGTGAAGTCATTCAAATTTCCGATATGGCGGATGTCACAAAATAGCGACTTATAATTTCCATAGTAACCCCTACACTATGGGTATTTAAAGAAAGGGGTTGATAAATGAAATTTAATAAGTAAAGTGACGTGATTTTAAATCTAATATGACGAACGTCTAATATTACAATGCAATATTATAATGACGTATAGTAGATCTAGTGATGGGCTGCAATGTAACCATGGATATAAAGGCGGAAAACAAAATGGCCGCCATGCCAAATTTAAAGAGTTATAATTTGACAAAGATTAGGGATATATTAGTAGTTCCCGGACAAATATTGTAAATATTGACAAGGGTCAAATACTATCCATAAAAAAATCAAGCTGTCGGATCTAAGATGGCAATCAAAAACCAACAATGACACATGACATGAAATTAACAGACTTAGAAACATATCATATATAAAAAACATTTAAAAAAAGTTTTTATTTTTTAATGGTTTTTAAAAATAAAAACTTATTTAAATGCTCTAAAAAGAAGAAAATAAACTTTGAATTAAATCTTTAATTTTTTTTAAATATAATTTTACGTTATAGAACCATGCTGCAACTATATTGTGGTTTCAGCACGAATGCACGAGGCTTGACCGCGTAGAACCACGCTGTCACAGAATACCAGCGTAAAATAGCAGCTTAATATTCCTGTGTATCGTATGGGGAGTGTAGAGAACCGGAGGCACTTTTTACTGATAACGAGGCATTCTATCTTTGGCTTCAGGGCTGGTAACGCATCCGCATTTTGAATTTAATTGTAGATAAATGTAGATGTCTATGGACCACAGCATCACTTCACATCATATGGAATGTGTGCTTGATTGTCCCCCTTATTCTATAAAAAAAATCAAACCCATCAATTTATTATATTACACACTTATATGATATAAATGCTTGTCGTGAAATTTAACTGTGTACATAAACAGGAGTAGAATATTATGTAACTTGATATTGACTTCTAAGATTTAAATTAAGTTTTTTATAAAATTGGTGAATCTCGCCACAAGCTTTGAAATCATATATCTAATTAATAACTAACAAAATCACGTTATTATTTACTACATTCTGGCAATTAATAAATTTGAATTGAATTAGAGGAATATAGTAATAACCCATGATCGACACAATCGAGTGGGTGTCACAGATTGTGAAGTACTGACACGCAAAATGACCCATTTGAACCGACCCGAATGGCCCGGTTCGTTTGACGAATCAATACTTGAACGATCGGGTCACTGGAAATGAACCTTTGACACATAATATCAACCGGGCGTTATTTTCTCAGCACATTTTTTTACTTACGCACTGTACACAAAAAAACCCAACCATTCAAAGAAATTGACCGTATATTATAATAGCCAACAATTGAATAAAATAAACCATTCGACTGCAATTATTTCCAAAAGCGTAATATGAGTACGCCTACGCCGATTGTTCTGCATTTTAAAGCATAACTTGAAATACCTGCTTTTAGAGTATAATGTTTTAATTGCTTAAGCTTATAGTTAAAACATTTAATATTATATAAAGTGTAATGCGATTGCAATTCTATTCCAAAAGCGTGATGTGAGACTGCCTACGTCAATTGTTATGCATTTTTAAAGTGTAACTTGAGATAACTGTATTAAATATATAGTTTTTAATCCCTTAAGCGCTTAATTAAAATAATTAATATTGTATGAAGTCTAAACCTCAAATTATTAATGCTTTTGAAAGCAATTAACATACGTGCGTTTAAACGACCTATTAAATAGAACCAGATGTAATAAAATTATTCACAGACTCCCACTAACGATATTTATGCACAAATGCTTTATAATTAAGCCTGACACCCCAAATATTGTGTGTCCCTAGTTGTATTAGTAATTTATGAAATTGTTCTTGATGCTACCACTATTATCTTCGTCAACTAAACAGTTTGCAATTGAACGTCAACAAATCCCCAAAAACAAAAGTAGAAGAAAGAAAGGTTGACCGGAGTATTTTTGCTGACGCAAAAATCACATCGAATAAATAAAAATATTTTTAACTTTTTGTTCACCATGACTTCTTCCGCGTAGAATTTGTTATGATAGATTTCATGGGTTTAATATTTTTTCGCAGGATCTTGATTATTTTTCTAAAATAAACGTAGCCAAAGTTGCTTCTTATAACATCAAAAGTCTACCAGTGAAAGTTCCGTCAAAATCGGTCACACAAAAATTTTACAATTTTTTTTGAGATATTATCTCGCATCATCAACAATCTCTCCCTTGTGCGTCAGCAACATCGTTTGGGAGGCGTCGCGGGTACCAGTACTAAAAATCGGGATGTAGGTCTTCTGAGGATGCGTGTATTAGTGATGACGTCAACAACTCTAGTGTGACTATCTTTTCTGGACAATTTCCTATGAATTCTACCACGCGGCCTTGTGTGACGTGATAACGAGTAAGATTATTAAGACGATTTCGCCCATTTTGGCTCAATAAACCTTCTATTATCGCCCGTTTGAGGTATCAAGGCTGACATGTACTGCTTTAACTATCTGGTCCAAAAATGATCATCTAATTTCCGAACAGTTTTCCAGCTTGTTTGACCCGTGAAATGTCGCTCCATAAATAACCCAGGTGGACGATATCCACATGAGCGCCCGAAAAGAAAATAATTGATTACTAACCCCCCCCCCCCCACACGTATATTCATATTTACCGTAACTGGTGGTCTCAAATTAACCATATGCTCTGCTTTCAAGGCCAACGTACGCAAAATTTCCTCCCGTGGCAATCACGCAGTTTTAATTGGTCTTATCAACCTTTCCCAAGTATCCCCCATGTGCGGTGCTCCTGGTGGTATAAATTTCCAAGTAATGTATTTTTTCTGTGATTCATTTTCATACTATTATAGCACTCTTTATATGGTTATGTTAACTCTTTATCTGCACCTCTGAAATTCTTACCGTCATCGCTGTATATAACGGACGGTATCCTTCTAGCAATAAATCGCCTTAATGCCATTATCACTGATGCTGGTGTCGATGACGCAGCTAATTCGAGATGTACTTCTCTGGTAGTCAGACATGTGAATAAAATACCCCAGTGCTTTTTATGTCGCCTTCCCACAGACACACTCATGAATAATCAGAAATAATCTACGGCTGAACACGTAAAGGGTGGCCCACGGTGAGCTATTTTCTTTAATTGAAGGTTGCCTTGCGGCACTATTTGCGGCTTTGCTTTATACGTTTTGCACCACTGACAGTTGTGTTCGATTTAAATTACATATATTTAATACATATTTAATACACTACGATTTAAATTACGTACATTTAATACATAAAGTTTTTTATTCATCTCGTTCATTACCATTTTCACGATTTCATGTTGACCGTCCTTAATGACAGGTTTTCTGCTTTCCTCTTTTAAAATGGATTTAAAAAGCAAACGTCCGTTTATCTGAGGAGGTTATCTTCTCATAGCTCCACGGTTAATATACTTAAACGTGAACTTCTTTTGATGTTTCTACCTATTTTCAAAGAGCTTATGTTACAGTGAAAACATTCGTTTTGATTAAACTTCCAAATAAGAAATTCTTCCTTTCTTAAAAGCTTTATTTCCAACCAATTATCGGGTCATTTAACTGATATTCCTAATCCATTAAAATTAAACATTTAAATTTTTCTACGGCTTGCAGTGTGCATATAGTGGCCTGGGGAACCTTCTAAAATTACTAAATCGTTCGTAGTCGGGTAAGTTCTAGTGGCATCATCTAAAAATTTTGTGACTCTGGTACCCATCACCATTCATATTTCCTACTGTGATCTTCGATCTCAGCCAGTTGATGAGCATTGAATGGTTTGAAAGTACGACGTACTTATTCGTTCGGATATTTCGTATCAACTCTCCTTCTCAACCGATGCAGCCAGCCGGTTGCCCGTAAGATCTACTTGCAAGTTATGTCTTGGAATGGAAATTGGTTTTAACGGCGCTACTCGCGCATTAGCGGCGAAAAGTTTAACCTTCAAGATGCATAGTTCTCGTCTTTGATGACAAAATACAGTGTGGTGGCGTACGCGCTCTCACCAGCGCCCGGTAAAGTATGTAACACTTAGGCACTTCTAAGTGTACTAACTAACTTTAGAATTTCCGTTAACCATGTACACTATAAAAATCCAATTCGTGTGGTATTTGATCGTCCTAATCGCCATGCTTGCTGGATCAGCGACTTCTGTTACACCGTTATCAGTGATGCGAGACCTAACGGGTTGAAAACTAACATCACATCACTCACTATCTCCCTCTCCGTAGACGGTTTTAAGCCTTCAATTACTTTCGCAGGCATATTACGCAAACTTATTGAGGAACGTAACGTATTTCGTTTGATATTCCAAATGAAACCCAATGTACGCTCAGCGTGCTCCTGTTACCTATCAAGGAGCTATTACTCGTATTTTTATCTACCGAAATTTTGAGTAAAATGTTACTTAAAATTTCGGGTCAGTTACTAGGCCATTTGTCACATGTAAACGTACTCGTCAACAACTTCGTGCTTAGTGCTCCCAACAACTACCGGTATAGGTGTGACATGGACAATAAACATGATCTTTGTTTTGTCCATGTTCATCTTAAGACCTATCCGTTTTAGACCGTTTTAGACACTATTGAGGTCATTGAGCATAGTGCTAAAGTGCTCCATTGATTCTGCCATAAGGACTATATCGTCGGCAAATCGAAGGTGAGTGATATACTCGCCATTGATGTTAATACCATATCCTTTCCAGTCCAGTAACTTGAAAACGTCTTCCAATGCAGCGATGAAGAGTAGTAAATCACAGCTTCCGAGACTGTCCCAGTCTTTATCGCGAATTTTCACTTGAAGAAACATCTCTTTAATATCAGCCATCACTGCTACGCTTCCTACTCTGAATTGTAACAGTACATCGAATAATGACTTCAACAGATAAGGTTTGGTTGGACTTATATCCTCCCTAGGAATCCATCAGTGCATGTATGTAGTGATGGGTACCATCTATTTGTTTAACTATTTCTGCCAGCAAGCCGCAATACGTGCTACGTTGTGTTCCAATCTGAAGGGTGTAGAGAGCAGTCCTCAGTGATATGACAACGCATCCGTTGCTTTCTATGTATGAAGTTAGTTGAAGGTATCCATTGGCTACCGTTGCCACTCACCTACAGGTGGACTCTTCGTTGTTTTTTTTGTTTAGTAGTTAAACGTCACCCTCACACTAGAAGTTTTTCATGTATTGTGGAGGTAGTTTACAAAAATAAATTGCACAAGAACGAACATCCATACCAGTACTATTAATTATAAACGATGCAAGTACCTGCTTCGTGTGAGATTCAAACCCACGGCCTTCAGACTTTCGAATTGGAATTTCGATTGATTCGGTCATTCTCAACAGAAATTCGACATATGCTTAAGACGGGATTATAGTGCTTAAGTGTATAAGCAAATACTGATGCAATAGAGTCTATTTTCTCATTATTGTAGTACAATAAGACGGCAATCGACACAACCGGAAAGAAACATCGCCAATTTTAGCCGGAGATTATCCGTAACAAACAAACAGACAGACAAATAAAAAAATCAACAATTTTGTTTTTGTTATAAGTTTATTTCATATACATTTAATAAAAAGCTGTTGTTTTGACATTACAAACAGATACTACCATTTTATTTAATTGCGTAGATATTGTTATTTGTTTAAATGATAAAATAAATGTTTAAAGAAAGCGTTCATATCTTCTTATTGTGGCAATAAAAGTTAATTAGTTAGTAAAGTCAATTTCTATAAAACTTCACTAAAATATATCATGGTCACATTTCAGTCCCTTCTTTCTTTTAAACGATTTGAAAATTTCATAATAACAATTTTCATCCAAGGCAGGTGTGCTCGCGTTCTGTATTTGACGGTAAATGATGACCGTATAAATTGCACTACGCAAAACTTATCTTTTATATTTCTTGTAACTATTTAATGAATTAGTACTAGAAATATGAAGATATTTAAGACGACATTAAAACACGAGTAGGTTTTATATTAAAGGCATATTTAATGTATTTGCGCCAAGTTTTCGAAACTATGTAAGTATGATGAATGATGACTCATTTATTTTATATATAATGAAGGTAACATGCAATTAGACACCCCAAGTGATAGTGGGTGAACACTGTGGAGCATAGACATCTTTCCTTGATTAATAATCTAAATTCAGATGCACTGTCACCCCTGAGGGCTATAATTGTAAAGTAGAAAAATAGGGAATGAAGTTGGTAGATAGTTCACTCAAAATTGGAAAAAATTAAATTTTAAATATAAAATAAAAAATGGCCCTAAAACTAAAAATGATAAAATAATTATTAAATTACAAGTTGTTAACTTTTTCTGTCAAGAAATTCTCAGTAGCAGCCCGGAGTCAGGAGTCTTTAATGTATCTAACGGCAGTAACAATGATGAATTATTCCAGTGGACTTACACCGAAAAGATTAAAGTATGAGATATATTTGCCGAATTTAACTTCAAACTTGCTTGTTTTTCCTTGGGCAGTTGCTGTCTAATTTGACCTGAGCTATATTTAATGTTCATTGAAAAGGTGTGCTCGTTGCCCTAGGTCCTTGTAATAAGCTCCTTTGAAAGCTTTTAGGCTTGTACATTAAAATAATTAGAAATTTTTAAGAAAGCGCTCATTCATTTACGCAGAACAATTACTTGAAATCCAACAAATACTTGTTGCTTGAGGAATTTGAACTCGCGGCCCTTACCACTGCAAGCCATCGCTAATCCATTGTGCCACGAAGCCGTCAATCTCTAATTCAACTTGAGCAAAAACCATGATTTAGTAATTTTTGCTTTTCTTCTGTTCACGCATTTTTGGTTCTAATACAAAAAAGAAATTGCACAGACACCATGCTATAGATTACGAATAGTTGTTTTTAGTTTGTAATATATGCCATGCCGCAACGGTTTTAGAAAAGTCATTAGCTATAACATTTGTTTGTCACCCTTATTCTTTACAAAAGTAAGCATTGTTTCAACCTTAGCTTGAAAATCACGTAAAGCCAGTGATTCTGCGCCTGATCTCTCTCCGGTTGTGTCTAATTGCAGTCTCATCTAAATATGAGAGTGCGGAAATATGGTGTACCTGTGCTTGTGCACAAATTCGAGTAATATAATTCTGTCCTACGCAGATGGGTGGTCTCTGTTGAAAACCGTCTGAAGGCTACAGAGTATTACAGGCTCTCAGGTAGAATAATTTGTATCTTATGTGAATTACTATGATGTAAATGTTAAATAATTTATAACATATAAATACTAAACATATTACGTATAGTGTGTGTATAGTATCAAACATAACATTTATAAAATACTTTATTATATTTTAACTTTTATGTAATACTTTCTTATTTATTTAATACTCTCCTATTTTTTATTTGAAATTACTTTTCTTTCTAATGTGACGATTAAAACACGCATAGTTTTCTTAAGTGCTACATGTGTTATAGCTCTGAGAGAGGCTGCTGATCCCTAAGGTACCGACTCGTCTAGTTTAGGAGTCAGCGATTTCAAAACATTTTGCAATTTTTCTCGAAAATAAAAGTTGTATAATTATTATTAGGTGCGGTTCATAAATACCTGCAACCAGCTTCAAACAATGTAGGTTATAAATCAATTGTCGCCACCGAGGATCAAGATAGAATTCCTCACAGCCTGTAATCACAGCCGTGCAAGTACCGCTACTTGATATCAGATATAGAGAAAAGGTTAAACACTGACGGACCACTAGGCAAAAAAAATTTTAAAATAGAATGTTAATATGTCGTTGCAATACAGGTGTCTTCGCTGTGTTTTCAATTTATAGGCAGAATCCAAACTCTGCTAGTTAGGAAGTTTTAAGGCAAACTACTATCTATGTGGAGATAACCTATAATTAGACCTTTCACGTCTACATATCTATATACATATTAAAAAATAGAATAGTTATTGATTAGTTTTATTTATAGTAAATTCTTAAATAGTGTCAATGATGATGGGGTGTAAAATAAGATGCTTACTTTCAAACTATTTCACCAATGCCGAAAATTATAGAATAATCTCACTTAAATATTAAACAAAATATTCAAAAGTTAAGACAGTTTTGCCCGTTGTAAGGATAAAAACTTGCTAGACGAGACTCTCTACTACTATACACGTGTATGCATTGTGGAATGCATTGTGAATTTGATCAATGATTTTTCCTTGCGAATTTGCCTTTTTCTCATTAAATAAGGAAACATTTCGTCAGAAATTGATAATGGTTACAAATCGACTGAAACTTTCTTTATTTTATTATAATTTTTATATAAAACTGTGAAATATGGTTGAGATCACGCTGAATTTTTTCTAATTGAAGAAAGCAGATCTTTTCGACACCGATAAATTAAAATTTTGAGGGAGCTAACTTTACGGATTGTATTACATATAATTTTGTAAATAAATTGTTTTGCTACAAACTTCACGGAAATTCACCCAGTAGTTTTGTGTTAATCGTGAAAACACAGACAAAAATTCTAAAATATATCCCAAATTTAATTCGACATATTTATTAAGTTGCCTAGATTTGACTTTTTTAAGAGAATGTTAGATTACAGACAGGTCTTTATTGCATATTTATTACGTGTCCCGATGTTTTAACCCACGTGGCTATGGTCGACGTACTCAGAAATTAAAATAAATTGTGATAAAAATCTAAGAGTTAGTTGTGATCAATGTGTAACATTCGAGTAAAATAGAGTCTTCGGTGGTGATGACGCGTCAGCTTTGAGTCCTAATTGAAGATAAATGTAGGTATTCTTGATCCACAGCCTTCACTTACCATCATATTATGTACTGTGTGTTTGTTTGTTACTCTTCTACTATATTAAAATATATGTATAACAGTTCTTACGCGTCTGACACTTACTACTCTACATTGTCCTACTGATTAAACGTGTTTCCTTACTAAAAGAAGACAGATTTAGTGGGGTCATAAGATAGCGAAATTTTTTGGGTATATACTTCTTAAAACGGACTATAAATACCAGTTGTGGCAATTTGTGTGTAAATTACATTATATGTATGTAAGAAGGCAGTAGAAGTTTGAAGTTCAAAAATAAATTAAATGATTTATTACAATTCATGCTGAGTATTGCCAGGTTACTTTTGTTTTTGTCTTCATTCATTTTTATGTTATTTTTTTGTTTTTTCATAAAATAACTAATATTCCAAAAGATTTTTTTACTAATAGAAAGCTAGATTTTATGGATGCTTTAACACTATAATACACAATAGAATGGCTGCCAACCTTATTTTGTGTGAGAAACGATGTCACCGGGAGCAAAAAGTCAAACCGTTACATCCTATTATCACTATAGGAACCCAATGTGTTCATTAGTCATACAAATTTCAATAAATAAATGTGAAAAACGCATTTTGATATTACACAAAATCAGACTTTATTGTAAGGCAATTACAATGGATTCACAACGAATCTTTACAGACCGTCTCTTTCTGAAACGAAAGAGATGGAATAACTGTGTTGACAGAGTGAGTGAATTTACTCATTTTAGACTTTTGATAATGTTCACAAACATCATTAAAAAAAGAAACCGTTTAAATTTTAATACATATAGATTTGTATATAACTTGTAGACTAATTGCAAATACAACCAAAGTTTAATTTTTTTCTTATTGTAATTACAAAGTTTTTGAATACGTTTAAAATGTGTCGCATCATATTAGTCCGTGCGTTTAAGCAAACTGTAGTTTATAATGTAATTGAATTGGGGCTTCTGCGTCACTTGCTCTCGCTTCGCTCGAGCTACATGCTGCTGAATGCCCCAATTCTCTCTAGCAGAAGTCAAAATTTTTAGTCTCATTTTCGATCTGACTTTTTGATCTTTGCTCCATTTCTAATACCGTTTAATTCGAAATCTCAAATACAACAAGTTCAATAATATAACAACAAATAATGAAAGCTAATCTACTTTATCGTTAAAATGCAAGGTGGTACAAAAATAACTGAGTTATTTTAATAATACTAATCGTTGCTATAGCCATCGTTTTCCACCGGCCTAGCCACGCCCCCTAGCCAATTAAAATGCAGGAAATTAGAAAGTCGAGTTCACCGTGACCAGTTGAAGTCGAAGTTGAAGAACAAAACGGTTGTGTATTTTGCGTGTTACTCGTTCAACATTAAATGTTGAAAATGAATACCTCACCTATTCGAAAGAATAAAAGGATCAATAATCAATAGCAGAGAGAGACGCGTAGTGTGCAATGTTTATAAGTACTTTAAACTGTGTGATTTAAATGCGACTGTGGAGAGCACAGTAAAAAAATAGCAAGTGCATGTGGTGTGACCGAAAATACTGTTTATAAAATTATTAAAGAACAAAAGGATACTAACACATTAAAATCACCCGTGAAAAAAAGAGCTCGACTGTCGACGATCGATAAATTAGATTAACTAGGCAAATGTGCAATAAGGAGAAAAGTTCACACAATATATTTAAATACCGACTACCTGACATTGGACAAAATTATGACACTTTGCGAAGCTGAAGAAGATATTCCCGTTTCCAACGTAACACACTTCATAAAATAATGCACGAGCTTGGTTTTGATTTCAATAAACAGGACAACAGAACATTGTTAGTTGAAAGAGAAGATATTGTTTTATGGAGGCGTAAATATCTGAGGCAAATAAAATAATACAGAGCCGCTAATAAAACCATTTATTATCTTGTCAAGACGTGGGTAAACGCTGGACACGTAAGAACAAAAACATGGTTGGATACAACGGTAAAAAATAAAAGACAAGCCTTTCTGGATGGCTTATCAGCCGGTCCAAAAGCTCCGACAGGAAAAGTTAAAAGGTTAATTGTATTGCACGTTGGAAGCGACAAAGGATTCGTGGAAGTGTGTGTGTAGTCAGTGAAGTGGAATACAAAAGACTATCATGAAAAGATGGATGGCGAAGGATCCCTTAATTGGTTCATTAATATAATGCCTTAGCTAGAACCAGGAAATGTGGTTGTTATTGATAACGCTCCCTAACATTCGGTAAGAGTCGAAAAAATACCAACCAGTTGGAACAAGCAGCAAATAATAGATTGGCTGCAAAGCAAAGGCAAATCCATGTACATAACTTATTTAAAAAAAAGAATTATTAATGAAAGTTGCCGAAATCGTCCCACAATATAATAAATATTTAATAGATGAGACTGCCAAAAGTAATGGCATTACAATTCTTCGCCTACCGTCTTACCATTGCAAACTTAATCCAATTGAATTGGTTTCGGCCCAAATAAAAAAATATGTTGGCGCCAATAACTCTACGTTCAAAATGAGTGACATAAAAAAATATTAGATGACGCAATAGCATTAATAGACGCTAATCGTCGGAAGAAGTGCTGCGACCACGTGATACGCGAAGAAAATACCATGTGGAATTTGAATGACATCATGGAACTTGCAGAACAAAATTCTTTCATAATTAATGTAACTGGAGAATCTAGCGGTACCGATTAGTGATTTAAGTAATTTTAAGAAAATTTGTTTCCATTAAACTTAATTAAATGTTTGAAAAAAAGAATTTTTACTCCACCGTGAATACACCTTTACCCTGTAGTTGCTCTGATGACTCACTATTTTCTTAACGCGAACGGACTATAGTCTGAAATTATTTTTTTTCTTCTTTGCGAACACAAAAGTAGTTAGACGAGTAAAAGACGACGTGTTTATTTACATTCATTTTATTTAAAATCAAACAATAACCTTGTTTCAAAAACACCATTTCTTATTACATAAAACATTTTTATGCACAGATTTTCTTAAAGGTAAAACAGTTATACAGTAAAGTATCTTTACAACAAAGTTCACAAAGAGTATTTAAGTTGGGAGCTCCTAAGCTGCTTATATTTATGATGGTATTATTTCAATCACAAAGATCTTGTACCCATTTCATTTTTTCAAATTCTTTTTAAAAAAAATTATATTTCAAATATGTCGTGATAATTCTGTGAAACTCTCTATAATGAATAAAGCCCTCACTCCATCGATACCCTCTGTGCTTTTCAATCTAGCCAAACACATTGGCTTTATTTTCAAGCGACAGTGAAGTGAACGTATAAGAGGTTAAATTAGGAATGTTTCGGTGTACTCTAGAGTGGCTAAAGCAAATTCTTTTACAATAAATTAATTTTTGCTATTTTTGTATCCTTGAAGATCTACAATTATTGTATTGCTATTCATGATATTTTCTTAACGATATTACTCAAATTAAGCAATAAGGAGCCGTCTTATATGGTATTTCTTGGTCTGTTTAGATTTCAACTATCACGTCGATCCAACATTTTAAAGTTTCGTGTTGTCTCGAACAATCAATTACAAATAATAATGCTACGTCTCTGGCTCCTTTAAGCCCATCAATGGGTCTGACCAACGTGCGTAACACGACTGCTGAAATCTCGGATACTGTTCATATAATAAAGAAAACTTATCAACTGAAAAACTGACATTCAGACCCGCATTAAGGAAAACATAATGAATTTAAAAGGAATCTTACATCTCGTACGTGACAATGGTCAAACCCTGCCATTAATAAATTCGCGTTATGTTTGCGTTTGGTTTGTATGACGACGACAAAATATCGTGTTTTCTCTATTTGCGATGAAGTTTTTCTAGACTAAGTATGTTTATGTGTTTTTGGGTAGCAATGGATATGCATATAAGTCCCAGGAACGGAATGCTAATGGGATGGCTCTATTTTTATCTAAATGTATTAATACGAAGGACACTCAATAAGTTTTGAGATATACAATAAGTATTCTAGATACTATTAACATTTACTTTAAATATATTTTAATTTATCTTTTCTAAATATTCTTCATCATGCTCTACACAAAATTCTATTCACCTAAACCAACTCTGAAAACACTTTTGTCGGTCTTGATCTGACAGGTTGGAAATCGCTTTCATGTAGGCAGCCACGGCTTCTTCGGTCCTTGAAAAAGACTTGCCTTTTACTTTTTCTTTGTCTAAAATAAAAGGCAAGTCTAAGTCTACAAAAAGTAAACATCAACCTCTAGAAAACACTTAATTATAAAATATAATTATGTTATGAAATTCCATCAAAATATATTTGTGTTAATAGAATTTGCGGTATCCAAAAAATTTTGACGTCAGCATAAGCGAAAAGACATTCACCGTCAATAGTATTTCTAAAGACATCTAAGTGGACAAAAATAAACGTGTAGATTTTAAGCAACGAAAAATTTTTGATACATAAAAGAGCACCGTATTAAAATTCTGCTTGAAGCTTCTATTTAAACGTAAATACATTTATCTATCTACTAGGAGATAAAACTCAATTTCTTTTTCTATTTAAGATCTGCGAAAAATTAGAAACATATAAATAATGTCACAAAACTAAACATTTTTGACCTCTTTGTGCTGTATATACATAAAGTTTAGATTGAGTTACTATAAACCTTACATTTCACTTAGCATTGTAACAATTTCATGATTTCATACATTAGCTGATAAATGGTATGGGCAGGCTTAACATTTGAACAACTCCATTCATGCAAATGAGGGCTCCTCGAAGTACTGTCAAAACAAGCTGCTAGTATTTACCTAAACCATTTGAATTTATAAAGTTTAAGCGATAACAATATTAAACGTAACAAAGGGTCCTCTACATTATACACTTAGCTAAATGTAAAATTAAAATAATAATTCTGCACATAAAATCTTTATTTATCTTAATATTTATGATCCATGTACAAAACTAACTTTAAATTGAATGACCTGGTAATTGTTCTATCGACATTTTTGGTGATTAATTTGTATCTAATACACAGCTTTTCTAACAAATAAAAGACTTGAATAAATGAATGAATTGTGGTATTTGAGATTCAAATGCGCATAAGTTTATTTCAACTTAATCTTATAAATTTTATAATTTCTACGTCTTTACTTTTGAGAAGTCCATAATGAAAGTTTAAATGAAACAATTTATAATTATTTATTTTTAAATTAAATATAAAACAAATTATATTGATATAGTAAATAAAAATATACCTTGTAGGAGGTTTCTAACAGCTCAAGGCGCATAAATGAGAGTTTTCATAACTGAATTATTAACAGCACTATGTATTGTATGTGTTGCTAAACAGATAATATGTATTGGTAAACCGACGTATGTATTCATAGCCATTTGTATGTACTAATTATGTATTTATTTAAATATGTATATTTGTATGTATCTGCATGCATTTGTATATTTGTATATATGTATGGATAGGTCATATTATGAATAGTTTATTTATTAGTGTAGTAAGTTATACCCTTTAGTGTGTATATATTATGTAGTTAATTATCATTTTTTTCGTGTTATTTTATTCTATATTGCCACACCTACGTCAAATTCTCACCACTCCACAGGTTCACCGTTGGAGAATAGCTCCGTTGCATTAAGTCCGCCCTTTGGATTCTTATGGTTTAGGATGCAATTAAGGTTATAAATAATTTTCATAGTTATTGACGTAAGAAAACTTAAACAGTATAAATAAAAAGAACAGAAAATATTTGGTCTTTAACTATGAAATTGCCGCCTATATGAAATAAGTTAACGTAATTTTTTTATTTCTATTAATCAAAGTAATCACTTAAGCAATCGATACATATTAGCCAACGCAGTGGCAGTTTATTGAAGTCCTTCTCGAGGAAATAAGCTGGACGGGAGGCAACAAATTCTTCAAAGGCATTTTGTACTGCCTAGATTAACTTACGCTGAGTTTTAGCTTCTGATTACTAAGTTATCATTTTTGGAAAGTTATTTCTTAAAAAGTTAGAGTAATCGAAAACGGAAACGAGACATGGGAGGGGAAGGGGAATTATTTTTTTTGAGAGGGGGCGCAAACAAACATACCGCTCACCTCATGGTAAGTGAATTGAAGTTACTGCCGCCCATGAACAACAGAGGAATAGCAGATGCGTTGTTCGCCTTTTAAAAAAGAGTAGGTTCTTATCTTGAAGGGCCCTAAGATGTGACTTATGTTCCAGAAAAGTACCTAGTGGTAATTGATTTCATAAGAAAATTGTGCGATAAACATAAACTCACGTTCAATTCCCTTTTGTTATGCGATTAATTTAACTGGACCAAAAAAAGTTAAATTAGTTACTTAGTAACTCTTAATAAATAGATACAAAAAAGATAAACAAAATCATTAAAACTAAAGTAAATTTACTTTGAATAAAGATTCAAATTAATTAATTATTTAAGTTAAATCTTAAGCAAAGGCTTAAGATTTAACTACATTACGTAATGTTAATATTTTAGTTTACTATTAAATATAGGGGATGGACTGGCAAGACTGAGAGGGTGGGGCAAAATGAATAATTCGTCTAGTTCATGAAATATTATAATGCACAATATTATAGTATTGTATGGTCTAGTTTTTATCAAATTGTTTGAAAGAGATAAACAGAGGATCACGTGACGAACTTCACCGG
This sequence comes from Parnassius smintheus behrii, assembly GCA_036936625.1. Taxonomy (NCBI): domain Eukaryota; kingdom Metazoa; phylum Arthropoda; class Insecta; order Lepidoptera; family Papilionidae; genus Parnassius; species Parnassius smintheus. The sequence goes on along the minus strand of JAUPFT010000009.1, from coordinate 17,402,166 downwards.
ACCGCATGCAAGTAGTGAGTAGTCGGGATGAAAGTAGGGCAAACTCACCGCCACCTATCACCATCTAAAATAAGACTAAGTGAAATAGCCTCTCCGACTGGTTGGACACAAAAACATCTACTACCCGAAGGTGAAAAACACCGGCCAGCACATATGAAGTTTCGTTTGTTCGTAAGATGACTTCCACAGTATGACAAACCACCCGCGCACCCAACAAATCAGTTTTCATACTTATGCCCTCCCGGAGGAATGCAACCCTCACGTGATCGTACGTGGATTCCCCGAGGAGCTAGATACCGTCCACGTATTATATGACTTAGAATCACAAAACCTTTCAGTCCTGGAGGTGTACAGGATCCACCACCAAATCGATAAGAAATGCTACTAAAACTAGTGCCTTGTCATTCTGGACATGTCTCCAGAAGGCAAGAAGATTTTCAACGTTCGGCTTATCTGCAACCTAACTGAGATTGCAGTTGAAATCCCCTGAAATACGAACATCATTGGTCAGTGCCAAAGACGCCAACTTTACTTGCACTTGGCTAAAAACTGCTACACCAGGTCTAGGTGCATTAAGTGCCTAAGTGACCATGACACTACTGACTGCACCCACACGACCGAGACGAGGTTATATATTTTTTTATAATAATAATATTAACAATGCTATAAACATTACTAATATTTCCCTTAACCGCTCGTGGTAAGCTTAAATTGCTTGTGTTACGAGTGGTTCACGCCAGTAGTCGAATGATGGATTCGAACCCACGACCTTTTTGAGTTCGCAGTCCGCGCCCTGCCATTAGGCTAATGTCGCTTATGCCTCCGAGCTGTATCAATTGCCACAAAGAGGGACAACAAGCGAACAATCGCGGGTGTGTATTGTACCTACCACCACACTTAAGCAATTATTAGAACCAGATATTTCGAATTCGCTAAACTTAGGCTCTGGAATTATAATAGCTCGAGACCTAAACTGCAACTGAACCTAAGCACCTAAGCAGGAACGCCCGATATCTCTTTTGACGATTCCAATGCCACGCGGACAGTTAAGAGTGTCAATGCACTTCTTCTAGCGAATCCGTTGATCCCTCTCGGCTTGCAGCTACCACCTCTTAGATACCATGACTGTCGACAAAGACACAGAAACAATAAACAATCACAAAAAATCAGGACCCAACGGCATATGCAACAGGGTGCTGAAAACACTCTCAACACCACGTGTCTGCCTCGTAGTAAGCATTTTTGTTAGAAGAAAATTTCTGTTATTTGAAAGATTTCTAAAATATTGTGACGAACTCCTCTCCCCTCTCCCTTCTGTCTTAGCATGCATACGGAATACCCAAACCTTAAAAGTTAGAAAAGTAATAAACAAAGTTCAATAACGAATGAAAAAGAAAACTACGAGTATGTGTCGTACGTCGTGTCGCACGTTAGAAATGAAAACTTTTAAGCTTTATGTACTTTTAAACATTATTTTTGTATATATGTAGTTTATAGAATATTATATTATTATTCTTTACGTGGTAGAGCCACGCTGTAGCTATGTTATGGATGTATGGGTCGGCTCGACCGGGATAGAACTACGCTCTCACAGAATACCAGCGTAAAATAGCAGCTTAATGCTGCTAAGATTCGTATATTGAGTGTAGAGAACCGGAGACCCATTTTACTGGAATCGAGGCATTCCATCTTATTTCTCAGGGTTGATAGCGGTAGAGTAGCTGCGCATTTTGATTTTATATCGAGGTTAAATGTAGATGTCTATAGGCCTCAGCATCCACTTGCGATCAGGTGGACTGTGAGCTCGGTTGTCACCCTAATTCTATAAAAAAATGTATCCAAGAGTGACAGTCACGCGACTTTAGCGCTTTTTTCCCATTCCAAAAGTACCCAAGCCTAAAGAAGTTTTCAATTCAAAAAACAGCAGAATAATTTTTATTTTAAACAACTATTTTATAATACAAAGCGCATTTAATAACAATAGAAATGTTAAATCAATTTAGAACAAAATCGCTTAAGAAACTTAAGTTATTTCTAGGACATAATTTTATCCACCTTCCCATCCCTTTCTATTGTAGCGGATTGTAATTTAAGTTGATAAAGGGTGTATGTTTCATTACTTTACGAGACTGAGTGAACTAGCAGAACCGGTGCGTAAGAGATTTATACTTGTGTTTATTTTTAAACGTCCATTCAAACATACATATTTAGGTGGTAGAGCAACACTGCATCTATATTAGTTTAAGAAGAAATGGGTTGGCTTGTCCAGGGTAGGAACTCACTCTCACACAATATCAGAATGAATGGGCAATGAAAGGGCAGCTTAAATCTGCTGTGTTTCAAAAGATGAGTGTAAAGAACCGCAGAGCCTTTTTAAAGGAAACGAGACATTCCATCTTAGTCCACAGGGGTGATAACGCACCTGCATTTTTATTCTTAATCGGAGATAGATGTAGGTGTCTATGGGCCACAGCATTCACTTACCATCAGTTGAACTGTGTCTGTCATCCTTATTCAAAAAAAAATTAAATCATTTTCGGGTGAGAAAAAAATAAATAAACTGTTAAATAACGCTTTTAATGCAAATTGTGTTCCTAACCGCGTCAAAAGGTAGAAGGTATTTAATTCTATTATTAGTATAAATATTTTTAGATTGATATGTAATACAATATTTTCGAGATTATTTTGATTAGTTACTCAGTATACAGTTACGCATTAAAATTACTATTGCCAATATTAAATTGAATTCGGTTACATTAGGTTACGCAACGATCTAAGATCAACAAATTATTGACCTTCAATTCACAGACATTGGGTTCGATACAACGAGGTGGGCGTGACCCCAGAGGAAGAAGTTCGATTCTTAAGAGAAATTATGAACGACTAAGATGATGCACCCCTGTGGAAATGGTCCTGGGCTTAATGCCTGTAGTATGTACCTATGTGAACTGTATACTTATTTACCCTACTATTAGGGTGAACACTGAAGGATCATGAAATTAAACAGGAATTTCTTCAATAAAATTCCCCTTGGAAATGTGACACTGAACTTTATCTTCTCTCCCTAATTTAACTTTATCTTTCTTGATTAACATAACATAACATAAACACTCACGCTTGTCACACAGAGGGGTAGGCAGAGACTACAGATTTCATTTGGCATGACCCTGACACATCTCTCTCGTCTCCTCCACATCCATATACCTACTCATATATGTTCGTCAGTTAAAGGCACTCTTTATTTTGCCCATTTTCAATATATTGCCAATTTGGTCGATACACTTTCACCTAGGACGTCCCTTTCTGACTCTGCGTTCACTTCTGCAACATAAAGCTTTTTCACCCTTTCCTAATTCATTTTTTCTACATGTCAAACTCTCGAAACATTCTCTGTTAATCCTCGTCACAACATCATCTTCCTAATCCAAACCACATTAACTTATTTCTCGTCACACAAATTCTCACCCTATTTTTCAGATTTAGTCCTAATACTCCTTAAAGATCGCATTTCTACTGCGTTTATTCTACTCTCACTCTTCTTCTGCCACACCCAATTTTCACAACCATACGTTAAAGTAGGGAATAACACGTCACTATGAATTGCCATACCTGCCTTTTTTGACACATTCTGACTTTCCACAATAGGGTGGAGAGCCCCATTTACTTTATTCTCTGCGTTTTATCGTTCATCTATATTCTTATCATATCTCACATCCCTGCTGAATATATATCACAAATATACAAACGCATCTACTTGCTCGACCAAGGGGGTCGAGTTCTATTCTTATTTCACGTATCCTTTAACTTTCTTCTCTTTTAAAATATATAACATTCACATTACTTGCATTCACTTACATTACCCTTTCTTTCAATGACCAGTTAATAATGTAACCATTACTAGCAACTTGGCTGCATTTGATGGTTAACTAACCCATTCTTAACCCACATTCTTCAACTTTCAAATTTTCCAAACAACTGTCCATTAATAGGTGGAACGGCCACGCCAACACTGTTTGACACCTTTATGGATGCTGAACCGGTCCGAGTATACCCCGTTGATCCTAACATAAGCATTAAAGAGAACTTAAAGGGACTTTAATGCGTTTATCAACACTGAGCTCAACCAAATTTCAATCACACCAAACAAACCAAAGTTTAAATCAGTGTTCGCATAACCTTAAATTGGTTTTTGGCCAAAACTTCTTCGTGATAATACGCATGGAAAAAAACTTGACCTGTATACCCCATTGACTTTCTAAATCCTGCTTGCACATCCCAAATATTGTCATCAGTTTCCTTCATATCTCTTTCAAATAGTACCTTAGTGTAAAGTTTTCCCACAATAGTTTTTACAGTCCCGCTGCAACCCTTTTCCTTTATATATTGGGACTATCACGACTTTGCACCAGTCTCTCAGTACCCGCTTCAGTTCCCATCATAAATTCAACAAGGTTTGCATGTCGAGTGATTATATCCGGCTGCCTAACCTGATTTCATGTTTTTCATTACTTTCATTTTTTCATCTTTACTTATCTCCCTATCTCTTCCCTCTTCTTTTGGAATTTCTATTTAATTTAATTTAAACGTCTCCCTACTCATTAAAATGCTATCAAAATATTTCTTACATCACTTTAAACTCAAAATTTTATCATGCAGTATACAGCCATTCTCGTCTCGTTACGTTCTTATGAATTTTAGAACATTTTATATAATTGGCAGTTATTCGATACTCTTACTCTTGCTCCCTTATTTAGACGTCTAAAGACTGCCTTTTTTGAATATCATCATTCGTAATCCTAGAATTACCAGTCTTGGTTGCTAGTAAATCCAGCCATGCTCTATTCTTTGCTTCAAATTCCATACGTACCTCAGCCTTACACCATAACACATAATTTTTCCTTTTATTTGCTCTTTTGATAACACTGCATACTTCGGTAACTGTATCGACCAAACCTTTCTTAACATTTTACTACACATTCTTTCATCTACAATTATTAAATCTATCATGCTTCCATCGTCACCTCTTACCCACATAAACATGTGAATCTTCTTTTGACGAAGGAAAGCGTTTGCCACAAAAATACGCTTTTCCACTCATAAGGTGAGTGGGCTTTCACCATTCTCATTTATACTTTCATCACCAAACGTTCCCAATATCCTTTCATAACGAAGCGTCTTCACCCCAACCCTTCCATTAAAATATCCTAACATAGCAATATTTTCATTTGCCTTGTATTTCAACACTATATTTACCATATATAAGGATATAAGTGGGCTTAGACATGTCTGGACAAACAACTTTTTCAAGGCCACTTTCATTCGTATCCATAGCAGTCTCGGGCTAATTCATATATTTCTGAAAGGATGACATCGACTCCCTGCAGGGCCCGCTCGTTCTCGTCTACACTAGACTAGTACACAGTAAGCATGCCGTGTATAATGCCATCATTTTCCTACCGTTTTTTCTCATTTACACATAATATATTTCTATCATACATCATATCGCATTATTATCGCATTAGTATTCACAATCCACTTGTTGCTCCTTCGGAAGATAGAACTTGACGGGTGGCAAACCTTATCACGAGTTTTCCTCCCGGAAACCCTTCACACCCATGCCCCATTAAAGGGGTGCTGGAAACTTTCTCGCAGTTAAATGCAATGTCCAAGTTATCTTTGCACGGGAAATGTGGTGGGTCCATGTTGGGGATATGGTGGGGCCTGGTAGCTATATTATGGGTGTAGCACGAACTTGTCGGCAAAACCGGAAAAAGACCATGCTCTCGATGAACACAGCGTAAAACGTCAGCACTTTTTCCTGTGTTTCGTATAGAATACCTCTGTGGTTATAACCAAACCGTATTCTAATTGTAAGTCAAGTAAAGAGGTAGGTATCTTTGAGCCTCAGCAGTACTAATTATCAGGTTAACTATATACTCTTTTGCGACCCTTAATTGCATAAAAACTCATTTGAGGCCCGAAAAATTGAAAAGAAATTTTACCAAAAACATTTTGTACACTTAATAAAACCTTTTACACTTTTAAAAAATACATTATCGCTCACAAAAGCTCAATTTGAATATCAATTCTGTTTTTATCACCAAAAAAATTGATATCAAAGCGCCATCGAAATAATAAGAATACCTACTGTATAATAAACTCATAACCGTGCTAAAAATTGTTTTTCTTGTAAGCTTAATGACGTACCCGCGAAAGGAATTTCCCTTCATTTACAAAAACCAAAAAATAAAACGTTTTATTTCGAGTTGACGTTCAAGTCACTTAATCTCCTCCTTCGTTGCAAGAAGTAGTTATTTACGGTCTCAGTTCTAGACGTCTCCCATCTTTAAGACTGTTGTCTATCGCTGGTCTAAATATTTAACATCGGGGCCAAACTAAATTTTTGTACCTGAAACTATTGATAGCCATAATAATTATCTAACATTTCTCATATTTTTACGATAAGTAAGGAGCAAAATGGGGTGACAGATTTTCCTCAGCCACCACCACACACCAATGTATATACATTATAATCGTGCGATAATTGATTTTGTTGGTGAGTACATGTAATGTTCAATCTGTGTTGTGGTGGTGCAAGAATAACCCTTATTTTTTTTTTTTTTTTTTTTTTTTTATAGAATAGGGTGACAAACGAGCACACAGTCCACCTGATGGTAAGTGGTTGCTGCGGCCCATAGACATCTACATCTATCTTCCATTACAAATCAAAATGCAGATGCGTTGTCACCCGTGAGGACTGAGATGGAATGCCTCATTTCCAGTAAAAAGGGTCTCCGGTTCTCTACACTCACCATACGAAATACAGCAGCATTAAGCTACTATTTCACGCTGGTATTCTGTGAGAGCGTGGTCCTTCCCCGGTCGAGCCGACCCATTCGTGCTACAACTATACTACTAATATAATTGCAGCATGGCTCTACCACGTATTAATAAAAATATTGGGAAAATGTCCCGCAGGTGTCGAAGAATGCGACAAACTAAATAAACCCGTAGATAGGCAGCGCTATCTTCCTAATAACAACTAAAAACTGCGGTTCCTAACCTGTCTGACAAGCGTGGACTGTGGCAAGTCTTCACCCGATGAGGCAATCTTTTGGGAAAGCCTATAGTCAGCATTGGAAATTTGGTAGACTGTAACGATGACGGTAATTATTTTTACGTACATGTCAACAGTTTTACAGTCATTATATAACTAAGACTCGTTTAGTCAAATAACTGATCCTAATAATTCAGAGTTTGAGGTAAATGATTTCTATGAAAGCAAACTTTTCTAAAACCTTTCTTTTAAACGAATAGAGCAATCTTATTTATCTCTTTCAAAGATGATAGAGCCAAGTTAACCTTTTTGCAGCAAGCTCTTCCTAACACTCAGGATTTATACGGCAAGCATTCGGTGTCTTTTGAAAACTTCCTTATAGCGCAGATGCTGACCGCCGTACTTTTGCTTACTTTCTGCCACCTCTTAGTGGTAAATACAGTAAAAGACAGCTTTAGGTAAACGCCCGCACCACCTAGGCTAAAGTTGCATTGAGAGAGCTTCAATGCCGTACATTCTAGAAAGACACAGAGCCTTAGAATTAGGAACACGGTCCTGCCACTTGATCTTTAGGATAGATCTTAGATATATTAGGTGTCAAGTTTTTAATATCTGTTATGTAAACACAACATATCTCTGCGCCTTAAAAATTACAGGAATAATAAGTGTCTTATAGACGCTAATTTGGTTTAGTTTGAAACAATGCACATGACAATATGATCGAGTATTTACTCTGACTTTTCTAGATTTGGTGGTAAAATACACATTGACAATACTCTTTTTTTTGTTCAAAATTTGAGAGGTAGATGAGTAACAGAATTTATTTTTGCACTCGTGAAGTCGAAAATTTTAATAGTTTTATAAGAATATAATATTCTAAACAAAAGTAAAAGTAAGTAAAGTAAATTTACAGCCTATATGTATATTTTATTCCTCCAGCCCACTGCTGGGCACAGGCCTCCCCTTATTTCTGAGAAGGTTTAGGGAAAGGAAGTGTCCGCCGCGCTGCCCCAATGCCTGTTGGCGAACTTCGCAACATGTCTTCGAAATATTTTTTTCTTATTCCTCAGACATGCAGGTTTCCTCACGATGTTTTCCTTCACCACCGAGCGCGTGGTAAATCAGCACTTAAAATTGCAATTGACAATTTCATTGGTGTCGGCGGGGATCGAACCCAGGTTATTCGCGTTCTGTTATCAGTATTATGACATCTGAGCTACCACGGCAAAATTCAACGCTTACTTCATTAAATAATATACGTATACTTAAACAGACCTAAAGTTTAAAGTTTTTTTTTAATATAATAAGACTGATAAACAAGCGCATCGTACACATGATGGTAAGTGATAGAGCCATGCTGCAGCTATAATATGGCTGCAGCACTAAAGAGTCAGCTCGACTTATAGAACGCGCCACGCTCTCCCAGATTACTAGCGTAAAATAGCAGCTTAAAGACGTTGTATTTCCTAACGTGAGTGTAGAGAACCATAGACCTTTTTCACCGGAAACGAGGCATTTCATCAACCGCAAAAATCCAACTGCATTTTTATTCTCAATCGAGAATATATAGGTGTTTATGGGCTACTAATATTCTTATACCATCTGGGGGAATGTTTGCTTGTTTATCACCGGCTCAATTCACTGGCGCTGCAAAAATACGTTGCATCTCTTTGCATTTTCTTTCGCATACACCACAGGGAGTGCTCTGAGGAATTGTTCGGATGAATATCAGCCGCCAGATTTCGTGAACGTACTACGCGGCAAAAGTCCCGACTCCATCCACAATCCACACCATCTGGATGCTTGACGGTCCACCACTGTACGTTTCACAAGGAGTTTTCTTCCGTGCACAACCTCTCTGTGAAATAGTTTACCACCGGCAATTTTTCTGAATCGATACGACCCAGGGACCTTCAAGAAAAGAGCTTACTCCTTTCTGAAGGACCGGCAATGAACCTGGAATTCCCCTGGTGTTGCGGTTGATCATGAGCGGCGGTAGTCACTTAACATCAGGTAAGCTACATGCTCATTTACCCCCTTTTCTATAAAAAAACCGTTATTTTATAAATAAGTGCATGCTGTGAAAGATGAAAGATCAGGCGCGGAGCTTTACGGCTTTAGGTACTTTCCACGGCATAGGGGTAAAACACCGTTAGATTTCTGACTACTACTGAGGCTACTACTGAGAATTATTTGACAGAAAAACCCTATGACTTAATTGAGCCCACGACTTCATGATCAGCAACCACGTGTAAGATTATTAGAATAACGATGTAGTCTGACCACAGAATAAAGAAGAGTGCAGAGTATAATTTACCGCTCCTCCTTTCTTCTTTTCATAGTTCACACATGTCTATGAGTGGGCTTTTTAGTCAGCCGGAATTCAGGCAATGCTATTAGGCTAATCTCTTTATTAATACTAAATTTTTAGTTAATAAATCAAAGTGATGTGTGTATGTAACTACATTAATTCTACAATTTATATTCGAGTACAGAACACGAAACTTATCCAACTGCAAAAAGGTGAAATATAGAGTGAAGTTATATCCCCAACTTATGTATAAATATGCACTGCACTAAATGTTATTTTCGAAGGTTTAAGACTGGAACCATGAAGCGGCAGTGTAAGAATATCTACTATCCCATTTCATCCCACGGATGTTGCAAGAGGCGAGAGGGAAATAAACCTAATGGCCGACAGCGCCTTCTTAAAAAGGTCTAGAAAAAAAAAACTTCGAATGCCAAACCGTCTGCCAAGCAGGGCAACTGAGGTGAATATTCCCTTGCCCCCTTATGATAAAATTTGAGAGGACGTCTATGTGTATCAGTGAACTTTAATAGACTTTAATGGGTGAATGGATGGATGACTAGACTAGAAGGGATATGGTGTCTACATCAATTATGAATACACCACTCAACTTCGATTTGAATACGATATAAATAGCTAGAGGACTTTAGTATTATGCTTCACGATAACATCATAGTTTTCCTACTGTTATATCTTAAGAAGGGCATGTACCAAAAACAAAAAAAAAACATTAGCTTATTTCTGAACTTGTGTTTGGTAACTCCGCTCTTTTCACAGCACTTTGTACCGCCATCCAAAAAAAAAATGCAATGTAAGAAGCAGGCGCTAATACTTTCGATTCAGTTTAATATATTTTTATTAAAAAAGAAATAAATAAATTCACAACGAAAAAAAGGATATTGAAACTATAAGTACGGATTTTATTTATTTTTATTTAGAACTGTTGAATTAGCGTCACATTGAACATTTGCGCTTGCAGCATATCAATGAACTAAATCAAGTTGAAAATTTTCAGTTCTCAACTTGTAGTGAATAGTAACACAAACACGTTCGAACCACACTAGAGAGAACCACAATTTAGCATAACAGTTAAATTCCGATAAATGTAAATAGCTGAAGATTTCAGTAAACCGAATAATTTTTTTTTGTTAACTACAAAGGAAATGGAACAAGAAAAATTATTTAAACAATTTTTGGAAGTTAATTAAATTAATTTTTAAAAGCTTCTTTTTTTGTACAGTTTAGTAAATTTCACAGTATGCGGGCAACCCTGGTTCGATGCCTGCGGGCAGCAATTAATTTGTTAATTGCAATTTTAAGTGCTGATTTACCAGGTGCTCGGGGGTGAAAAAAATGTCGTGAGGAAAAGTTGACCAATACGAATTGGGGCAGCGTGATAGAAATTACTTTGCTCTAAAACCTTTCAGAAATAAACAGTTGTACGTGTATAGGCTTAAATAACTTAAACTTTATTAACATTTAAAAAAATATAAGGCCCAGATCATTCAAATTAGAGCAAATATAATATAATAAAAATTCATAATAATACTTTTGAATGTTTTTTAAAAATAGTCCCTAAAAGGAATTTTATAATGATTTGTAGTTCATTTGGTGTTAGTTTTCTTAATAAATTACAACGCGTTCTATAATTTTGAAATGCAGGTATTGTCACTTCAATTTTATGAAAAAAAAACCTAAGCCAAAAAATATAAATAGTTTCAATAAAAATAGGTTACTATCTTCTATAGATATTTACTAAAATATTGAACTGATAATAAGAGTCTTTCAACTCCTCATAACCAATAAATCATTCAACTGTCAACTAATTTTTAAACGTTTTCCCGGAGATATTCTCCGTACGTTACAAAGTAGGTCATATATAGCTACCTGACTTACTTCTATTTTTTTTCTTTGATAGTGACTTTATGAAATTGCTTAAATAATATTAGATAATATACAATGAACTAATATCAATCCCTTCATATAAAGATTCCTATGTATATAAAACATAATTAATTGAATCAGGCGCTACTTGCAAAAATCTACTTTATTGAAAATTTTAAAAATTAATCACCATAAAATTTGCGAAATAAAGTAAAATTATGTACCTAGTTTGAGGAGCACCTCCAGGCTTCCCTCAATTACGTGCACTATACTACATTAGGAATTATATACTACACTAGGAAAGACAAGTGTAGCTGACACTAGGAACTACATTTACATTATCGTTGGTAATATGTGTTTACCGCAAAGCGGCCAGGCATCGCAGTGTCTACTTTACCTAATGATGTTTCCTTTAGAGCCAAAACAATTAATTTTTAACGTACTTATTATCATATACGTATTAAAATAAGAAGTTTATTCTCGTACGTCACACATATATCTGACTGGTATACTTGTGGGCTCTTACTACATATGTCACTGCTTTTTATATTTAATTAAATTACTCTGTTTAAATTAGGGTGTTTTATTTAACATTTGTAATAAAAATACTTACGCATAATTCTTTAAATGGACTCTAACCGAAAATAACTTAATTTCAGGAAAAACGGTTGGAAATTATCAGTGAAGAAACGCTTAAATCTCTAAGCTTCGCTTTGTATAAATTTGCCTTAGACTCTACTAGCACTAATTTAGCTCAGCACACTGAAATTTGGCTACGGTGTTACGATATTACGGTAGCAAAGGCTCATTGCTCTGCGGAATTTCTAGGGTGTAATAAAATATACGACTAGAATTGTGATAGATAGAAAGAGTAAACGACCCATGTAATCTGAGAAGAATTATTGTCATTGCATTATTTTAAGGGCTCAAATAAAATGTTAAAATAGTTAAGAATTGCTTCGCCCACATCAGCTCAATAAAATAAAATGAGTTTAGAAGTCTAGTTTGAAGAGTACCTCCCGCTCTCCCTCAATTGCGTGCAGTAATAATCTAACATTCTTAGTGGAATATCTTAGCGGTCAGCCACCGCAGTCTACATCAACCTGAAGATATAGACCATGTAGAGGCGAAACATGTGTCGTATTATCGTCGATGGTGTGTTTTTCCAAGTGTAGTGGTGTTCGGAGTAGTGGTGCTGGTATTAGATGAGGAGGGATGGCGGGAGGAGCTCTTCAAACTGGGTATGACACATCATTTTATTATTGAGTGTATGTGTGCGAAGTAATTCCTAACAAGTTTAATATAATGGATTCCTGGAAAATAAAGCCTGATTCTACGACTTTCCGAATGGTTTTAAAGAGAGGGGTAATGATCTGCAACGCTTCTACAGTACGTGTTGACTCTTTAGTGAGTTCTCATTTTCCAGAAATATATTTTATATTTCAGTTAGGCGTCCCTTCTTGCAATGACTTCCTTCACTATTGAGCACGTGATTATGCATACGTATCGCTGCAGCAAATTGAATAGAAGTTACCTGAGTAATGTAAAATATCATAAATACTTCTAGTTCTTGTAATAAGATTTGCAATAAGATAAGTATATTAAATTCAAAATAAACATAACATTCTTCTGGATTGTAGGATTACGTTCAGCCCGTTGTAGCCCATCCACCCGCAATATTTTACTGGTCTGAAAGGTATTAGAGATATATTTTAATTACGGGCGGTTTAACAGGGTAAAACTTGGCTGCATTTATATTATGAATGTTGCTCGAATAAGTCGGCTCCATATAATATACGAGTAGTTGCAGCAGAGCTCTATCACACTTAAAAATTCATTTATTTCTTAATCACAGTTATGTCAATTAGCTTTTTGTGGCAACCCAAGTGACAAGTTGTAAAATAATAGCTCCCAACAATTTAGCAAAATTAAATATTGTAATTTGATAATATCCACCTCAATTTTTAGTTACAGTTGTTAAATAATACTTAATTGTGTTGGTAAAATAAGTAAAAGTCATAAGTATTTTAATTAAAATAGTGTTTTGTGTTTCAACTAAAAGTGACAGCTGTAACGAACATCGTTTGAACTTTCTGTAAGTTATTGTAATTTTCTTGTTATCCCTTTAATATTTTAAGATTTAACTTTTAAATTAGTGCAGTTTCGGATTTCAATTTGAATTATTTACCTGGTAATTTAATTTGAGATCTGTAAGTAGACCCATATATCTAGATATTAGCTTACTCTGTTTCTTCGGTTTTCTTTCTTTGTTTTCTTTTGCTATTTACACATAATAGTAAAATGAATATACGCAACGCCAAAACGCGCCAAATGGAGAACCAACTTCAAATGGCGCTTCTAGAACTTAAGGCGTCAAAAGAGCAGTGTGAGCTGTTGCTTAAAGAAAGGGATGACAATGAAAAGGAAATAATAAATATAATTGCCAAAAATAGTCAACTAAAAAGTGATATGGTTAAGTAGCATAAAGACTACACAAATGTTTTAAAAGAAAGGGATCAGCTTCAGGAAACAGTCGATGAGTTTGACCGATGCAGCAAAGAATATGAGGAATCCCTCAGATTAATTGCTGCATTGCAGTTGCAGTTAAGTGAGGCTAATGAGCAGATTTTGCAATTAAAACAATACATAGATGAATTGAATGTGTCCCAAACTCAAAGTCTTTTCAATGAGCTCATAGAATGTAAATCTTCAAAAACATTGCATCCCTCCACAACAATCGATTTGACTGGTGATGATTTTGTCACATCTAGAACAGCAGAAAGGATTACATGCAGTAGAAGAAAATTAAAGAAATACATAAAAATTAATAAATATGTTAGGAAAGTACTAAGTTAATTAAAACAAAAATTAATACAAAAAATTATATAAATATATGTAAGGAAAAGCATGTATTAATTAATAAACTTAAATTATATGCAATTGAGGTGGAAAATATGAAAAACTGTTATGAGACTGAAATAGAGTGTCTCAATTCAGAAGTTTTGTCGCTTAAAAACTCCTTACAAATTATCTCAAATAAATATGCATCGGCTCAGGTTGAGATAAAAGAACACATATTGGCCATGAATGATCTGGGAAAGTCATGTAAATACAATGAGGAGCGCTTTGACTCCTTAATAAAACATCAGAGTGAGAATCAACGCTCCATACCATGTTCATCGGGGACAATATGTGTAAATAGCAATGACTCCTTATTTTCACCAACACTCTATGACGGTGCCATAACACAGAATAAAAACTTAAAAAGTAGTTTAAATATTAAAAAACATAAAGTTATTATGTATTGTGATGACATAGGTAAAAATTTGGGCATGATGTTAAATAACCATTTAAAAGAACAATTGATTAGTAATTATTGTATGCCTGAAGCATCCTTTAGTCATATAATGAATAAAGTTTTAACCAGTAAGTTTTCTCCTAATAGCACATTAATAATTCTGGTTGGGAGAAGAGGCAATGTAAACAAAAATCAATTATTAAAATATATTGATTACCTCAATACTTTAAATGTACATAAAATTATCTTGTTTACATTGCCTTACATACAGGGTTGGCCACAGGAGAATAAAATAAGATATGATTTGAATTTATTAATGAATAATTTATCATGTAACAATAATTTAATTTTTTTTATAGGATAGGGTGACAAACGAGCACACAGTCCACCTGATGGTAAGTGGTTGCTGTGGCCCATAGACATCTACATCTATCCTCGATTACGAATCAAAATGCAGATGCGTTGTCACCCGTGAGGACTAAGATGGAATGCCTCATTTCCAGTAAAAAGGGTCTCCGGTTCTCTACACTCACCATACGAAATACAGCAGCATTAAGCTACTATTTCACGCTGGTATTCTGTGAGAGCGTGGTCCTTCCCCGGTCGAGCCGACCCATTCGTGCTCTAACTATACTACTAATATAACTGCAGCATGGCTCTACCACGTATAAAATTGCATGCAATTTGATATTTAATTGTAACAATTATACCCATAGAATTAATTTAATAGATATTACTAATTTAATTAAGAAATTTTTGACTACAGATAGGTATTACCTATCCAAATATAATTTAAGACAGATAGCAAATGTGCTATCTTATTATTTATATATTAACTCAGCCAAGGACTTGGCTACCCAGACATCTGCTCCTATTGAGCAGCATAATGATTTGACATGTAATTTGGAATCCGTTCCAAGTAATTTAAATTAGAAAATGAGACAGTAGAGGTAATCTCTAGCAGTTATAATAATTTAAATAATTTAGAATGTAGCTTACAAATCCTTAATAGTTGCAATTGTATAACTCCACATAATGATAATAAAAATTGTTTACACCTGGTGCATCAGAATATACAAGGCATGATAGGCAAAGAGCTAGAAATTGAATTGTTTTTAAATAGAAACAATATTCATATTTTATGTATTACTGAACATTGGTTAAAAGCTCATAATTTAATGTTTAACTTTAGTAATCACCAGGTGCTCAGTTCCTTCAATAGAGAAACCATTTTAAGAGGTGGCTCCTTAATTTTAGCTAGTAAATTATTATCATATAAAGAACGTAAAAATATTGTGAGCCTCTCTGTTGAGCAAACTGTAGAAATGGCATGTGTTGAGTTTAAGCACCTCATTGTTGTGAGCGTTTACAGACCCCCATGTTCGTTATATGATACTTTTGAAAAAATTATGGAGGAAGTTTTCGCTAAGCTTAATAAACAGAATAAATCCCTTGTAATATGTGGAGACTTTAATATCAATCTCCTAGAAGCTTCCTCCACTAATATTAAATTTAGATCATTGTTTAAATCTTATGGTCTTTTTAATTTATTTTTGGAGCCAACACGTATTGCTGAATCTAGTGCAACATGTATAGATAACATTTTTACAAATGTTAGGCCGTTCAATTAATGTATAATTCAAAAATTGAGCTTTGATCACTGTGGACAATTTGTTTCATTACCTTATGTTCACAAAAAGCAAGTAGATAAAAAAGTAGTGTTTGTTCCAGTAAATGCACATCGCTTGGAGAAGTTTAGAAGTAACATAGTAAAAAAAACTTCCATTACTTTCATACCAAAATAATCCAAAGTTTTTGTATGCAACATTATTTAAGCTCATTTGCAATGAACTTAATAATACATTTACTTCTAAAACATTCTCCTTGAATAATCGTAAAGCATTTAATGAATGGGCGACAATAGGAGTCCATAAGAGTAGACAAAGGTTATATGAACTTTACAATGAAAGGTCATATAATCCTAGCGTCGAGTTTAGGGAATATGTAAAAAAATATTCCAAAATATTTAAAAGAGTGTGCTCCTTAGCCAAATCATTGTATTTAAGCAACAAAATAAAGACTGCTTCCAATAAAATTAAAATGACATGGAGTATAATTAATAGTGAATCTGGTAAGGTCAACCCTAGCAATTCAAACTACCAGTTAAGTTTTAACAATAAATTAACTAAATCAGATCAGGACGTTGCAATGGTTTTTGAGAAATATTTTACTGATATTCCGATCTTAACCACTAAGTCACTGAATTCTTCTCCTACCGTCGCCGAATCATTACTTAAACAAAATGTAAATGTGTGTACAAAGAATTTTACATTTTATAAAGTTTCATCAAAAGATATTGTAAAATATTTTAAGACTATTGATATTAAGAGAACCGCCGATCTGTGGGGGATTTCTGTTAAAGTTATTGCGTCTATAATAGATACAATCGCACCTCAACTATCTATTATTTTTAATAGTAGTATCAAATCTGGTGTGTTTCCTGATTTAATGAAGCATAGTAAAGTAATACCTTTACTTAACTCTGGTAGTACATTGGACCCCGCTAATTTTAGACCTATTTCTGTACTGTCAACACTTAGTAAAATTTTTGAAAAAAATATTCTTGATCAATTGTTAATTTTTTTTAATGTAAATAAATTACTTCATAAAAATCAATTTGGTTTCACAAGGGGTCGCTCGACAACTGATGCTGGTGTTAAGCTGATTAAATATATCTTTAATGCATGGGAGAATTCACAGGATGCTTTGGGTGTGTTCTGTGACCTATCCAAAGCCTTCGATTGTGTACACCATGAAACATTAATCAGGAAACTTCAACACTACGGTGTAAGAAATGATGCTCTTAAATTAATTGTTTCATATTTAAGTGACAGAACACAAAAAGTTGTTATTAATAGTATGAGTTCTTCCGAGTCGATTGTACAAATGGGCGTCAGGGTTCAATTCTCGGCCCCTTACTGTTTCTTGTATATATTAATAACTTACCTTACATGGTAGGGGATAACCATGATATAGTATTATTTGCTGATGATACTTCATTAATTTTCAAATTAAAACGACAGTTATTAAATTACGACGAAGTAAATAATGCTATAGCTAAGTTAGTCAATTGGTTTAATGTTAATAATTTGCATTTGAATGGAACTAAAACTAAATGTATGAAATTCGTAACCCC
Source organism: Parnassius smintheus behrii (assembly GCA_036936625.1). Lineage (NCBI taxonomy): Eukaryota > Metazoa > Arthropoda > Insecta > Lepidoptera > Papilionidae > Parnassius > Parnassius smintheus. The sequence continues at coordinate 17,384,423 of JAUPFT010000009.1, read as the reverse complement.
TAATGTTAAACATGTCAACACTAATGTAATTTTAAATGGGGAGGAACTTAGTCTTGTTGATACCACCATTTTTCTTGGAATCACACTGGACGCAAAGCTTCAATGGCTCCCCCATATATCAAAACTAGCTAGCAGACTTAGTTCTGCAGCATATACTGTAAAAAGATTAGAACTCTTACCAGAGTTGAAACAGCTAGAATAGTTTACTTTAGTTATTTCCATAGCATTATGTCGTATGGTATTTTGCTATGGGGACACGCGACTGACACTGAAAGTATATTTATTTTACAGAAGAGGGCCGTTAGAGCAATATACAATTTAAAACCAAAAAAGTCACTGAGACAAAAATTTAAGAAAATTAATATATTAACTCTGGCCTCTCAATACATTTATGAAAATGTAATGTACGTACACAAAAATAAAAGTAGTTTGCGAAAATAAGTGATATTCATTCTGTAAATACTAGGAGCAGACACAAGCTGGTAGTACCAGTTACTCGACTCCACCGAGTCAGTAATTCACTCTTGGGGCGATGTATACGCTTTTACAACAAAATCCCAGAAAATATACAAAATTTGTCATACACAAAGTTCAAAAATGTTATTAAACTAAGTTTGTATAAAAAGGGTTATTATAATATTAAGGAATTTATAGATGATAATAACCCCTGGGAAGGGTGATCGCTACCAAGCTATTTCTAATTTGTCTTGTGTTGTTGATTGTAAACATGATTGTAAGCTATTATTAAAAAAAAATAGTCCCACTGGGTTTCTTGCTGGTTCTTCCCAGGACAGAGGTTTCTTTTGCGAACCAGTGGTAAATTAAAAAAGTGACTTTCGATAAGTATTTTTATAATCTACATTGAATAAAAAAGTTTCTATTTCTATAGCTTTATTAATATGAATATCAAGTTGTGATCTTAGGGCCGGTTTTTCAAGTATCACATAAAATTTATTTATAAGGTAGTAAAATAAACTAATGAATTATTACGAATAAAAGAATAAAATAATCAATTTCTTCATTTTATATTTAACCAGTTTTTTTTTCATGGATAACTCTTACCTGTCGATTGAAAAATCCATTAATTTTTTGATTCAGCTAGTTTTAAGATATGAATTAGTTTTCACATATCATCTCTTTAATTTAAATGATATGACGAGAGAACCGGTACTATTTATAGTTCTTAGCAAGGTTCAGTTGTGTTATTACAGAGAGCCTAATTTTTTGTGTTAAAATTTAAATTAAAATTTAATTTAAAATTGTATAAAAAGGGTTATTATAATATTAAGGAATTTATAGATGATAATAACCTCTGGGAATGGTGATCGCTACCAAGCTATTTCTAATTTGTCTTGTGTTATTGATTGTAAACGTGATTGTAAGCTATTATTAAAAAAAAATAGTCCCGCTGGGTTTCTTGCTGGTTCTTCCCAGGACAGAGGTTTTTTCTTGCGAACCAGTGGTAAATTAAAAAATTGACTTTCGATAAGTATTTTTATAATCTACATTGAATAAAAAAGTTTCTATTTCTATTTCAATTTTACGAAGAATTAAAATTTAACTTTTGTTTATTGTATAACTGCTCTTACTGATATTTTGCGTATATGTGTATAAAATAAGATTTTATCATGAGAAAGTTTGAAGAGCTAAAATAATTAATTTAAATTTCAGACACTGACAAATTTTTTGTCGGCTCCTACCAAGTTTTGACTCTCCATTTGCCCTTTAGCTTTCAGACGTAATATCGCAGTCTAGAGGCCACAATTAGTTTCGAAATCTACTAAATGAGATGTCATCCAATAACTCAATTAAAATTTTTCACAAAAGTGTGATTTAAGGCAATTACTTCAATTGAAATTCTTAGATTTTCAACTTAAACATTTCGTGGTACAGTGTCTTAATGTTGAATTACGACGCTGAATACCGTGCGTTTGCATCTGCACTCATCGAAAATCATGGATTCCCTCATATATGGACTTTTATTCATACGGAATTGCAAATAAACATAAATTGGCCAGAAAAAAAATGCATTGAATCGGCTTTTCTGAGTAATCTGGCATTTTACTAAACCTGAAGCTCGTTCGTAGTTATTACACATATAAAGTTTCAATTGCATAGCTCTTATACTGTAGATTTTAAGAATATACTTGTACTCTTATACTTTCCCATATAAAACCCCCATTTCGTGACTGTCTCACTTACCGATGATCATCAAAAATTTTAGGGTACTTCCTGAAGCCCTAGAATTCTACAATTTGGTATGTAAACTACTATTACGTCAAAAAATTCTAAAACTTCAAACTTTTATATCCCAACCCCTTAAACTAGAGAATGGAAGTTTGTATGTTACTTCACAATGAGAGACCGAATGAAGAAGCGTCATCACCAGCAGCAGTAGTCCACCTCACTAGCACCCGTTATCTACAGTATGCCGATAGTAATGAAACGGTCAAGCAACATTAATTCGACTAAGGGGTAGAGTTTGTAAAGTTCGGACTTGTAGAGTTAGGGCGCGTAGAGTTCGAAGCTTGGCTCTTCATAAGATCTGATAACTTTTTGATTCTGATAACTGTTTAAAGTCTTGGCAACATTTTACATAAAATGTTTTAGTTGGATTAATATTTACATAAAAATTATAACAAGTTTTTCTTCTTGCTTATGCAGCGATAAAATAGATATCAAAAGTAGTTTTAACCCTTCAATCCCCATAAAATACCCATGCAGTCGCATGCGCCTGGCAAATTCCGAGCGCACCCACCCACAGCACTTACAACCATTAAAAATTGTATTCAGAGACTACTTTTCTATGAGGAAGTTAGGCATTATACAATCATTATGTAATTTTCTATCATCTAGTATAGTCTAGTAATAGAAAACAGTAAGTCTGTGTATATTAATTTATATTCTACGCTCATTACGTACGACATTTTCGTTTGAAAGTTGTTGTGTTGATTTTTGGATTTTTCTAGTGTTTTATTCACTCCTCTCCTAGGACGTCACTAAGGAGAGTAAGCCTGATGGAGGCCCTCCCATTGTGATGAAGACCTGTGATGCGGAATTGACACTGGTTTAACACAATTTTTTTTCGATATAGCAGGTATATTACCCAAGGCGTAGTTCTGAATTCATGGAAGACGGCTTTGGTCAACTCGATCTCTGATAATTGCAGACCCTCTGATGCCTGTCACCATCACGTACTTATTCTCAAAAATAATGGAGTCTATGACAAAATGTCAACTCATGCGGTACCCTGAGGATCAATAGCTGATTAGTGATCGCCAATACGGTTTCTGTCGTGGTCTATCAGCTAATGATCTTCTGTTCAACCTGACTCGTAGATGAGTGGAGGCAGGAGAATCTTAGGGGGAAGTATTGTCCAATGGTTGGTACATAATTAAGGCCTTCGATCGGGTCTCGCACAAAAACGCTTCTTTCGAAGCTCCCTTCCTATGTGTTTCTCAAGAAACTGAGCTATTGAATCACCAGTTTCCTTGCTGATCAAAGCATCAATGTCATAGTAGACGGTACACGCTCTGATTACAAGCCTATCAAAGCTGTTTTTTCTGCATATTAATGATATGTTACAAACTGGTAACATTCATTGCTTTGCAGAAGACAGCTCTGGTTATGCCTTATACACCAGCCGTGCCAATATTTCTTGGGAAAACGTTGCGGAATACCGGTACAAACTTTTGCCCGTAGTAGAGTCTTTGCTGAACAAATCGGTAGATTGGGGCGATTAAATCTAGTCCAATTCAATCCCCAGAAAACACATGATTGTGCGTTGTGCGTTTACTGCTAAAAAAACCGTCTTGTCGTATATTTTTAGTTTCAAGGTACACCCTGAGATGACTGGCGTCCCGATGTCATTGTTAAACCCGGAGTACCTTCAGCTTTTTTAATTATTGTTTATGGTCCGATCTATGCGAAATGAACTGACTATGTCCAGAGGTCTTGCAGTGGTATGCTTGGGTTTAGTTTTAATTTTATTGATTATAGGATCCCAAGCAGGTGGTAGTACCCAGCCTCCCTCTCTATTGAAATTAGGATGTTTTTTAATTTCAATAGCCTCACGTATCATCCTTGGTAGGAATCGGTGTTCTTTCGCGAGGATTTGTGGTCTATCAAATCTGATGTAATGGTTGGGGCCGTCTAGGATATGATCGCAAACTGCAGACTTCCCGGAACGTTGATGCTTCACATCAGCTATATGTTCTTTTACGCGGGTTCTAATTCTTTATTATTTATTTAGATCTTGTTGTTTGTCCTATATAAGAGAGACCACATTAACAATCAAGCTAGTACAGTCCTGCATCTTGTAGATGAATATGACACTTGACTGATGGTAGGAACTGACTAATCTTCTTCGGCGACTTGTAGAATGTTCTAATAGAAGCTCGCTTCAAGATGTAGCCAATCTCGTCTGTGACAACTCTAACATATTGTAGTACAGCAGGCACACGCTCGACTGTGGCCGGCTTCACTCGGTCACTGTGACGTAGGCGCGGGACCCGAGCTTGTTGTCGTGCAGAACTTGCTTGACGTGCTGAAGCTCGGTGGCGAGGTGTTTGCTGTCACAGATCCCTCGTGCTCTCTATAACAAGGATTTGCCCACGGTAGCTAACTGTGAAGGATGGTGGTGAGAGTCACAGTTTAAATATCCGTTTGTATGGGTTTTTTTCCTATACACAGTGTGACCAATGCTGTTGTTAGGATTTCGGATGACTAACACATCTAGGAAAGGTAAGGAATTATTTGCCTCTAACTCCATAGTAAATTGAATTTTAGAGTTTATGGAATTAAGATGTTCTAAAACTGCATTACTTTGTCTGATGGTAAAATTGTGAAAGTATCGTCTACGTACCGCTTGTAGATCCTTGGTGTAACAGGTGCAGTAAGGAGGGCTTTCTCCTCAAAGTCTTATACGAATATATCGGCGACAGTGGGAGATACAGGTGAGCCCATCGCAACACCATCTACTTGCTTGTAAAACTCTTCCTTCCACAATAGATAGCCAGATGTAGGGCAATGTCTGAGCAATACTGCATATTCTGCTGGCATATTATTTTCCTCTAGTTTCCTAGTTATAATTGAGATGCAGTCTTCAACAGGTAGGCATGTAAATAGATACTGAACATCAAAACTGACTATGGTTTCATTGTCAGTAAGACGTAGGTCTTTTATCTCACTGACAAAATGGTATGAATCCTTAGTGTGAGCTCTTGTGTGTCCTCTGAGTGGTGATAATATTTTAGCTAAGTATTAAGCCAATCTGTAAGTTGGCGAATCAATCTGACTCACTATTGGACGTAATGGAGCGTTCGGTTTGTGTATTTTTGGTAACCAATACAACTTTGATGGTTTGGCACATGAAGGTATTACCGAATTAACGTTCAGATTCAATTTCTCGGAGTATTTCTTAATTAGATCGCTAGTTGTTTTAAGCGTATTAGTTGTAGGGTCTGTTTTGACCTTCAATAATCAGTTGAAGCACGTATTGTCTCTTTTCATTGATCTGCATTGTCGTCATACATCCCTTCAATAGATGCAACTTGCATCTATTGACTCCCGTCATATCTTGCCAGGTCTACGATATTGATAATCGCAGCATATGGTAGCCACTAGATGGAGTGAAAACCAATTTATCTTATACGTAAAATATTTAAAAGTAAAATATCCAGTACTGCAAGCATCAACCCTCGTGACGAGCATGGTAATAATGGAAAAATACCACACTGGTGCCGGTGGAGGTTGAATACTCACGTACATGACTAATGCTTAGCCGCTGATCTGTCACGTAAAACTTGTATTTACAGTTATGAAAATAAAGATGAGAATTTTTGGTGTTTAAATAATTGAAATTATATTTATTAAATTCAGTTAACCGTTAGTTAAGGCATAAATCAAAAATTAAAGGAACATATCATGAATATTTATTTTCCCTAACAGTTTCACAATAAGGTACGAGTAGGTCGGATCTGCTTAGTAAGTATATTGACATATTACTTGTGTCAGGCAGTCTCAATTTTGTGCAACGTTTTTATACTTGATTAAAAATAAAACTAAGTATCGCAAAAATTAAACCAGCATTAGTATGAGTGCTTGTGTGTATAAGTATGGGATAGCATACATGTATTAATGTGTTTGTGCGCGCACGCTAGTGTGCCTACGAGCATGGGTGCATGCGAACGTACAAACTTGTTTGGCATACGTTTATATATCTTTTAAATTGCAGGAATATGCATTCATTTATATTAAAAAGACAATAATTTTTAAGAGAGTAGTTCTCAATAAAAAACGGGGATTATTTCATTTTGAGAGTTAAAGTTCACACTAAAACTAACATTTCAAAATATTTTTCCATTTGTTACCTTAACGATATTTTGAGTCTATATCAAGTCAAGTCAAGGTCAAGAAATGGATACAGAACGGACAGAGAAGGTACTCGTCTAGCAGCCTCCTACAGACACGCACAGTGTAATGTAGCCACCAACTAGATGAAGTAAAGAAGAAGATAGATGCTATAATTGAATGTGCTGTATGACTGAATTCATTTTTAAAATCTGTGATCATTTTACCATTAAGCATTATTTTTAGGAAAAATTCAACATTTGAATTCACATAACGAAATAAATACTAAACAATCTTAAAATATTAAATTAAATATATATTTTCCAGTTTAAAAAAATACTAACAAATATTGCAAATCCAAAAAATTTATTCGTAATTCTTTAATATAGTGAAGCTGACTGAGATTTCACATACCGTCAAATTTCATGCGGTTTGCCACTTACGCTAATTTCCCTGGAGGTACCAATGACTTATTTGGTATAAACATCCGATTCGTCATAAATACTATGGGATTTTGTTTAATTTTTGCTTAATTAATATTTACGTAATATGTTTTATTTATTACATTAAAATATTTCTTCAATAATAAGACAAACGAAAACCGTAGTAGTTACTTTTGAATGTCTATACACTCCTAGCATTCTAGATTATATATGAATATGAGATGAACTGACTTTCGGAGTCTGAAAGCTCTTATCTCATGAGCCTACGAGATCAAAAGTGCGATTATGAATCTCTAATGAGAATCATTGGTCGTTGGTAATCAATAAACAAACGTGTTATGGTTTTCACCAAGATAAAATTACGTTCCCGAAATAGGTAACTTGTAATTTAAAAAGATAATCAGCATGAAATCAACACTAATAAGCACATTAACACAATATAAAAAAAACAAAGGCCAAACATCACAACGATGCCTTTTTTCTCCGCCACAAAATGTCTACTCATTTGTGTATCTATATGTCTACCATATATAACCATAAATTATGTCAAATTTTCTATGATTACAGTTGTCATTTCATCAAAAAAAAATTCTGACCGTCTGCCATAAAACTATTGTCATCTTTCTGTCACCTAGTACAAATATTTTAAGCTTAGACAAGTGAACGAATATTATTTTCTTAGTGTTAAATATTTTTAATATTAATTGTATTACTAGTGACTTAAACAAATACTCACGATGTACCCTGAATGTTATGCGGAGACTAAGGAATAAGAAAGAAGGCAGTGCAGATACACTTACTAGCTAGCAGGTTTAGCCGGCTACTACTAGTTGCAGCCGATTACAGTTGGTTAAACTAAGGCGTACAGTTGAAAATACGTAAACACGTTTCAAGTATTAATAGCGACAGTTGGTAAGGTACTATGAAAAACGGATAGTATTATATTTTAATAACCGTTTCAGAAAATGAAGTCTTATAGTAATATTTAAAATATTGCTATATTTTTTTAACTTGACACTTTTCACCTTCATATAGAAATTTCTGAAAATAAAATGCTGAAAAACCTACGGTATGGGCTAACATAACCTCATGTTCATCGGCAGATGACGGTGTGCTTTCTTGTTTGTGTGACATAAAGAAAACGTATAAAACCGCTGGAAAGAAGGGTATAGAATTCAAGATGGTAGGATCGGAGTATCTTCACGTTATCTCGAGCTGCCTTTCAAAAATCTCAAGGTTAGTACTCTGCGTACATTTCGAGTTGAGATATTAAAGGTTAAAATGGCATTCACAAATATATCACTTGAAACACTTTAGTTATAAATACATTAGTTAGTACACTTTAGTTAAAGTCGAAGAGAGTAATATAATAAAGCTTAAGTATCTATCCGGATAGGCATTCACCTTAAAATTGCATGTTATGGGAACAAACGTATTTCGCAAATTGTTAACTGAACTTTAAGTTCTGATTTTTACGTGCTTGGTGGCGAAAGAAATAATTGTTAGGAAACGTATATAGCTCGTAAAATAAAAAATATTTTGAGACATGTGAAGTACGAACTCCATAATGCGTTGGAATAGAAAAGGCCTATGCCTTATAGTGATACGATGTAACTTTTTACTTTTCTTTTCCTTGAATGTTTAAAAATGCGTACGTAATTCTATTTCTCTATCTTTATATTACCTTGTGTTACAGTATAAAATCTTTACATAAACACCAAGCTACAGTATTTACATGTTTGAATTGTCATTTGTGAATATAAACAAAATGTCTGTTAAAACTTTCTTTATTTTTTTGGCCCGAGGCAGTCGTAATAACGAATAACATTAATAGTAGAGCTGAACAGTATAAACAGATTATCTGTCACCGTGGGTAAGAGAAACTTCAAGAGCTATTTCAAACGCTTTTCTAAAAGCTTACAAGTTTCCAACGGTGTAATTTACGTGCCGCAACGTAACGAAGTCACTCACCGTGACATACGGGGTTGGAACGAAATGACAGGAGACGGAACTTAGAGGATTAGTGTTTGGAAAGTATTTATTCGTGAGACTTCTTATATTTTTCCATTTTTTTTTCTTTATATGTGATAATTAACAAATGTCATTACGAATTTGGCTTACAAGTTATTATCATATTTTCATTTAAGGTGAAACAAAATTAAGTTAAAAGTTCATAATGAGTTTGAGTAAAAAAAAGCAACATATATTTTTCTTTTTCTTTTATAGCTCTTAAAATCAACTGCTTGATTTGGGTTTTCATGACTGCTGTATGTATTAAACCGATGGGAAGAAAATTTCGAGAGTGATAGCTTTACACCGGTAAACGAAGTGTGGGCTACCCATGACTAGATGGAGTGAAGACGTGGTAAGGGATGCAGGGAGATGATGGATGCAAGTGGCTCAGGAGCGTGATTTCTGAAGTTTATTGATGAGGCCTATGTTAAGTGGTGAAAATGTGATGGTCGGTAATTGATTATTTAAAATAAATATATGTATTAATAATAATTTATAGCATCAGATATAATACCAAATATTTTCTGCAATAAAACTTATTATAAATATTAACAAAAAGTAATTTTTGCCATACTTTCTCATTATCATGCAATTATTATGAGAGATCTGTGTTCCATAGCGATAGACTTTAGGTCTCCGGTTCACAATATTCACTATAAGAAATTACAGTATTTAGCGGCTATTTCCAATTGGTATTCTGATAGAGCGCAATCCTTTCCTGGTCAAGCTGACCGATTAATGCTACAACTATAATAATATAGAAGAAGCTTCTATAGCGTCACCATGAATAAAAAATACCTGTGTTTTAGGAAGGTGCAGTAAAAGTACTGGATGTCTTAAACATATACTGGTCTACTGATCAATTAAATTATCCACTTCAGATTACTTTTCGTTACTACTTTACATAAATGTCTTTTCTTAAATGTCGTTGCACATAATTGTTTGATCAAAGTTACTTACCTGTAAGTATCCGTCGATCAAAATTATATAAAGTTGACGATTTCTCTGTGTTTTTATACTACGAAGTCATGAATTGGCGTACCGAATCACACGAGTTTTAACTTTCCGGTGGACAAATAGGATTGTTAGGTATCCCAATCTATATGATCTCCCACTGGAAACAATGTACACATCATGTCATTGTGAATTTATATCTACTGGAATTAGAAAAAAATAAATAAAATGCAAGCAAGTATATACAGGGCAAGGGCTTAATGATTATTTTTATGCATTGCATACATAACAATTGCATTGCACAATTGCATTGCAACAAAACAAAAAAAGTTTAATCAAAGGAGATGTTACATAACAGTTGTTGTCAGGATAAGAATTTTAATGTCTTTTTTTTAACAAGGATTTACTAACAAACTTATGAGGACTGGAATTTTATTCCCTCTTCTGTATTCCGTATTTAAGGTTGTGGATAATAGTGCATAAATTAATTTTTATAATAGCATGTGCATTATGCAACTGTAGTTTATCTATTAACTTTGGTTAGTGCCTAAGAGACAATTTTCCTATAGGGTTAAGAATTTGATTCCTACTTTATTTCTTAATTAATTTTCCTGGATTCTTTGCGTACAAGAGAATTACCTCGAGATGTTACGAGTATTTAGAAGGCAAAAAAGAAACATATATCTTACAAGATTATTTTTACAAGCTTTGTCACTTGATGAGGTAATTACATGCCATCCATATGGTTTATAAGTGATATATCTGAAGTATTATAACAAATTTTAGCTATGGGGATTATAACAAAACATTATGATCCAAAGTAAAACTTAAAATGAAAGTTTTGTAAAAATTAAAGTAAACCTATTATTTAAAAATAATTGTGCTGTTGTGCTGTTTAAAATATGTTCAATGTGTTTTGTCTTTACACATGTAGTTTTTTGACCAAAAAACAATATCATATCCACTATGAACTAATTCGTATTGGATATGATATTGTTTTTTGGTTATCATTTTATAAGCAGTAAGCACCCCCTGTAATTGGATTACTTGAAATCTGAATATGATTTTTCAGTGTTAACTAAGATTCAAAATTATTACTTTTATTCAGGAGTTTATTTATTACATATTAAATTCAAATTATATTTTGTAAAAAGTTTCGTATACATTTATCCATAAGAGGTCGCTGGACAAACAGATATTAATTTATCAATTAAATAATCAAAAGTCCTATATCGTTGTAATGGATTGTAATTAAATAATTGACTTTTAATTCGTGTGAAATATTTTTGTTTCACTTCAGGTCTGAAAAGGCTATAATTTTCTAAGTTAAGACCAAGTAATTTAAATTTATTTTTAAGTTATTGATTTTTTTATTTCTAACTTTATAATAATTAGTAAGAATTAAAAAGTTAGAAAAAAATATTTAAATGCAAAATTTACATAAATTTTAAGCAACCAAAACGTTTATGAGTGTTTCAGTTAGTTTTCACCTTTTGGTAGTAATAAAGTCCAGAACTTTCACTTAAAAACCAATTTTAAACTTTTTAATTTAAAGATGTTATTCGCTAATTCGGCACGAAAAATTCACAATGACATGAGGTGTATAGTGCTCTCAGTGGGAGTTATTACAAATTGGGATACCAGTAAAAATCTTATGTTTACCCCGGAAGGTTAAAACTCGCGTGATTCGGTCTGTCAATTTATAACTACATAGTATACAAACACAGAGGAGGCGTCAACCAATGTAATAAAATTGTTTTCTATTTTTATAGTCTTTTTTGTATGACCTTATAATTAGACGCCGGATTTTAGTTCAAAAAATGCCTTCAGTTTAGAAAAATAGGAAGAAATTCCGTTTTTAAAGACGTAAGTTCACAGTTATATCGTAAAATTACGAAAATGAATTAATATAGAAACAGATTTGTTTTGTTTGGCAGCTCAGTGTTGCAGTAGCAATAAGCATTTAGCAACCATTCGTATTAGTATATTGGTTGATCTACAAATATTTGACCGTGTAGCGGCGGTGTAAGAATATCTAAAATCCCGTATCGTCGCTTACCTCAAGGCTGTAGAGAGAAATCGGAGTATGTAATGGGCGACAACATATTCCTGATAACAAGTCAAAAAAAAGTGCTGTTGCCATTGTTCCTGCGCAGCGTGGCAACTTTATCAAAATTCCCCTTATAAGGCTAGCTATGGAGGAGGCCTATGTTCAACAGTGGACTTTTGTAGGCTATAATGGTAATGTTCCGGGCGTTTGTCCATTTGCATATTTTTGTTTCTCGAAAATTGAGTTGTCATCAAGTCATGACGTTTTGTGATCACAGGAAGCCGCCCTGACAATTTTTGATGTTATCTGTATAAATGTGTGCGAGTGTATCTCTTATAACTTTTGAACGGCTTAACCGATTGAAATGAACTAAGCGGATTTTCAAAGTGTTTCATTAAACTTAGATTTTCTACGAATTTTAAATATTTCGGACCGGTAGATTTTGAGTAATCTTAAAAATAAAAATTTCCAAGGACTGTTTTTTTGGAATAACTTTTAAATGGCTTTACTGATCGATTCCAAAAAGTAATCAGCTTTTAATTTAAAAAAAAACACGTCAATCGTCGCCAGTTCGGTCAAAATCGGTTGATTCGTTTGTAAGATATCGTTAACGAAAAATTTAAAAAAAAAAAAATAGTTTTTTAAATTGCTCTGATATTTCATATTCAACGTCATAATTTGGTGAAATTTGGAGCGCTTTGCATTTGAAATTAGCGGTAAGTTCCAATTATGGCCTGCAAGGTCAACCAATTTTTTATTCTTGTATCTATTAATATGATAATAACATTTTTATACAATTTTTTTCTTCGTTTTTCTTTTTTAATTGAAAATTATTGAAAATTTTCTGGTACTTATATGAGAAAATAATAATATAGGTTACAACAGTTTACTCCCTAAATGAATTACTAAGTCTGTCGAGCTGAGAAACTGGCATTACAAGTTTAAGTATGTTCTAAGTATTTACAGTACAAATTTACGTGTATATTTTCTTAGGCTACTAAATATAATATGACGATAGTCTCTCTCCAATTCAATTTGTCCACAACTTTATTATTTTGGTTTTTATACGCTATGAAAGCGATACATTAATTGCACAATAGGGATAATTTCCGCTATCGTTTTGTCTTCATCAATCTTGTAGACTATAGCATAGGGGTAGAAATTGCAAACAAAGAATAAATGTACATCTCTGCTTTATGATTAATAATTTTACGTGATCCAGCTGATTGAGGAATAACGAACGAGAAACCAAACAAGGTAAAGAAAAAGAGGTAAAGTGGAAAAAGCTAGTGAGCCGGGTGTTTCAGTTATAAAGGCTTGTGCACCTGAGTTGTCTACTATGTTGTTGGGCTTATTCCACCGCTTATTTAGGACTTTAATAGTGCATAAATGCTGGCAGTTGCAATGAACCTGCCAATTATTTACTAATCTCATTTTCTGACGACAGTTTTACGTGGCGCAGTTGTTTAAAAAAGGCGAGTTTGAAGTCCGTTCGCAAAAATTACAAATAATTATTGTGGGTCTGGATGTTTTCTTCGCACTGCTTGCAAAGCGTGAAAACTATGAAAACTACCCCCGTGTGAGACAATCTATAGGAAGGCCTATGTTCAGCAGTGTAATTAGATAGGCTGCAATGGTGATAATGAATGATGACAGATGCTTTTTCGACTAAATGGAATTCCCCACAGCCTGTAATTATACCGGAACCCTATACCCTTCAGACTGCAACACAGCGGTGCATGCCCTGCTGCTTGGCGGCAAAAATAGGTAAAAGAGATATACTTAGATATCCGAACTCCTAGAAAGGTAAGCTGTCCTACCACCTATTAAATAGTTGTGTGAATATTCGCAGAGGTGTGAATTTTTTATCACGAAGGTTATATATACGATACGAAGGCTGTATATATATGGCTAAATATTTATCAATGTATTGTTAAAATACTAGTGACAGAGGGAAATAAGCCAAGAGATGTGCAGCATCGTGTTTTTTGTAATAACGGAAAAATAAAAACTGTGGTTGCCAATCCGCCAAAATTATGGTAAATACGAGTATGAGAGAATCTACGAGGTATCAACAATGAGCCTATGTTCAGTAAATTTTTATAGGCTAAAATGGTAACGGATGATGTCAAATCATTGAAGAATAATAGAACATGACATTATCTTTAATTATTTTTAACTAACCAAAAATTATATGCGTGGAAGGACTCTCTTTTTGCCCAAGAGTCTATCCTTCTTTGATTGCCCAGCAGCAATGCGTGCACTGTTGTGCTGGTCTGAAGAATACAAAGGGCAGTCTTATTACAGACAGTGACACATACCATTTTAGTTCTCAAAGGTGATAACAAATCTGTAGCTTTCTTTGTTTGTGTTGGTGTTCATGTTGTGCAGTAGCTACTCACCCTCAGATGGGCTGTATATTTTAGTTCGCATATCACTGAAAGACAAAATAATAAGTTAAAAATTAAGGATTTACTGAAAGCAGATACCAAAAAGGACATATGTAACATATGTGTAAAGATTAGTTAATAGCTGACAATAAGTTTTTCACGAGCTTATTAGAAAGCAAACGTTAAAAAACAGTGACAATATATCGTGAGTGGCACTTAGCTTACGTTAAATTTTCAAAGACATGAAAGTGTCACCGTCATTTTTACGTAATGGAGCAAAGCTTGCTAAAATAACAACATTTGTTAGTGTTTTGAAGAAGGTAATGTTACATAAGTAGATATAAATTTAACTCTAGGTACATAAAAATCGTTTAACTTTTCAAAAGGTTCCATAATATTCAGGAATTTTTCTCATCGACCAGTTGCTATTAAAAATATAATATTCTTTTTAATGTTACGTTTAAAAATAATATTATTTAATACAATAGTTTTGTTTATGGTATGTAAGGTCTAAAGCAATCATATAAAATCCCAGTAGAAAATTGTCATTGAAATCGTTTGTTTTTGTTTACATTGAGCGGTAGAGGAATAATTGTGAGTGCCGGTGCGCTGAGCTCCCTGATACGCAAACTGCGATCTTACTCGGACTGTAGACTGTTAATAGTCGCATACGCCCGGCTAGTTTGTAATGCATTACCTTAACGAGTACTGATAAGGTAATACTGATAGTACAGCGATAATTCCGTGCAATAACAAAAAATATAATAATAAATAATTTGCATCCACGAGTAAAAGATCGTGTGGTTTGTCTTTTGATCGTAACCTAATTATATTTGAGTAGATTTATGATGTCTAATGCAAATTGGGGCTGTTGCTTTTCCGAAAATGATAACTCTGACGAATTTACTGTTTGCGTTAAATGTGAAAGAAAATATCATTATGTATGTATGATAATTGATCGTAAAATTATTACCTCTGATTTACTAGCGACATGGGCATGCCCTGAATGCGTCCACCTACAACCAAAAACGGCAAATAAAGATAATACACCTGTGAGAAATGTCAGTACCGTAAGAGGAAACAAAAGAATATATAGAAAAAGTGAACATTTCTATGGAAGACATCCGTCAAGTGGTAGAAGGTGTAATGGAAGATAAAATGAACGATCTATTTAAAAGATTTAATGAAAACTTGGTTGGATTCTTCGCGAAGGAAATTAAACCAATGAGAGATGAATTGTCGAGTATTAAGGAATCTTTAACATTCATTAATGATCAGTGTGAAGACATAGAGAAAGAAAATGAAGCCTCTAAACTAAAAGTAACAACTTTGGAGAAAGAGAATGCAGAACCGAAAGGAACTGTACATGCATTAGCTCAGAGAGTAAATCAAATAGAACAACACTCCCGTCAATGTAATTTAGAACTCCAGAACGTTCCTGAGTCAAGAAATGAAAATCTTAAAACAATGATAACAAAGTTGTGTGAAGTCATTGGTAGCTCTCTGACTGAAAAGGACATTCTAAATTGTACACGCACTGCCAAAATTAATCGCGAATCCAAGCGTCTAAGATCTATAATAGTGCATCTAGCTTCACCTAGGATTCGCGATGAAATGTTGGCGATGGCCTCAAAATACAACAAGGTGAACTCACAAAACAAACTTAATGCTACACATCTTGGATTAATAGGACACACCACTCCTGTTTTTGTAAATGAACATCTATCCCCAGTGAATAAGGCTATTCATGCGGCGGCTAGACTCAAAGCAAAGGAGAGCGGATATAAATATGTGTGGGTGCGTAATGGCAGAATATTTATGAGGAAGACCGATGAGAGTGACTATATTCTGGTAAAAAGTTTAGAAACCCTAAAAAAACTTATTTAAGTAATTCTTTTTGTTCCTTTCTTTCTTATTGTCTGTTATATGGTAAGGTTTTTAATAAAATACGATACGCTAAAATTGTACTATCAAAATTGTAGTGGTCTTAAGACCAAAACACATGGTTTCTGTAATCAAATACTATGTAACATCTATGAAATTATAATACTCACTGAGACCTGGATAATGATTCTGTTTCGAGTAGTGAACTTTTTGACCCTAGATATGTAGTATATAGAAGAGATAGATCTTCTGCCAGTAAAACTAAGAAAAAGGGAGGGGGGGTTTTAATAGCAGTATCTAGGAAATTAAAATCAAAGCATTTAAAAGCTTGGGAGTCCGATCCGGAGGATTTATGGGTTTTAGTCGAAGCGCCAGTTTCACACTCAATTTATCAAATTGCTTTCTGTGCCATTTATTTACCATCTACTGTAAAAAGTGTAACTTATTATAAACTTTAGGACACATGTACTAGCGTCCTGGAAGAGAAGTGTCTACATTGTATAGTGGGTGATTTTAATTTATTTTCCATAAATTGGAGCTTGTTAGATGGGGATCCTGCTAAATGCGAGCTTTCCACTGTTAGTCAGCCATTTATTGATTTTTTAAACGTCAATGATTTGAAGTATACAGTCGTATAAACAATCAGAGTTTAAATAGAACACTTGATTTGGTTATTGCAAATTTACCAAACTGCACAGTAGAACAGGCACTTTGCCCCCTCAGTAAAGTTGACAGGCACCATCCTCCTCTTGACATAAGTATTAAGCTATAAAATGAAATAAGATTACATTATAACACCGAAAACGTACAATTAAATTTTTATAGAGCTGACTATGATAGTATTTGTAAAGAATTAGCGAGTTTTGATTGGGTCAAGCTACTTGATACGTTGATAGATGTAAATAATATGCTACAAATTTTCTACCAGAAAATTCGGGATATTATCAAAAAATTTGTCCCCAACAAATCGTCAAAGAACAACAACCACCTTGGTTTGATCGGAATCTAATTAGAACTCTAAAAGAAAGATATAAAGTTAGGTGTCGTCACAAGAAATGTAAACATCCTAGAGATGAGCTTGAACTGCAATTGCTAAGTAAAAGATGTACGCAAATGGCCACAAATTGCTACAACAAATATATAAAACTAATAGAGTGTGAAATAGCAAAAAATCCAAAACTGTTTTGGCTCTTTGTCAAGGCGAAACGTGGTGGTTCAGGCGCGCCTATCCCCTATCAATGACTGACGGTACGACGGTAACTTCTGATGGAGTGGAAACTTGCGAACTTTTTTCTTCACACTTTTCATCCGTGTACTCTGAAAATACTAAATGTACAGAGCAGGATTATGTTTATGACCATTTAGAGTCCTTGAAATTAATTAAAATTAATAGCCTTCACCTAGCACAGCTGAAAATTGATCATGATACTATATTAAATAAATTAAAAAGCATTAAATGTAATAAAGGAGCAGGTCCTGATGGAATCCCTCCAGTGTTTGTAGTCAGATGTGCTGAACACCTTGTTAATCCACTATTAATTATATTAAATTTTTCTCTTTGTACTGGGCAGTTTCCTACTCTATGGAAAATAGCTAAAATCTTTCCGGTTCATAAAACGGGCAGTGAGGATTATGTAAGAAATTACAGGCCGATCTCTATATCATCAGTCTTTGCTAAATTATTAGAGTCAATTATTTGTCCTTATATTCAGAGACATATTCAATCTTCACTTAACCACTAGCCAACATGGGTTCGTTAAAATGTAGGCCTACGAGCACTAATTTGGTACATATTACGGAAATACTAATTGAAGCACTTGAAGCAAAGCATTTGATCGGGTCCCACATGACATATTGGTTCGTAAGTTAGCCGCCTACGGCATTACTGGTAGTATGTTAAAATGGCTAAAATCGTATTTAAATGACCGAGCGTTTTTGTAGTGGTGAATGGATATCAGTCAGGCTTAAAAAATTTTAATTCTGGTGTGCCCCAAGGGTCTCACCTTGGACCGATTCTGTTTGGGGTGTTTGTAAATGAAATTCCAGAATTGATGAAATGGTCTCGTGTGTACTTGTATGCGGATGACTTAAAATTTGAAAGACGAATGTGGAAGAGAATGATTCAATAAAGCTGCAGAACGATTTTGATCAACTGATTAAATGGTGCAAAGTAAATCGTATGGACTTAAACATTAGTAAATGTTTCCATGTGCAATATGTGAGAAAAAGTAACACTATCGACTATAGCCCTCACATTGAATGTAATAAAATACAGCAGTTAGACGAAATTAGAGACCTTGGATCATATTTGATAAAAAATTAAATTTCATACCGCACATTGAAAACATTACTAAACGTGCATCTAGAATGTTGGGTTTTGTCATAAGATATATCAAAGTCTTTCGAAGTGCTAACATTAAAATTCTTTTATTTAACAATTTGGTAAGAAGTATATTAGAGTACTGTGCACTGTGTGTCACTGAGAATCGTGCGGATTTAGAAGTAATAAGAAGCGTGTATCATATGAAAATAATTTGATCAATTTCAAAATGATTTCTTTTGAAAACCGCAGGGATATTATTGATTTGATTTTTGCTTCTAAAATTATTAGTGGTGTTATTGACTGTCCTGAAATTTTAAGTAAATTTAATATATGCGTTCCCTTTCGTTACCCGCGTTACGCTCGTAAGATTGACTAGACCATATAGAAGAACAGTGGTTGGCTCCAATTCCCCAATTGCTAGAATGAGTAAACTTGTTAACAAATTTAGAGATAAAATTGATATATTTTTTCGACCCACCTAACAAGCTCCGTCGCACCTTAAGAGACCATCTTTTGTAACATTCTATAAAATATGTTCTTTCCTTTTCGCTTCTATATATTTTTATTTGTATTGAGTTATAATTTCTTTTAATTTTTAATTCTTTCTTTATCCTAGTAATATAGGTACACAGTGCTGAGAAAGTTATTTGCTTGTTGTATCCGCCTGTAATTGTTTGTAGATTTTAGTTCTTATCGTTTCATTGTATTTAAATAGCATGTAAGGAATGATATAAATGTTGGTGGATCAATAAAAAAATATTGAGAAGTGTCAGGAAAATCTTTAATGGCCGCTTTCTTAAAACATATTGTAGATATACCCGTTCTAAAAGAAGTTGGAAGGTCCTGACTACTTCACCTTTAAAATAGTTATACATGAAATTCATCATAAAAAGTCCGTTATAAAGAAAAATTGGTTATGGAGACATTACTTCGCAGTGCTTTTTCAGTGAGTGTTGGTGTCCTTCTTTCCTTCTCATCGGGGGTGAAAACGTATCTTTATTTTCAATCTCAATTGAGGATAAATGTGCACTTACCATCAGGTGAACTTTGTGCTCGTTTGTCACTCTTATTCTATATAAAAAAAAAACATTAAAAGTAACATTTATTTTTGAGACAGACAAGCACTACGATTAATGACACACATTATATTTCCTGCGAGCCAGTGCTTCCATCCAATCTATTTAGTTTTGTGATAGACGATGTATACAAATTGGACTTAGTTCTCTTTTTGCTTTTAGACCACCATATAATCAATTGCATTTATGAAATATATTGTAAAATGTTTATTTCAAAATTGTTTCAAATTTATAGTTAACGATGATCATAATGATGATAATGACTAATTTCTAGAGTTTTATTCCAAAGTTGATACATGCACATTATCAGAGCTAACGAAAGTTATCAATTTGCTATTGAGTATTTTTTCTGTTTTTAATAAATTGCAGTTAACGATTTATTTAAAAAAAACTGGTTTTAAACCCTAACTTATTTTCATTTTTGTAAGCTGTAGCTGAAAAATCTTTTCAAACTATTTTAAGACAGTGTATAAGATTTAATCTCTCGGACGGTCAAGGCTTGCAATTTTTGAAATAAATCAAACGTTGTATGATAGAATAGAAGGATAAGCTCACTTTTATCAGTGCTCTTTGCGTTTGTTAATTTTTTTAAATGTGTTTTACAGGCCACCCCAAGGTTATGCGATTACAACCACAATTTAAAAATACAGCCAACTTTTACCATTAATATACAAGACATTTTTATACCATTATAAAATAATTATACTTAAAATACAATTTGACTAGTACACCACGCTTTTTATAAAAAAATCATGATTTTTTAAGGATTTCACGAAATTCTGACTCGTAAACTACCATGGCTTAATTATTATCATCAATACAGCCCATGATAAGTCTACTGCGGAACTTAGGTCAGAAACGATCCGCCACGAATTCGCACGGCTGATTTCTGGATTTCGACAATAGCGCCACGTGCCGGGTTAAATTGAGTTTTAAACCAACAATCCATCTACCTTAATACACATAAAAAGCCATCAAAATCGTCAAGCCCTTTTCGAGTTTAAGCGAGACTAATGGACATCAATTGATTTTATGTACATAGAAGATAAGAATAAAGTAAATAAAACATATACAAAAAATCATGATTTGACATTCACATAACAGTCCATCGGATGATTCTCTTGCCTATAGAAATATACATTTTTCCTCTGTTATAAACCAAAATGTTGATGTATATAGAAATTGTTGATGAGTTGTTGCCCCTTCGGACGTCGAGCTGGAGACTGTTCGGGTACCTCGGCTTCGGTTCTTATCACTCATCATACAAATATAAAACAATATGAATAAGACTACATTTTCACACCATACCAAACTCTGGTACGAGAAGGAGCAGCGTAAGTGTAAGTAAAATTAGAGCGTGGTCCTACACCGGCGGAGCAAATATACGCGTGCTATAGCCGTAAATTACATATGCATAAATACTCACGCCTGTCACTTAGAGAGATATTTAGAGACTACTGACTTCCATTTGGCACGTCCCTGACATAACCTCTCGCTTTATTTATATCCACGTTCGCATGCTCGTATGCGTACGTAGGAGCAGTTTTTATTATTCAGTCGTTTCTATTATTCTCGACAACAACAGCAGAGACCGGTATATCTGTTCCAAAAATTGAAGTGGGCCCGAGACCAAAATAAATATAACACAAGAGCCTCCGCTCAAATTTGCAGCATCACACTGTTAGAATTATTTATCACCATCTATTCATTACCTAAAAACATTAAATAGTTATAAAAACAAATAAAAGTCGCATTATTTGGTAGAACAAGTGCAAAATACGCAATTTCTATTATATATATATATATATATATATATATATATATATATATATATATATATATATATATAAACAACTAGAAGATTCCAAAAATCAACACAACAACATTCACGCGAAAATGCCGAAAAAATTGACGCAACTAACCAACAATCCAAAATGGTATAATACTCTAGGAAAACAAGTTATAAAATAATATGGGCCTATTATTTCTTAACAGGGGCCAAATGACGGTCGGGTGTAATAAATGTATTAGTTCTTGAAAAATGTTTAATATTAAAAAAAAGCTGGTACAAACAGGTTCACGTGTAATTTATTAAGTTATTAACATTATAGCAAATGTTCAAACTGTTTGCCACCAGCATTAATACATGCACGACATCAACATAAAAATTATCGTTATATTTGTCTTGCATATCTTCTGCTATTAATGTAATCAGCAGCCTGAGTGATATTTCGACGAAGCTTGTCCAATGTCGCAATGAGTTTAGAGTAGACCCTGTTTTTAATTCTTGATTTTTAACTCTTGATTTAAATATTCTCGCACAGGACGGGCATAATGTGCTGGGCAACCATCATTTTGGAACTACATGTTTTGGAAATCACTTAAGGGCACGTCGTCTATCCTATACTATTAAACGAGCAATTCTTGTATATAAATATATATATATATATATATATATATATATATATATATATATATATATATATATATATATATAATCGGAATCTCGGAAACGGCTCCAACGATTTTCCTAAAATTTTGTGTGCAGGGAGTTTCAGGGGCAATAAATCTATTTAGCTAGGATTTATTTTTAGAAAATGTATTTTTGTCCGTGTTTTAGGCAATGAAAAACTGCTACAATATCGTTAGAATAAGAAGGTAAATTTTGACAGTTTGTTAATGATTACAAATAGCTTAATTGGTATATTGGGCGGTTACAAAATCGTAATACCATGGTTCGAGCCCAGACCGAGCGACTGATTTTTTTTAATTTTTTTTTCAAGTTCCTTTCTTTTTTGAGAAAATCTATTTTTTCGAGCCCTTTTTTTAGTATTTTTAAAAACACGAAAATTTAAATTAAACTAATTGCACTCATGATATTTTTATTCAAATAACCAGTTCAGTTTTTTTCTATTATGTCGCTAAGATCAAAAATATTATTCGTATTTCATCAGTATGTAATTTGTATCTAAATATAATTTCCAAAACACACGAATTAAAAAAACCGAGCGAAAAATACCGAGCAAAGCTCGGTCAACCGGGTACTTGCCATTAAATAACTATTGCCATTTAAGTTTCCTTGTAACTCAAAGGGCCCAATTACTTTTCCATTTAATATGCCGGTCCATAGGTTAACCTTGAATTGATATTGCGATTTGTTTTGTCTCATCAAGTGTGGATTTTCATTACTCCAACTATGTAGGTTGTGAAGATTTAAATACTCATCTTTCTTGCATGTTGTTTTATACGACCATAGAATTTTGTCAAGGAATTGGGGATCTTCACTGTGCCTTTGCAGCATCATACGGCAAAATATGACTCGTAGCGGATAGTCCCGTGGTAATAACGTCTGCACACGCCTGTAGTGATATGGTTGCAGCTTGTGACGTTTTAATATTCGATGTGCAGAACTTTTAGGGATTCCTGTAGCTTCTTCTATGGCACGTACCGAAGTAGTCAAAAAAATTTTTTTTAATCATTTTCTATCTCATTGAGAACTTCTTCATCACAATCCAATCTAGGTCTTCCAGTGCTTCTCCTATTTGATGGCATACAACCCTCCGAAACATTACAAACACTTGATGCACATTAATAAACACTCGATAATCAGGATATCTTTGAGCATTTGGGTATCTTTCTCGATACAGTCTGCTAGCAGCGTTAGCATTACATCGGCATTCTCCATAGATTAAATGCATATTAGCGTATTCCTGTGGTGTGTACGGTTGCGGCATGTTAAACGCCAAACAGTCCAAAATGCGCCAGAACTCTAAATCACAAAACACATAATCGTAGTCCAAGATAATGCCAGGTCAGTTCAGTTTGCAGATCACTTCCAGTCCAAATAATGCCAGGTCAGTTAAGTTTTCAGGTCGATTGCAGTCCAAAAAGCCAAGCCAAAAGTCGATAGTATGTACGAGAGCCACGTAAGTTGAATTGGGAACGGTGAGCAGTAAACAAAGGAGCAGAGCGTACTGAACTGACTTGCTGAGAATAATAACAGCTTCTCTACCTGCCCTGTTGTTGTCTCTTTTTAACGTAAATATCTTTATCTATCTATCTCTCTCTAACGTCTAAGGTATGTATGCCCCATTCAAATTCCTAGAAATTGTAACAAGAACCCATTTTGGGCATGTAGTAAAAGTTATAACTGACAATTACAATTTAAGAAATTTGGCCCCTGTTTAGAAAATAATAGGCCCATATTTTTTTATAACTTGTTTTCCTAGATTATTATACCATATAGGAATGTTGGTTAGTTGCGTCAATTTTTAAATAAACTTGCCATACTAGTGTTCATACTTTTTTTACACCACGATATGTTAAAGTTGGTTAAAAGTAAAAGTCTTCAAAAAATTTAGGGAATAAGATAAGTTTCATTAATTTTCGTGATAATACAAGAGTCATTCCGGATTTTTTAAGAATTGTGGTAGATAGCAGTGCTATTCAGGTTGCCTATAAAAAAAAAGAAACAAATATTAAAAAAAATTGTGGTCATGGTAGTGAAAAATACCATTAACTTTTCTGAAGAATTTCATTTTTTTATATAACTTAAAGTATAATTGGGATATTATTTTTTTTTCTTTTTCTCCCCGATTAGTCCGGGGCAGGTCTATCCTCCGGTGTTGGCTTATCGTTGAATTTTGGGTCATGTTGTATATATATATATATATATATATATATATATATATATATATATATATATATATATATATATATATATATATATATATATATATATATACGCCACAGAAATTCGCTTGGTATGTTTTTTTTGTTATCAAAATATAATAAAATCTTTTTTTAATGAAGTAAAATCTGACTATCGTTTAGACAACAGGATAGAAAATTTTGTATAGATTTTATAATGCTAAACTTCTTCATAGAAAATTAGTCTCTAAATGTAAGTTTTAAGGCGCTTGAAGGGTTAATAAATGATAAGTTAGCTTAAATTTTATTTATTTTTTTATTTTGTTTTATAAAACCTCCTGCGGTTTCACAACACGGCGTGCTTCTTTGATTACAGAATAATTAGGTTGTGTGTTAAAACCAGCGCTACCTTTGCAGTATTATGCTAAGTTGGAGACCTATTTTATATAAGTTTAGTCTTCATTTTTTTACTTTCTACTCGACACCGCACTGCTGCATTTCTAGACAGCTTCAAATTTGCAGAAACACAGTTGAAATTATTTATCACTACTTTGTTGCGTAGCAATATATATATATATATATATATATATATATATATATATATATATATATATATATATATATATATATATATATATGTGTGTGTGTGTGTGTGTGTGTGTGTGTGTGTGTAATACACACATTGGTTGGCATAATGTTTGCTAATTCAAATCTGCCATATGTTCCTGGGCTCGGTATCGCCCGATGGGCTTTGTATCCGGAACGAATGACCACGAAATTGTAGGGTAACCAGGTAGCCCTTTTAGAACCGGACACAAACTTAAACTTAACTTAAATTTAGGTTGGCTTTCAAAGTCGTAAATTTTAAACACTATTTAAATGGACTAACATACATACTTATTAGATATTCGTACAAATTTATGAACTTCTAAATACCGTATCGATATTCAATATCTGAGACAACGTATTAAGGACAGCTGTTTGTAATAAATTCGAAAGGTGTGTTACTAAACTTAGTAGTGCAATTACCATAAACTTTGTTCTAAAACATTTCCCGTCTAGAAAGTTACTAATAAGGGCTTATCCTTGGTACGAACGAGATTCAATGATTGCCAATTATTATTAACTAATAAAGTATGAATGGTTGTGTCTAGTCTTATGAAAGACTAGCGTCCCACCGTAGCTTAGATTTCTTTGAGTAAATTTTATTGCAGGTGTTGTTAATCGTTCTTTTCCTCCTCATTAAAAAAAATAACGTTAACTTCAAACAGGGATGTTCTCTTATATTGTATTGGCAGCTTACATACACCAATTGTTCAAACAAATATCCAGACCCAGTTCAACTATTTGTAGATCATACAAATATTTGTTCCGTGCGGGGTTTAAACCCGCGGTTAAGGGTTGTAACTGATTGCTATGACAATGTGTCATTGGTTGGTTGCTCGTTTGTCATAATTTTAGTTTTTAATTTCTTTTATGAAAAAATATATCTAATATTGCGATAAAATTGTGCAGATACACATGCGATTGGTACTCTATAATTGTAATATAATCTTTAATTGTATAGTGAGCATTCTGTGTGCAACGCGTAGAAATGCAGGTTGTATGAGGTGGTCCATATTATGTGTTTTTTTAATATAGTTTACGGTAACAAACGAGCACACAGTTCACCTGATGGTAAGTGGTTGCTGTGGCCTATAGACATCTACATCTATCCCCGATTACAAATAAAAATGCACGTACGTTGTCACCCGTGAGGACTAAGATGGAATGCCTCGTTTCCAGTAAAAAGGGTCTCTCGTTCTCTACACTCACCATATAAAACACAGCAGCATTAAGCTGCTATTTTACACTGGTATTCTGTGAGAGCGTGGAACTTCCCCGGTAGAGCCGACCCATTCATGTTAAAACCATAAAAGCTGCAGCATGGCTCTACCGCGTATATATATATATATATATATATATATATATATATATATATATATATATATATATATATATATATATATATATATATATATATATATCATTTACATTAATATGGCAAAGCACTTGACACATGCACGTGCTATCTATCTATGCAGCTGTCTAATCCACTCTATTGTCCATACATTGACAAATGTTAAACCACCATTGATAACATAGTCAGCACGGCTTCTAACCGTAGAGCACGTCATGAGTCTACGGCTCACCTTAAACGACGGGGCTTCACGATGTCCATACGGTTATTTCTATATCCCAACTTTATGTTTAAGTGTACATTTATATTTTTAAATTAATTTAAGCCGGTGCTTGACCATAATCCCACCTGGTGGTAAGTG
This sequence comes from Parnassius smintheus behrii, assembly GCA_036936625.1. Taxonomy (NCBI): domain Eukaryota; kingdom Metazoa; phylum Arthropoda; class Insecta; order Lepidoptera; family Papilionidae; genus Parnassius; species Parnassius smintheus. The sequence goes on along the minus strand of JAUPFT010000009.1, from coordinate 17,357,968 downwards.
GTGATGAAGCCCTAGATGATCGAACTGTCTTAGCATTACAAAAAGATTATTCAGGCAAGGAGCCTTGAAAACTCCCAAACTGTAATATCATTATCTTTAAACGAGTATATTTTGAACTGGATTTTAAACAAAATCACAAGATTCATTTTGAATAGAGATGAGCCGAGATAGTAGCTAAGTAGTTTATACTTATTCTAATAAAGTGAACACGTCCTCTACGAAATCAATATCAAGAAAATGTCTTCTTGATGTAATCGAAAAGCGCTTTATGAAACTTCCTGATCGCGTTTTTTTTATGTTTTTAATTTGGTTTATAAAGAAATTTAATATTCTATATTTATTACAATAAAAGGAACTAAAAACATAAATTAACAAACAGTTCTATTCTTCGTGGTATTGTGTCGAAAACGCTGATTGTGTTCTTGCTGAATGGAAAAACTTAGTCTTTGGACGATAAAAGAACCAGTGCCTTTCATCAAAAGTGATAAGCAGCCGCAAATACAGTCTTTTTTAGAAACTAAACCATACGCATACGTAAGTGGATGCTGTGGCCCATAGATATTCACATTTATACTCATTCAAGTATCAAAATTCAAATGTGTTGTCAGCGGAGGGCTAAGATTGAATGCCTCGATTTCAGTAAAAAGAGTCTCCAGTTCTCTACACTCACCATACGAAACTGTTATGTATATAAAATGCGACTGCTATTGGAAATAGATGAGTGTGTCACCAGCTACAGAGCGTTTCACTCGTATTCCCCGCAACACAATATTTAACAGTGGCGACCTCAGATCATATAAACAATAGGAGATATGGCAAGGAGGCGTGGCACTTGCGAACGCATCTGGCCGCAAAGCCTGGCCTGATGCCAGTTTCGGTAATTAGTCGAATGTCAACTTATGACGTCTTCACTGCTCGTGATTTTTGACAAAATGCCGCGTTGTTCAGTGATTGTTTGCAAAAATAACAGCTGTATTGTGAATTACATGAAAGATGGCATCTCATTTCACACGTAAGTACTAAAATATTAATGTTTTTCTTATTCAATTTATTAAAACATTACTTTGTGGTACTAGAAACACGATGAAAAACCAAATCAAATGTTTCCATTAGGAACAAAAACCATTGCTTGCTAAGTACAAATCGACCTGTGAATCAGCTGGTCTAATAGCGCAATGGATAAGTGTTTTACTGATACTCTCACTCACACGATAGTTTCGTGAAGCAGCCGCTGCCGGCTTTTGTGAGTGAATGATAGCGACAGATGTTTTTGTGTGAATCAGTTTTGTACGGTGCATTGTAAATTCACGCTGTGTATGATGAGATAAGGTTTATAATTGGTTGTGTAGTATGTTCTGATTTATAAAATGCGAGTGTGTGCGCGATTGTGTATCTATTGCTTTTATTATGTAGTAGTTGGCGCGTGGTAGGGGCCAACTGGAGACACCGGGTTCCGATACATTTTCAACTACTGAGCATATCTCCTGTTGTTTATATGATCTGAGGTGGCGACGATCTTACCCTCGTATAAAAAAAAAGAAATGTCGATCGAAAATTTCGGTATTTTGTCTGTTTTCGATCATAGTGTACAGTTTTGGAAAACTTACAAGAAGAAACTTAAACAGTGGTTCACCGCGAATAACATTGATATAGATAATGATCCAGCGGGAAGCAAGAGGCGAGTAATCTTGCTGAGCGCGCTCACCGAGGACTCATATAATTTAGCGTCGGACTTGGCCCTTCCAAAAGAGCTAAAAACAGTGCCCTTCGAAGTCATTTTAGGATTACTGGATGCACATTTCATTCCCAAACAAGTTGGGTTTGGCGAGCGCCATAAGTTTTATGCTGCTCCCAACTGCAAGGCGAGACACCGTCGCAGTGGGCCGCGAGATTACAAGGACTTACCGCTAACTGTCTATTTTCGAACGTGGAGGAGGCGCAACGTGATCGTTTTATTATGGGGATGCTGCCAGGACTCAGCAGTAAAAAAGGAACGCGTATACGCACAAGATATCACGACATTGGCCTTAGTGAATGCGGTTGATATGGCTCAAAGTACTGGCTGCGCAACGCGTGCGACGCCGCGAGCAGCGCTGGCGTCGGCCCCGCCGCCGATAGCGTCGCCGTTGAGCAATAGCTCTTCAAAATTAAGAAGAGAGAAGGTGAAAAAGTGAAATTTTCAGTGTGTGGATACTCAAATCATAAAACAGCTGACTGTCGCTATGTCGACTATACCTGTAGAAAGTGAAAAGTTAAGGGGCAATTTCGTAGGGTGTGCAAAAAATTGAATTATGTGTTGGCAGGCGATGTAGGCGAGGAGGACGACGGTGAGTTATTTAATATTCGATCGCTTAAAGATGAACCTATGGTAGAAACTGTATCTGTTAATGGGGTAAATTTAAGGTTCGAAATAGAGAGTGGGTCAGCAGTAACGGTAATTTCTGAAAAAACATACAGAACTCATTTTAACGACTTGCCATTGCCACGTTAATGAGCTATATCGGCAGCGAGATAGCCTGCGCGGGCGTCGCGACAGTGTCGGTGCGGTTCGGGGGGAGCACGCGCCCGCTGCGCCTGTTCGTAGTACGTGGCGGGGGGCCGTCGTTATTAGGAAGGGATTTTATTTCTTTGTTTAGATTACAACTGACGCCGGTTAATTACTCTCAACAAATTCAAAATGAAATTGACTCATTACATTTACGGTATCCCGAAACCTTTTCAGGTAAACGTGATTTAATAAATACAAAATTACCCTGAAGACGATGCCCATCCATATTTTTAAAGCCCGTCTTATGGCTTTCGCTTTGAGGGAAAAGGTCGACAAAGAATTCGATAAAATTGTCTAGACACGGCAGTATTATACTGCTATTTTACGCTGGTATTCTGTCAGAGATTGGTCCTGCCCCGGTCGAGCCAACCCATTCGTGCTACAAATATAATATAGCTATAGCGTGGCTCTATCACGTAATTGCTCTGGAGGTCGTTAACTAGTTATGAAGTTCTAGATGGTAAATCGAAATGTCTTAGCGTAACAAAAGCTTACTCACTCTTGCTTTGAAAGCGCATAGGTTGTATTCGGATGGTAAGACAGACGCTGGAAAATTATTCCACTCTTTTCTTATACGCGTTCAAAATCGATCGTCACACTTTCTAGTGGGGGGATGCCTTAAATTTTGTCTACTGGTACTGATATGACTTATCAAAATTTTCTTAGTTACACTACGTATGAATTGTTTTTAATATGATATACTTGTTCTTAAATCAGTCCATAATATATTTATAAGAATAATATTACATTAATTTATTCATAAAAAGCAGATTATATAAAAAATTCCGCAGAAGTACAGCCCTGCAGATAACGGGATCCAAATCTATTCTTCAGCAATTTACTAGCCCGACCCTAACTTTAAGGGCATCACTTAAGACTCGTTGGACGGCCATACGTTGCTGTCATTTGAGTTCATATCAAATGACATTTTCGATTATCGACATGGGGCAAAGAGCCTTCATTGTAAGTGACAGGATTGGATGCACCGAAGAGAACTTTATACGTGTAAGTTATTTAAGCAATATAATACTTTGCTATAAGCATAAAGGAATTAAACGTTACTAAATGTTAAATAAGCTAAAATTAAAAACAAATAAAACAATTTTCAGATAATTTAACAGTTCAGATTTTTTTAAAACCGGCCTCAGAAGCTGTTAGCTAGTTATGAGAAAATATTTTTTATGAGAAAATAATTTATAGGTATATTAATCTGCGCGCGCAGACTGTATGGATCGCTCTCAGTGATTTATTTTTTTATCGGTATTACTGTGTTCTTAGAGTTATAAAAATATCTTTAAAATGGACTTTTTGTTGTGAGACATGTGTGTAATATATAGGGAAGTACCATAACTGTGCAATTTGGACGTATTTATAGATTATTTGTGACACAATTGTCTCAGCCATCTGGATGCTTGGCGGTCCACCACTGTACGTTTCACAAGGAGTTTTCTTCCACGTACAACCTCTCTGTGGAATAGTTTACCACCGGCGATTTTTCCGGACCGATACGACATGGGGACCTTCAAGAAAAGAGCTTACTCCTTTCTAAAGGGCCGGCAACGCACCCGCAATTCTCCTGGTGTTGCGGTTGATCATGGGCGGCGGTAGTCACTTAACATCAGGTGAGCCGCATGCTCGTTTGCCCCCTCTTCTATATAAGAAAACAGTGCAGTGACTTTGCGTGATAAATAATAAGTGGGTAGTGCTAAGTGTGAAGCTATCTATCAAGCTCTTTCACTCTCGCGCGGACTGACTGACTATATCTATTTCTGTTGCAGACCATTATCACTGCGATTAGAATAATATGAACTGTTTTGTTTGCAATGAAAAGTTGATATCAGTGAACTGATAAAATGCAAGAGTCGCAAAGCGGCTTTACATCGTAAATACGTAATTATTACTTCTTCTGCATTTAGGGATGTACAACAGCCACAGAAGCGCGCTTTTATTTTTATTTTTATTTTTTTTTTATTTTTAGTTCTCGTTCCAATGTTACTCAGCGCATACGAGTAACCGATGATACCCCAGTTTGTGGATCTAATGTACACCTGATGGACAAAGATTTATCCAACTTATCCTTCGAAGAAAGCACTCCCCTAGACAAAAAAGGATCTTTGACATCTGGAGGGATGATCAACTTTGCAGATTTTTTGCATAAAGTAAATAATGTGATTGTTGAAAAGTTGAATAGTTTTGAGACCAGAATTTTAAGCGAAATTAAAGCTACTGTTATAGTGTTAGCACAGGAACATAGTAAACTAAGACAAGATCTAAGTGAAGCTAATAAAAAATGCAGTTTATTAGAGCAACAGATTTCAATTTTGAAAAATGGAAAAATTAGGGAGCCCTAATGTCGAAGAAAATTGACAAGGGGACGAAAGGCAACGGTGTCAAAACTAGGGTCTGATACTACTCCAAGCAAGCTTGTTGAAGGCACCGGTAGCGGTGGAGCGGCGCAGCCCGTGCCCGCTCGTCCTGCTCCCTCTGGACCCGATTTGACAGCTACGTCAGCGGTGGCGAGCTCGGGGGTTAGTTACGCGGCGGTGGCCAATAAGGCAGTCAAACCGAGAGCCAGCGATACCAATACATGGACTGAAGTCGAAGGGAAAAAGAAGGTCATACCAGTAATAAGAGGCGGATACTTGTCTATTTTGTCCTTGAAGACCGTTGAACGTAAGTTTTTACATGCCTGGAGACTGGATGTGGGCATTACATTAGGGATTATATTAAAAACATTCTAGGACACGATAGTTAAATTATTATTGAAAAATTAAAATATAGAACTGAGCGAGATTACTCATCCTGCAGGATTGGATTCCGGAGCATTCCGGAGGTATGGCCTGTGAATGTAGAATTTAGCGATTGGTTTTGGTTTCGTCCGAAGATCAAAATAGGCTCAGCAATAATAATAAATTCAGTATCCTATATCGAAACGTCACAGAGCTAAGAACGAATACCACTCAATTCTTATCATTTCTGAAATCAGCTGAAGCTGACTTATTCGCGATAACTGGCTTCAATGAAACCATACATAGCATGGAATTTGTGCACCCCGGATACCATGTACTTAGATGCGACCGGACACACGGCCGTAAGCAGGGAGGCGTGTCTAGTGGCCACATCGCGCATTGAGTTACGACTATCGTTACCAGATAACAGCATTGACGTTCATAAATTTGAATTGATTTGCGCTACTGTGTATGTAAAAAACAGGTTTTTATTTGCATGTTGTACACTATACATTCCACCTCAGACTAAAGAAAATGAATATCTCCTTATACTTAATATATTCGAGAAATTATTATTAAGTTTAAAGGAAATATGTTAATATTAGGAGATTTTAATTTATGTTCTTGTAATAGATTGATTAATATTCAAAATAATATGCAATTATTTTGAATACTTTTTGTCATTTTGTGAGCTCACTCAGTACCGAACTGTAATGACAGATAGCTGGACCTGGTGTTGAGCGCGCGCAGCGATGTGTGCGTGACGGGGGCCGACGGGGCGCTGCAACCCGCGGACGTGTACCATCCACCGCTCGCCGTCACAGCGCGCGCCCAACTGCCGCCGCCGGCCTCCGCACCTGCGCCCTTGTCTCCCATACCCGGCTCGTCAAACGTACCAATGCACTCTCAAGCCTCAATAAATAGTAAGCGGTGGAATTTTAATAAAGCTGATTTTAACTAATTGTATCACTTGTTAGCTATGATAGACTGGAGTGAAATGTACACCTCAGATAACTTGGACGAATCATTATATTTATTTTAAAATAAAATTTACGAGTGCTTTGATAAATGTGTCTCTCTAAAAAAAGAGTAGTTTGATAATGAGCAGATACATATACCCGGTTTGGTATACCGCTGACATTATAAGGTTTATAAAACTAAAGTACAAATTTCAAAACGATTCAAATCGAGCAAACTGCGCAATGATTACGAAAAATTCTCGCGATATAGGGCTATACTTAAAACTGAAACTGAAAGGGCGCATAACCAGTATAGAGACCGTGTGCAGGTATTTAGCATTGTCAATTAGCGTAGGCACATTTAGCATTGGAGCCTAATTTCTTAGGCGCCAATGCTAAATGTGCAAATGTGTGTACCTAATTTCTTACTAAATTCGAGCCTGGAGTATATAAGATTGAAGAAAGGTACATCAGGAAGTAGAAAACTATTTAAGGACGGGAAAGTTTTGTCAGACAGTGAGTGCGCTGGAGAATTCGCAATTTTTTTCCAGGCCGTATACAGGGGTGAGACTCCTTTGTTAAGCGCAACGGCGGCTGATGCTGTGGTGGCGGGAGCGAAACAGCAAGATTAAAATAAAATAAATAAGTTATGACACATTTTCAAGCTACTGGACTGGAGAGGATACGGTATTAACGTCAATGACGTGTACATTAGGGTGGAACACTTTTGTATGAAAAAAATTTTTTTTCTAGAATCTTTTTGGAATATCATGTAAAAGTTGCTTTATGTAATTGTTAATAATATACCTTAATATAAAAACTCTAACTTGACTGCTTGAACTCCCGCCATAGACTTGAAATTTCATTTTTCAAGTTTTTATAGACGCGTTGTATAGTACACACTACATACAAAGTTAGAAGTAAATGTTATATGTTATGCATGGAAATAATAAAATAAAGATTATTTTCATTAATAAAATAGTTTATTTTGAATGTAAATACAGGTCAAAAAAGTTATGTCTCTATGAATAACGTTATTTTTTAAAGCAGAAATCCTTTTTCGTCTCAAACTTTGGCATGACTTTTCGAGATGCTAATTTAGATTTTATGAATCCCTCTCTTGTTTTCTTTTCGCATACACTTAGAGCTGCTTTGACTGATCTTTCCACAGCTTGGGTGTGGCAAGACAGTTTCATAAACTCCAAAACTGCATCTCCTCCATTTTCAATGAGATCTTGCAACTGCTCATCACAAATATTCTTTAGTATGTGCGGTTCGTATATATTTTGTTGCCATCTAATCAAGTCTATGTAACAACGTGAATTAAGGTTCACTTTTGGCACCTCAAACATGCGCGGAACAGAATTTTTATTAGCTTGACGAGCTTTTAAAATGCGTCTTGCAGCGAGTTCTCTAATATGCTTCCGTGAATCTGTTATCATACTTAACAATATGTTTTCGGGATCAGCAAAGTAACAGTTTCGATTTAAAACAGGGTCCACTATCGCTAACAACTCGCTGGACAAATACCTAGTGCTGTTAATGAGCTTCCATAACTGTTTTGAATCATCTTTGCAGGATGAATGTGTTTTGATAGCAAACCAGACAGGGGCATATGATTTTACGACAAACGTTGCTAAAGTTGCAAGATTTTCTTGTGGATTTTCAGTAGAAATATATAAACGCAGTACGCGATTAGCTCTTGTTAACCAGCGGGCATGGGATAGCTTACCTGGGCTTCGGTTTAATAAATCGGGAAAGCAGGATCCATTTATGACAGCAGTAATAATAATAATAATAATAATAAAAGTATTTATTTCAGACGTAAGGAACATCCATAGATTGTTAGTATGTTAGTAACAATTTTCCTTAACTTCTAAGTTAGTATTGTTAGTCAATGTGAATTATGTACAAATTATTCTTTTCGCCCAATAGCTACCGTCATACAGTGGTGCAGTATGGGGCAGTCGGGCCTGGCAGCAATTACCCTTAGGATGCCGTTGTTGCTGGTACGTAAGCACTGCAGGAGAGACGCTGCTTTTCTACGCATTATGGCGAAAAAGTCATTAGTGTGTGCGTCTGCGAACATTTTAGAGGCACTACAGCGCCACGGCAGCCTCAACAGCATCCTAAAGGCGTTGTTATATTGAACACGCAGGGCGCTGTAGGTCCGGCGCGTATAAGTCACCCACAGACCACCGGTATAGAAAGACTGACAGAACGCTTTAAATAAAGTTACTTTCACGTCTGCAGTGCACCGGGCGAATCTGCGGGCAAGCATTTTGCCCCTTACCGACAACGCTCTGCGCTCTCGTTCAATATCCTCATCATCTCCTAGGTCGCTCGTAATTATATGACCAAGATATTTGAACTTCTGTACGACTTTGAGAGGTACACCATCGAGACATACGGGTAGCACATGTCGTGGCTTTCGTTTCGGTGCCTTAAATACTAATATTTCATTCTTTTTTGAGTTGTACATATTTAAAGCCATGCTCCTCCGCATATGTCTCGCAGATAGAAAACAGTTTCCTCAGTCCTGCTATAGAAGTACTGAGCAGCACCATGTCGTCAGCATAGCTTATGTTGTTGACACATATGTCATCGATGTGGCAGCCAACATGTGTGCTGCTAAGTCGTTCAATCAGTTGGTTTACATACAGGTTGAACAAGAGTGGAGAGCTTAAGCCACCCTGCCTTACACCGCATTCCAGCCTGTATTCTTCCGACAGAGCTCCAACCCACCTCACCTGGTTACGCTGGTTAGCATACCAGTATCTTAGTAGAGCCGTGTACTTCGCTGGCACACCCGCGTCCCTCAACTTGCCCCACAGCATGTCGTATGAGACCAGGTCAAAAGCTTTCGATAAGTCGAGGAAACACGCGTACACCGGCGTCCGCCTTACGGTGTAGTATTTGACAGTGTGTTTCAAACAGTAAATGGCGCTCTCCGTCGATAAATTCGGCTTAAACCCAAATTGTGCATCGTTTATTAGTACATATTTATTGAGACACTCATTTAACACACTATCAAACACCTTGGCTGCAGTAGTTGCAAGCGAGATAGGTCGGTAATTACCAATGTCGGATGTGTCCCCAGTTTTATTTTTAACAACGGGTACTACAATAGTCCTCATCAGTGGCTCGGGTAAGTAAGAGTGACCCAAACACAGGCTGTAAAACAGTGAAAGGACTCGCGGAAGATGCACCCCAGCATATCTGAAGTGTTCGATGCTGAGACCATCATAACCAGGCGATTTTCCTCTTACCATCTCTCTAATTATTTTTTCTATTTTTTTTTGCAGGTATCTTTTCATTTGGTTCTGTCATGATAGTCTCAGCTTTGCTCAAATTCAAACCTGAAACGACATTTAAGGGTGAACTTACAGTAAAATTGCATCTGAATGCATCCGCAATATCCTTGTGATCATAAGCACCCCCAACACTCACTGGAAGACTCGGCTTAACATTCATTTTCTTTGTGTTCTTCCAGAAGCTTTTAAAGTCTTTAGAAGAGTGAGAGTTCTTGTCTGTTTTGACACCATTTTAATTTGGCTTTAAAATGCTTTCTAGATTCTGACATCTCTTCAAATACGCGACCGCTGGACGGCTGCCCAGCCCCCATCCACTCTTGAAATTTAAGCCGCGCCTCCCGATGTGGGCCCGCGACGTGCTTATTCCACCCCGTTACGTAACCTCCCTTTTTTCTACATGTATTCCTATATGTACGAATTGCTGCCAGTGATAATATATTTATAATATTACCGTACATATTATAAAGTACAGCGTGATGTTCCTTGTTACTACAAAATGTATCACAACAGTCTCTGAGTTCCTCTGGAAGATCTATAATTCTCAAGTTTGTGTGACAAAAATCGTGATACAGTTTTATCTGTTGTGGAGTCCTGTTGCCCCAAGTAACACGGTTCACAGGTTTCCCCATTACCTGCTCCACAAACTTAGGCTTAAGTTTATTTAAATTACATTCCACTACAAGTGGGTAGTGGTCTGACCAAAATACATCATAATTAACAGACACGTTTCACGCGCAGAATGAGTGACTATGCAGTGGTCCAGCCACCTGGTACAACCATGAGCCTCACTATGAAAAGTAAATGTATTTTTTCACACATACTTGCGTCCACACAAATCCATCTCTCTTCGTTACAAAAATCTATCATTTCATTATAAAATAATTCCCTAGGATGAGCATCAAAGTCCCCTAGTATGTAAAAAGCTTCAATTCCCTTATTTTCCTCTATTTCTGTTATCGATCGGATCGAACCGAGACACGTACAGAACTCAGGTAAGAAAAGTAATAATTTCTAGTAAATATTTTTGGTCTGTACTGAGATCTGTTATTATTTGCGGAGGTAGATCACAGTCTATCTTCTCAAAGTGGGCCAACGACAACTTCTCGCATGTCTCTAATGCTTTACCAATTTGCCCTGCAAATTATTTAGGTCCTGCAGTAGCGCCATCCAAATAGGTAAACAAATGCCTCAATAGCAACTCATTGGCTTGTAAAAGACAAATTATCCATTGCAATGGTCGAGATAGTCTACGTTCCAAAAGACGAATCACGCCTTCCACTTTTCCTGTATTTGTGTTTCTTCCATCACAGCCAACTGCCATTATACTCTCTAGTGATATCTTTTCAATCGTGAAAAAGCTATGGATAGCTCTCAATATTTCTTGCACTGCCCGATGCTGGAACAACATACCCAACGTAAACAGAACCTGGTTCTTTTATAATCGAAATATGTTCCTCTCGTACAATCACCCTAAACCTCTTTGATCCTTTTAATACAGTTTTAGCCGTCTTGTCTTTTCTTCCATCGAAATATAATGTAGTAATTTCTTTAACTCTTTCTTCTGTTAAATTTTGCTCGCGTAGTTTCTGTCTTATTCTCCTTAGTTTCATCCTGTCCACAACGTTAGTAGACTGTACCTCAGAGTCGGCATCAGAAGCAGAACATAGAACAGATGATACGATAGCCGCTGCAGCTCTGTCTGATACTCCGTACCTATCGCATATACAGTCGTTAAACTACGAATACTGGCATCCGTGAGCTTTATAGGCTTTTAATCCACTGTTTGAGTGGTGTCAATACCATGTGCGGCCGACGAGCAAGAAGGAAGGTCGACATTAGAACAAACTTCAGATCTATTTAGCCGATACGAAGTAGAAGGAATTTCTTCAATTCTTATATTTGAATTACGCCTGATTTCATGTTTAAGAGCACGTAATCTTCTATTCTGCAATTTTTTACTCTGGACAAGATCCGTTCTTCCTAGAATCATTAGTCTGTTAGAGCGTTGGTCTTCTAAAAATATTTGTTCCTCTTTTGGTACTTTTTTTCTCTCACACAAGTACCGCCTATATATTTTTTACATTTACATGCAGCTATGTCAAAAAGCTTTCTACTTTGTACTCTAAACTCTTCTAACTTTTCTTCCTTAAGTTTCTTCAAAGACTTTTTGAAATTATAACATTTTGAGTGATAACTTTTTATTAACTGTAAAACTCGTTTGTGTGTGACAATTGGAATAGAAGATTTTATCCACAATTCTTCGATTTTCGTTGCAACTATTTCGGCAATTTCCAAAAACGTAGGTTCTTTTCTTGTGTTATTTCTTACTTTTAAGTCTTGTTGTACCCATTCATAGAATTTCATCACATTTTCATACGTAGGAAGAATATTCTCCTTCAACTCTGCACTTTCACCAAATATTGGACATTTTAACTTTTGTCTCGTAGAAGTCATGTTAATACACATAAAAATGTAAATTAATAAGTACTCGTGAAAATAATTGACGCGCGACCTTTCATCTTGAGACAATTATCGAAACTAGTTAAAAAAAACACTGCAATTCTTGCCGCCCCCCGTTTCGTCCCGCACTTTTCTCCTCTGTCCCAGCGCCAAATTATATTAAAATAATGAAATGCTTAATTGCAACAGTTTGTTAACTACTATATTTGAATATGTTTTTGAATAAATTAAACGAATTATATTGAATTCTGTACTATTTTGTAGGCTGTGTAAATAGCCTAATTTTTGTAAATGTTTGGTGTCTTGAAGGGGGCTTTTACCGCTGTCTGATAATATTTATATTTTAAATCGAGCTAACTAATGTCATTAGGCAACATAATACAACTATTCCAAAATAAAATTCTAATTTTTTTTTCGTTCAACCCTAGTGTACATCACTCACCTTCAATTTGTCGACGATATAATCCTTATGACGAAATCGCTGGAGGACCTAAGCACTAAGCACTATTCTCAATGACCTCGATAGTGTCCCCTTACGGATAGGTCTTAAGATGAACATGGACAAAACGAAAGCCATGTATAATGTCCATGTCACATTTTATGTTGGTGGTTGTTGGGATCACTAAGCTTGAAGCTGTTGACGAGTATGTTTAACTGGGACAAGTAGTTCGACTAGATAAGTCTAACTTCAAACGAGAAGTCAATCGACGGATTAAACTCGGCTGGACAGTGTTCAGGTGATTTTATATATTTATACCTCAAAATCTCAAAACTAGATTGTACAACTAGTGCGTTTTGCCAGTGGTGACCTATGGATCTGAGACGCGGTCCTTCACTGCAAGCCGTACGAGGAAGCTTAAAGTCACTCAGCGAGCTATGGATTCTCCATAGCTTGCTTAGTGTCTTTTAGCTATGCTCGGAGTTTCTCTGCGTAATAAATTTACGAATGAGGATATCTGCAGAGAACCAGAGTAACCGACATAGCCTTACAGATTAGTAAACTGAAGTGGCATTGGAACGGCTACATAGCTCGAAGAACCGATAACCGATGGGAAAAAATGGTTCTCGAGTGGTAGCCTATACCGGTAGGCGAAGTGTAGGGAATCCCCCCACTATCTAGTGGTATCTATTCGACCTGGTAAGACATGCAGAAGGTCTATGGATGCAGGTAGCTCAGGACCGTGCTATGTGGCATTTTTTGGGGGAGGCCTATGTTCGGCAGTAGACTTGTGAAGGACTGTAATTATGAAGAATGATGATGATATGCCATATGTAAATATCCAGATAGCCAAAGGGTAGCAATGTCAAAGGTATGACATATCTGTTGCTTTTTTCTTCACTTTTCTGGTTTTGTCCAATGTTATTTTTTGTGACATACTTATTTATTTACTCTTTATTGTACACCATAATACAAAGACATCAAGTACAACGTCAATGTCTCTATTAGCAGTCATCTCCTCACTTACTTTTTTCTTATACAATATTACATAACATTCATTCATCTATTCTTAGACCTCCTCATTACATTGTATAGTTAACATTTTAAAAGATCTGCTAGTGAGTTCAGAGATCATGATGATTATGATATATTTTTTTCAATAGCATGGGATATATGTATACCATTCAAAGCAATGGTCTTTAACAGGCGGAATTAGAAGAAAAATAACATAAAGCGGAAAATGACTTTGAAATTGTCTATTTCATCAAATTGTAAAAAAGTAATTATATTTGAATTTCCTCTAGGAAAGCAATTTGATATTTTATGTAATTAAAAAAGATTTTCGAATTATTCTTTTTTATTATCAGAGCCTGAGACCGAATTCTGATAGAATCAAATTGATCTAATTAATTTTTCTTGCATTAATGTGAAACTGGCAATTTATTCATAAAATACTGTCGATTTAAAAATATCAGATAAGAAAAATTTTAATATTTAAAAGCACATTTATACATTTTTTCAAATAATCACGTTCATACGTTTTTGGATTTTAAGAAGTAGTTACGAAGAGGTATTAAATATATCAAAAATGGTTAACCGCGTCTCTGAGGCTTAGTCTAAACTTTAATACATAAGGCACACACCGGTCGCTTTCTTATTTTTCACACATTATAATTAAACACTATGTCTCATTTTAAACGGGACATGCATGACAATCTGGCGTACATTGTAACTGGTGGTATATTACATAGACACCGAAATCTATCCTCAATTAATAGGACGAGCGTTGTCACCTCTAAGAACCAAGATATAATACCTCGTTAACAAATGGTTTTTCTGCACACTTTTTTTTACCCTGAAGACTAAGGTGGAATACTTCGTCTCCAGTAAAAGGGGTCCGCAGATCTCTACACTCACCATGCAAAACACGGTATCATTAAGCTGCTATTCTGGTATTTATATAATTTTGAATATAAGTAAACATAAAATTTATTAATGTTTTAGGCGATTTATTTGGACTGCATCGAATTGGTTTTGATAAATTTGCCGACTTGTGGTTGACGGTACTCATGCAATTATGCTTTTACTTGATTATTAATCGACTATATCAGAAGTGTATCAGAAGCAATGATGCTCCCATACTAGAATATTTTTCTGTATCATTGAGACAGTTTACATAGGTACATAGGCTGGAACAATTATTGACAGACATACAGATTAGGAAAAAACATTTGTAGGCCACACAAGTTTTCCGTGCCGGCTTGGAATGCGCGGCCCACCTCGGCTCAATGCGTTACTGAACCGTCATGTAGGAAATAATTAATAATTAATTAATTTTGTTACTACATTTAGTTGTGTACCTTAAATAGCACAGTTTTCATTTCAATTAAATGAAAGTAAATTTGATTTTCAACATTTACAACATTTCTACATACAAGATTTATTTCAACAAAAGAAACCAAACTTTAAAAATAACTTAAATTATCAAACAGCTCCGATCCTCTCAGTATAGTGACAAAACGCTGTCTGTGTCTTCTCGCTGATTAACTTGCTATACTTAGTTTTTGGACTAGGGAAAAACAAGTCCTCGTCATTAGTGGCAACAAAAAAAATTAAAACAGTAGCTATATCGCATATTACTTAAGTTGACTTTGACACGTGGTAGAGCCCTGCTGAAGCTATGTTATGGTTGCTGCGTGGATGAATTGGCTTGACCTGCGAGAAACCACACTCACAGAACACCAGAGTAAAATAAACCATAATGCTGCTGTGTTTGGTATGATGAGTGTAGGAACCGGAGTCTCTTTTTTGTGGAAACAAGGCATTTCATATTAGTCCTCAATGGTGACAACGCATCTGCGTTTTGAGTTGTGGGCCACAGCATCCATTTTACTGCTGTGACTGTGTGCTTATTTGCCACTCTTATTCTACAAAAAAGACAATATAAAAAATTAGCACCTTGAATAAAATGACGAAATTAGAATTTATCTACTTTATATAATATGTCAGGTAATGTAGTAATCTGGAGGCGATAGTCCTCGCACGCCTGCACGAATGGCGCGCGGAGGCACTGTGCCGTGGGGAAACCCCGCTGCCGCGGCAAGTTGTCGCGCAGCGGACGGATTTCCGGCACGATCTCATGGCGACATGGAGACAGCGACTGTCGCAACCCCGTGCTGGGCACGCCACTATAGCGGCGATAAGACCCCTCTATGAGGAGTGGCTTGAGAGACGCCACGGCATCCTCACCTTCCGCCTGACGCAGGTCCTCACCGGACACGGTGTGTTCGGAAGGTTCCTGCACCGAATCGGGCGGGAGGAAACGCCCGGGTGCTCCCACTGCGAGGATGGACCGGAGGACACGGTGGAACACACCGTGGAGGTGTGCCCTGCTTGGGCGGAGCACCGCCGTGTCCTCGTAGCGGCGATAGGCGGCGGCGACCTCTCGCGTCCGGCCCTGGTCGAAGCCATGGTCCGAAGCGATTCGGAATGGGATGCCGTCACCACTTTCTGCGAAGCAGTGATGCTAGCGAAGGAGGTGGCGGAGCGGGAGAAGGAGAGAGCAGCAGCTTTCCTCCCCGGCCGCCGCGGGAGACGCCCTGGGCGTCGGGGGCTACGTCGTGGCCCCCGGCCACCGTAGGCGCGGGCCTGTGGACGGCGAGCAATGGGTAGCTCGCCGTCCGTCCGTCTAACGACGACAGGCCGTGTCGACGGCGCGTTTTGTACCACGCGCACCTCAAAGAGCTGTCAGCAGCGTGAAGGGGCCCGCAAGGGCCGACGCCTGCCGGGGCTGCGGGCTGTTCGAAAGAGATACCGCGGCTCCGGAACGTAAGGGCACTGAAGGAACACGGATGGTTTTTAGTCAGTAAAAGTCTGACACTCCCTTACGCTCCACCCAGAGCGAAAGGCGTCATTAGATGATTTTCCATCCGCAAAAAAAAAAAAAAAAAAAAGGTAATGTAGTTGATGTTAATTCAGTAAATCAGTAATATCAGCAACATTCATATCGATTTAGTAATTAATTATGCACCTAGTGACGACACTATGAACGTGGCTCATACTAATTTACTTACCACATTAATGTTACATAAATTTGCTTGCACTTCACTTCTGATAAATTAACTATTAGAATTATGAATGTAAACAAATTAGTTCGTAGCTGGATATTGTTAATTAATACATAAGCAAATATGAAGTATTATTATTAGGTTTATTACGGTAAAATCGACATTTGCTTTTAAATCATTTGACATGCTATCCATTTAAATGATTTAAAACAAATACGTCATTGACATTTCTTCTTTTCTAAGAGTTAAGGCAATTTTACATTGAGTCAGTAACTGCCGTCAGTCCACTGCCGAGTCAGTGCTGACCTGGCACTGCCATCGTGTAAATTGATTTCAAGTCAGGTTGCCGACACGAGTCGTGAGCACAGATAAACTGTGGTGGGAAGTAGGTACACTGTCGGGCAAAATTATTGGGTACCTTTATTATTTCAATTCGTAGTTGAATATTTTCGCCGACTTTTATGAAAATGTTTACTCGAACACATCAACTTTTACTTTGATACAGTAATGTTGCAGATATTCGTGTCCATTATTTTATTATCTACTATAAAGTATTTAATGTATACCTGGTGGTTAGAATTAATTATTTTATTAAGAAGAAGGAAGAGGTGATATACCTTCCATAAAATCTGGTGTTGCGGTGTGCCGTATAGTAGCTACCGAGATATTAGTCGCCTCAGCAGTCAGTTTATATACGTCTATGATGTTTTTCGCAGTACCTAATTTTTTCATGTAACTAAACACTGAATACACCATTTGTCGGGATTGTCTATTTAACACCGAATTCTTCCTTCTTTGCATATTTACACCAAAATCTGAAAACTCAAATTATAACAACAAAAATAATAAAAAAAAAAGAAATAACAAAAAACAATTAATAACAAGGAATACACAAACAACAATTAACAACTAGGTAGCAAAAACAATTAACGAAAATAAACTAATAAAATAGTTATCACTAAAATTATTGCTCTGAAGTGTACGGAAGCTGAATGATACGTTCGAAACCAATAGACGACGAGAATCGACTGATGAACCAATCACGTTGAACGTCAGCGTGGTTAACGTCGTATCGACCAATAAAAAGTGTGCTCACGACTTATCTCGGCAATTATACAGTACTGTCGCGTCAGTACTGACTTTAATATTCCCGCTTCATATTTTTGGCGTCAGTCCGCTCTCCCCGCCACCCGCGCCAGCGCAACTGACGCCGTGTAAATGCCGAAGTCAGTCGCTGCCGCTCAATTGTACGGGGACCACGCTGCATCGGACCGCATCACAAAATGACGCAAAAACTGAGCTAGAGGGAAAACTTAAAGCTTATTGAACTATACCGCGATAATAAATGCCTGTGGGATAACAAATCAGGAAATTATAGAAATAAAGAAATGCGAGCAACAGCATTACAGAATATTGTACGAGAAATAAATTTAGAAGGGTTTGGCCCTACCGAGGTCAAAAACAAAATTAAAAGCTTGAGGCCAACTTATTACTTGGAACTGGATAAAATAAAAAACTCCTCAAAATCAGGCGCTGGTGGAAATGTCTATACTCCAAAGGTGAAATGGTTCAAAGAAATGGACGCTTTTATAAGAAATGTATCTATACAAAGGAAAGCAAAAGTAAGTACCCACAATATTTATTTATTTTTAGTATTAAAATAAAACAAATATAATTTAAGAAATTCTGTTAAACTGCCACGGTACACTTCCATTCGTCATAAAGTAATTTTTCAATAAATCTCTTCTATCTTTGGCATTTACGGAATGGTTACCTCTAAGTTGATCAGTTATATTTATTAATGGAGTTATTTCCGACCTCCAAGTACCTCGTATTATTTGTCCTTCAGAGTCTTCTCTGTCTACACAAGTAGGTGTTATGTAGGAGTCAGTTTTTTTTCGCAACCAATTACGAAGGGCACAGGATGCACATACGATTGCATCAATTGTGTTCAAACTGGTGGGTATTGCTTTTTCGAACACACGGAATCTAGAAACTAGAATTCCAAAAGAGTTTCCCAGAAGATTTTTTAACTAGTAGACAGTTGTGAACCTGGATACGGTTTGGGTAAACAAGTCTTTAACGGAAAAGCTGCATCGCCAACAATGATTCCATCCACTGGCAGTAATCCATCTTATAAACGGCGATAATTTGATGATTAATTTGATTTTTTAAAGACTCCCCCATCAGAAGCCCTGCATTCGCACCAACATCGATGTATGAAAAACAGTAGTTATGGTCTGCAATAGTTATCAAAACAATACTATTGGTTTTTTTATAGTTGTAAAATTCACTTCCACTATTTGGTGGCGCTTTGATAATGACATGCTTTCCATCAATTGCTCCGTAACACGGGGGGAAGTTCCATCCGGTATTAAATCCGCCTTCGATAATTTTCTATTCATCCTGTCCATCTGGAATCTGCAAAGGAAAAATAATGAGAATGTATTAAATAAACTTTAGGAGCTGACTCCGTAGGGGTGCCTATTGGTGACCATAATGAAAGGTGAATTCTTTTACTAATATATTTATTATAGCGAAACGTGCCATACAGTTGGCGGGCAACTAGTGACTGCCTGAAAAATCTTATTCACTACATAATATAGTTACAATACAACGTTGCGAAGTTTACATGTGTGTGCGCGGCACACCTACAATACTTCCCCCTTTACAACAATTGAATACAAAAAACTTAAAACTATACAATGAATATAAACTTAAAACTAACAACAAAAACTTGCTAATGCGCTTGTGCGCAGGGCTGTACGGAGACCCCCGCGAAAGGGCTGGCGGCCGCGGCGGGCGCGGGCACATGCTGCAGACCGGTGCTAGAAGCACCTATCATCTGACCCATATTCTGGCCCGATATCGGAATGCCTGCCATTAACACTTGATGACGAAGCCAGCTTTTGAACTTCTTATTAAACTTTACCCAAATAGTGTACAGGATTATCGCCCCCATAAAACTGGCTATCACATATAACCATGTTTGAAAATTATCCACTTTATTCTCTACAGTATTTTGAGCCTGAGAAACAATAACTGGTTTTTCTTGCAAATTACCCATAGTAAAAATCGTAAAACTTATCGCGCTAATGCTTTCGCAAAGGAAGTATTTCGAATGAAATTATATTAAATACATTATAACTAAACTAGCTACCTGGAACCTATATGAAAGTGCAGTATACGCAAAATACTGAACACGATGCTTCTACAATTACATTCAACTTAAATAATGTAACTTGAATATCCTGAATGAAAATATTATGCACTAGACAATGCAAATAATACTTTCACATCCATAGTAACTAAACCTGATTATCATTTAGACGTGTAATTGTATAATATATATTTTATATTAACACTAGCTTATAAATCGTGAAGGTAACTTAACAATCCGACCACTTCGCGTTGTTTTCACGGTTATCGGGTTGCTCGGGCCGGGTAACAACGACGTCAGCGGTGCGGACGGTGGTAACGGGAACCGTACATGCGCAGGTGCAACATCCGCTGCGTTGTCAGCGTTACTTTGGCGTGGCGTTGCTTCGTTACCATCACATTCCTTTAATACATATGCAGGCTTTAATCTGTCGATAGAAATATGTACCTGTCTATCGGGTAATTGAATTAGGTAAACCTTTGGGCCCCTTTTTATCACGCGGTACGGACCGTCGTAGGGTGGTTTCAAAGGTTTACGTATTGAATCGTCCCTAACAAAGACATATTCACAGTTACGTAAGTCCTTGTGCACAAAAAGACTATGACAGTTACGTGAATCGTCGGATGTAGGCTTATAACTACTAATAGTATCTCTAATCTTATCCACTAAACAATAATCATTGACGTTACGGTTGTTCGAAAAGCTGTCATAAAAGTCTCCCGGTAGACGCAAGTTTCGTCCGAACGTTAACTCGGCGGCGCTAACCCCTGAGTCGCTGCGGGCGGCCGCGCGAAGCCCCAGTAATACTGTGGGTAGCTCTTCCACCCAGGACCCATGTGACAGGCGAGCTGAAAGTGCTGCTTTTAAAGAACGATGCCAACGTTCAACTGCGCCATTGCTTTGCGGATGATAAGGAGTAGTTCGAATTCTATTAACCCCCAACATTTTTAACAGCTGGTTAAAAAGACTACTCTCAAACTGGCGACCTTGGTCGCTAGTTAACTTTATCGGGTAACCGTAACGACAAATCCAACCTTCATATAAATGTTTGGCAACAGTTTCTGCCGTAATGTCTCGCAACGGAAAAGCTTCAGGCCACCTGGTCCTCCTATCAATTATCGTAAGTAAGTATCTATAACCATCTGGTGAGATCTCAAGAGGGCCAACGATATCGACGTGCACATGCTCAAAACGCTCTACTTCCGGAAACTTAGTCAGATTCGATACCGTATGTCTGTTAACTTTAGAACGTTGACATTGTATGCACGTTTTTGCCCACAAAGAAACATCACGATTCATACTAGGCCAGAAATACTTTTTGGCTAACATCTTTCGCGTAGAACGGATTCCAGGATGGCTCAAATTATGTAAACTATCAAAAGCTAGGCGTCGAAACTTTTCCGGTAGGTACGGACGAGCTGTATCAGTAGACATCTCACAAAAAATAGACTTATTTAACATAGGTATAACTAGTTCCTTTAACAAAATATTATCGGTATTTAAACCAGACATAACATTCATGATATAACTGTCGCTACGCTGCTCATTTGCAATGTCATCGAAATTCAACGCAGTTGGCATAGTCACGGCTTCGATGCGCGATAAGGTGTCAGCTACGATGTTATTCGTACCGGTTATATGTTTTATATTTGTAGTGAACTCACTTATGAAAGCTAAATGTCTCGTTCTCCGAGGCGTTTCGCTTTCATCGCGTCCTACCTTTTGAAATGCAAAAGTTAAAGGTTTATGGTCCGTATACACGGTTATTTCTTGCCCTTCAAATAATTTCCGAAAATGTTTTATAGCTAAGTATATAGCGAGCAACTCGCGATCGTATGTGCTATATCGCTGTTGGGTGGTGGTCAATTTTTTTGAGAAATAGCCCAATGGTTTCCAGCTATCTCCTTCCTTTTGTTGCAAGACTGCTCCCACGCATATATTGGATGCATCAGTCATTAAAGCGAGTTCGGAACCCACTCTAGGGTACGTCAATGTAGCGGCCTGTGTGAGACCTGCCTTACATTGCGTAAATGCTTCGTTCGCACTATCCGTCCAGACGATGGGAGTCTTATCATTTTTCTTTGAGCTTTTAAGATATTTATTTAATTCTGTTAGATATAAAGTTGCGTTAGGAAGATGAGCTCGATAAAAATTGACCATACCGAGAAAACGTCTTAGCTCTGCAACAGTTTTCGGCTTCGGAAATTCCACAATTGCCTGAACCTTATCTTGCAACGGCCTGACGCCGTCGGTACTAATCTCGTGTCCCAAAAATTCTAGTTTAGTTTGTCCGAAACGACATTTTGCCAAATTAATCGAAATTCCATATTTATTAAGCCTTTTAAAAATAATTTCTAAATGTTGCCTGTGTTGAACTTCGTTGTCACTAGCTATAAGTAAGTCGTCTAAATAACAAAAGACAAAATCAAGACCTTGTAAAATGGAGTTCATAAAGCGCTGGAAGGTTTGTGCTGCTCCGCGCAAACCGAAGGTCATTCGAGGAAACTCGAAAAGTCCGAATGGTGTTATGATAGCGGTTTTCTCCACGTCACCTGGTGCGACAGGTATAAAATGATAACTTCTATTGATGTCTAATTTTGAAAATATCTTTTTATCCGGAAGAATAAAAGTAAAATCGTTCAAGCGAGGAATCGGGTATCTGTCGGGCTTTGTTATCGCATTCAGCTGGCGATAGTCCCCACAAGGTCTTATATCTCCATTCTTTTTAGGAACTACATGGAGCGGACTAGCCCAAGCGCTCTTTGAAGGACGACAGATGCCCAGTTCCTGCATGATGCGAAATTCTTCTTTAACTTTTTTATACCTGTCAGGTGGCAACGGGCGCGCTTTCGCGTGCACGGGCGGGCCAGAGGTCTCGATATAGTGGACGACATCGTGTTTCGCAGTTTCTCGGAATGACGCTGGTTTAGTGATGTCCGGATACTTTAACAATAAATCCTGATATGGATGATTTACATCAATAGTTTTAACACTAGGTTGAGATACATTGACAACAGATGCCGAAACATTCAATTCTGTAGTTTTATCTATTAATTTACGCGCGTTTAAATCAACTAATAATTTGTGGTACGCTAAAAAATCGGCGCCCAAAATTGGTTGTTTGACATCTGCTACAACGAATTCCCAACGATAAGGTCGGCGTAAGTTTAAGTTTAACACTATTGTCTTGGTACCGTAAGTTGCGATTTCATTGCCGTTAGCTGCGTATAATTTATATGCACTACACTGATTTAGACGATCTTTTCTCGCGGCTGGTAAAACAGACACATTGGCACCGGTGTCAACTAAAAATCTAAGTCCGGAGTTACTGTCTGACACACACAAACGATTGAATGGAAAAACGGTACAGACCTGAAGACCCTCGGACTGTACCTCGCTGCTCAGTTTTCCGGCTGTGTTGTTTTCCACGCGCAAGGCTTCGTACACCTGTTGGCCTTTTCTCGGAACTTGTAATGGTAAAAGCATAAGTAGTTCTCCTTCCGGGGACGGCAGGAACTGCTACGGCGCCTGGACTGTGAACGACGCCGGTTGCGATCCGGGGCGCGGGACCGCGACCTCTGCTGATCGATCCGGTCCACGGTAGCCTTTATTTTAGCCACCTCAGCTCTCAACAGGGCCAAGTCATAGGCGGTAGTAGATGCTGGCGCTGGCACGGTGTAAGTAGCGGTGGCGGCATATGAAGGCCGCACAGCTTCCATGACGTTATCTGCAACTGCTGCTAGGTTGTCCAGGTCCTTGGAGTCGGACACAGTTAGCACGGCTCGGACTTGTGTCGGAAGACGACCCTGCCACAAGACGCGAAGGGTTTCATCAGGGACCTTGTCAGTAGCGAGCTCACGCATCCGCCGAAGCAGCTGAGATGGTTTTTGGTCGCCCAGCTCTAGCTCGCTCATAAGCTTCTCGATCTGCCTCGACATTGACTCCTCATAGATGTGGAGTAGCCGAGCTTTGAGTGCGTCGTACTTGTAGGTAGGAGGCGGGTTGAGTAATATGTCCGTCACTTGCGCGATAACCTCCTTACTTAGCTTAGACACGACCAGGTCAAACTTCGCCTCATCACTCAACCTCTGAGGTGCGAGGATAGCTTCCGTGCGTACGAACCATACGCGTGGCTGGTCCGTCCAAAAGTCTGCGAGGCGAGACTGTAGGGACACTGCATCTACACCTGGCGCCATGATGGGCGGTTGCGCGGGTGGCTGGATGTCTTGAACGGGTGGCACGTTAACAGGCGGCACGTTCTGTGACGTAGGCGGAAACGGCGCACTCATGTTACTATATCTATTGTCCACTGATCACAACCACGCGAATATTGCCCACTACTGCATTAACATCACATAGACCACTTCAGTCATCTTAATCACGTCGGAGTCACCAGTTTAGGAGCTGACTCCGTAGGGGTGCCTATTGGTGACCATAATGAAAGGTGAATTCTTTTACTAATATATTTATTATAGCGAAACGTGCCATACAGTTGGCGGGCAACTAGTGACTGCCTGAAAAATCTTATTCACTACATAATATAGTTACAATACAACGTTGCGAAGTTTACATGTGTGTGCGCGGCACACCTACAAAACAATAAACAATCAAATATATTATTATTATTAGTATAGATGTGGACATTATTACACACAGCGCCATGTAGTGCCACACTAAACAACGAGACTTGTGTCGTGGACACCAGTTAGTTGATATACTACATAGATACTTTTTGTTTGTAAATACATACTTATTATGCATATAAAAAACCATGACTCGGAAACAAATGTCCTGTGCTCATCACACAAACATTTGCTCCTACCGGGTTTCGAACCCGGGACCCTAAGAATGTAAGGCAGCCTCACTACCGCTGCGCCATACGGGTCGTATGTATGATGTAGGTGGGATTGTAGGTATAAGGTTTGTATGTATATAATTAGCTATACGTTACGGTAGTTATACTAATAATTTACGCCTAGTAGGGTATTTCATATTTTTAAATCGATTTAGGCACTCGTTATTATAACTAATTACTTATTTTCAGGATAATTCGGACATTCCCAACAATATTCCTGTTTCTGGTGATGATGATGAAGATGAGATAAGATTTAACGCAGAAAATAATAACACTGCGAATTTACCAGCTTCAGAATCCGGGCCGATCACAAAAAAGTCCAACCAACCGACAAGACCGAGGTCAAAACGTAGCAAACTGTCTCAGATGTCCGAAATGATAAAAGACATAAAAAATATATCACAAAGTATCAATATGCCATCGGACGAAGAAAGTGATTGTGATATTTACGGAAAGCGTGTGGCTTCTCAGTTAAAAAAAACTCTGAGAAACAATGTATAATTGCACAGGAAGAAATACAAACAACATTATCCAAATGCACACTGGCAGATATAGAAAATAGAAGAAGAAAAAATAGCATTTCGTGGTTGAACTCATCGCTGAGACGTCGCTCCACTTGAGCTTGGGAGCACTAACCTTCATCCATTTCAGAATCGGCTTGATGTCCGAATCTTCCTGCTATGCATGTTGTAGGCTATCCTTCCACTCGTTTCTGAGGTGGTCTGTCCTGAGTATCCTCACAGATGCCACTTTCTTATACTCTTGCCAAGTACAATGTTTGAATACTTTAGGACAAGGCATCTTGACAATGCATCAGCGTTGACATGACATTTCCCGCTGCGATGTACGGTCACAAAGTCCTATTCCTATATCTGTAATTCAATCTATCTCGCAACTTGTTCTTATGGATATTTGATTTGCAAGAGCTATTTCAGTGCAGCATGGTCAGTTTGTAAGTGAAATTTCCTGCTCGAAGATATTATTTTAGTATTATTAGGTAAAATTCTGCAACAACTTTACCACAGCAAGCAATTCCCGTCTTGTGATCTAATAGTTATTTTCCCAAAATGACTTGCTGAAGTACGCTATCACAACCGTCAAGTCCTAAATCACTTGCGTCTGTATCAACTATAAATTTCTTGCCCACATCAGGGTATGCTAAAATAGGTGCCAAAATAGTGCACAGACGACAGATAGTCTTTGAGCTCCTGGAATGCGATATCGCTACTTTCATCACAGCAGAATAGTCGCTTCTTCTCGTCTAGGTTGTGCAAATTTCTTCATAATTCATAAGAGCACAAACCCAAAAAAGCTCTAACCTGCGTCTTGTTTTTTGGAACCGGCCAGTCCTTGACAGATGCGATTTTTTCTGGATCCGTGCGTATACCCTCTTCCGACACTACATACCCCAAAAAGCTAACTTGCCGTTTAAATAGTGAACATTTCTTCGAATTCAACTTGAGGTTGACACTCTGGATCTTCATGAGCACGCATTCCAGGTTTTGAAGGTATTACACAAATTTACGGCCTACGATGTTAATGTCATCGAAGTAGACCAGACAGCCAACTAGTCCGGTAAGTAAGGCGTGATCCATTTCGAGATTCCTTACTTTTTTAAAGAAAAAAACACAGAAAATTCAAATTTAATAGAGAATGTTTATTATCATTTGAAAGAACATTTTTTGGCATTTATTTTTTGAATCAAATAGTCGGATATCTTAGCACGATAACGGTCGCCATTGAAGGTTACGTTCGCACTGGCATCATTTTTAAAGAAATATGGACCGATGATTCCACCGGCCCTCCAACCACACCAAACCGTTGTTTTTTTGGATAAAGTGGCAGTTCATGAATCTCCTCAGGTTGCTTTTTGTTCCAAATGCGATAATTTTGTTGGTTTACATACCCATTGAGCCAGAAATGGGCCTCATCGCTAAACAAAATTTGCGTCGAAAACGTCGGATCTTCTTGGAACTTTTCAAGAGCCCATAGAGTGAAGCGATGTCGCTTGGGAAAGTTGAGCCGGCTTCAGTTGTTGCACAAGCCATATTTTTTTACGCTTTCAATTTAAGATGCGCCAAGTCATTCCATACGTCAGTTCGAGTTGCTGCGAACGACGCCGAATCGACTCTCCACGGTCTTCGTGTACACTCTCAGCTACGGCCGCTATATTTTCTTCACGGCGTGCTGCACGCGGTCTATTTAGTCAAATATTATTCAATAATGAATGCTAGGTCTCAAAACGGGTGATGGTGTTGCTAATAGTACGCTCAGTAGGCCGATTATATTGACCATATGTTGAGCGAAGCGCACGATACACATTCCTCACAGAACGTGAATTTTCGTAATAAAGTTGAACGATTTGTAAACGTTGTTCAGGCGTAAGTCTTTCCATTATGAAATGCCAAACAATACTTAACAAAAATAACATGAAAGCTTGACATGACTCACACTTGATCTGTCAAAAAAAGTCTATTAAAAATATCTCTACCTGAATCACCCATTACAAGTTCCACCAATATTTCAATGTTGCCGGAGCATTGCGCAAACCAAACTATTATAATTATAATCCAAACTATATATTTATTCAAATATTAAAGTCCTTTCTGGTCTTTTGGCAGCTTCTTTTTTCCTTGACAACTTTCCTGAACAACCGCAACACCAGGGAAATTGCAGGTGCGTTGTCGACCTTTTAGAATTATATATGTATTGCATTTTATAAGATATTTTACATCACTAGACGCGTTAGAAAATTTTCAGGTCAAAATTGGACATGATTCTTTGGACGCTTGCCGTTTGAGACGTTAACCCCAGTTAAATGTAAGATTGGCTCACTTGGACTCAAATTTTTACATTAAAATGTTAAATCATACAAATTTTGCAGTAACGAGGTGTCACATCTAAAACGATGATATGATGCTGCAATACCAAACTGTATACCACTAATTCGTTATCATCAGTATTCCGATTTGCCTTCCACTCTGGAAGCGAATTCAAAGTCTTATTCACGTTATACATATGGACATATGGAAGTTCTAAATATTAAATCATTATACAGAAAAGTGATGATGTAAGACAATCCAATACACTTTATCATTTTCTAGATATTTTAAACGGCAACAGGGGAATATAACAGTCGATGGGCCTCATCTTTTTATAACAATTCAAAATCATAAAAAACTGCGATTACCAACCAGCCGTCTGAGCTTAGCAACAATGGAAAAATGTTCTATGTTCAGCAGTGCACTTTTATAGGTTGTTATTCATAAATATACATTTTACGAGTATGTATACAAATTCGATACGGATAAATTCCAGACACAGAAAAATGTTATGAAATAAAATTACTACCGTACGGGAGGGAACCGCAGCAAAACAAAGCTTAGGCAGCTATATGAGGCCGTCAATTAACTAATATGAAAATGTTGAATTTAGTTAATTAAGTAAGATAAATCTCAGAAGAACCCAAAATTATATGTGGATAGTTAAGAATCTGACCACGTAGGAATGTTCCTAAAGTAAAGGGATCAGCATATGAAAGGCGCTTTCAAGATTATTCTGTAGGTATTCACCTCCATTTGGATAACCATCTATTTGAAATGGATTTCGTCACTAGAATACTATATTTAAATATAAATGTAAAGAGAAATATTATTTTTTTTGGAATGGGGATGGTAAGTGGGTGCTGGGGCCCATTGACATTTGTTTTAGATTAAGAATCAAAACATCTGCATTTTTTCTTAATTTTACTATTTTTTAATTATTTTTATTTGATTTATATTTATTTTAATTTGTCCTTTGAGGACTACGATGAGTTGCCTCGTTTCCAGGTAAAAAATCGTATTCGGTTCTCTACACTCACCATACGAAATACATCAGCATTAAGTTGCTATTTAACGCCGATAAGTGAAAGCGTTGTCTTTCCCCTGGGTTCAGCCGACCCATTAGAGCTACAAGCATAATATGGTTGCAGCTTGGCTCCTCCACGTACGTAATAGTATAAATAACCACCACGTTATAATAGCTAGAGATTTTTATTGACAATTAACCTTCTTTTCTTATTTAGACCATGATAATCGACATATGTGTGGTAGGGCAATGTTATGTATTTACAAGATACTGTTACCTACTTGTTCGGTAGGACTGCCTTTGTGCTAAATAGTTCATATGGATAGATCTGTTAGTGCTATGTACTGGAATGAATGCCTCGCAGGCGATATAATTACAAGCTATGATCCCTGATGATGATGATGAAGCTTTCTTAGTCCTCAGGGGTGACAATAGCTTTCTTCATTTGAAATTGACTGTAGATATCCAAGATCTGTAAGCGTAATTCATTATATTTTGTGTATAAGCATTTCTTTTTCGCCTGCATCTTTATATATAAAACAAAGGTTTATAAAAAAAACAAATATAATACTTTGCAATATAATATTCTTTGTTTTACACCTAGAAAAGATAGAAAATAAAAAAACAACAAATAATGAGGGAAAACAAAAAGCGGTCTTATTTTAACATAGTAATCTCTTCCAGACAACGAAGAAGAATTAAATAAAAAATATGAAAATAATAACGGGTAGGGTTCACTAAAATAAGAAAATATAAAAACATATGCATTAAAAAGACAACTTTTTAGGTAAATATTGGGTCCTTACAAATAAAATTAGCGTTTTGTCGTACTCACCATTTTGATCTGAAATATCTCCTCTTTGGTTAAGAATTTCAAATTCAAATTTATAAGTTCATTTAGCTGGAAAAATTGAGTTTTGAAGACAGTCATTCATTTGTTTTTTTCTCATTATTTTTTTCTTTGGCTTCGCTTATTACCGCACAATAGAAAACATGAAATATCGGTATATTTATGAGTACTAGTTCTACCGTGACACCAGTGCTGCAAAAACAGCTCGAAGGATTAGTGATATGTACGGCGCTGGTGTTGCAAAAAAAGCACGGTACGTTTTTGGTTTCAACGTTTTCGTTCCGGAAACTGCGATCTTCAGTACCAACCCTGTAGACGGGCGGAGACCAAAGACGAATATGAATAATTAAAGGCAGAGATAGGTGCAGGCTTCAGAGTAAGTGACAAAACTGTATTAATCCACTTGAAGCAAATCGGGAAAGTAAAAAAATTTGATCGGTGTTTACCTCATGAATTGAGTGAATCGAACTTGTAAACACGCGTCGACTGCTGTGTTACTTTGCTCAACCGACACATAAATGAAGGGATTTTAAATCGAATCATTACCTGTGATTAAAAATGGATACTGTAGGATAATCGGAAGCGCTTGTTGTAATGGTTAATCCCGGGAGACCCATCCAAATCTTGCCCTAAACCTAACCTAAAAAATCGACTTAGAAGAAGTTACTTGTGAGTGTTTGGTGGACTAGCGCCGGTGTCTAGAGCTTTCTAAAATCTGGCCAAATGATTACGGCAGGTATCATTTGTCAGTAACTTCAAACCATGAAGGAAGAACTAGCTGCTAAAAAACCGGGATTGGTTATCGCTCTAGGCTACTGCTGCTTCACGACAACGCAAGATCACACACTGCACAACAAACAACCACTAAGTTAGATGAGCTACAATTGGAATCTCTGCGACATTCCCCGTACTTCCCGGACCTTCCTCCAATAGATTACCATTTTTGTCGGAATTTGGACAACTTCTCACAAGAAAAATAATTAAACTCTGATGCGGCAGTCCAAACCGCCTTCAAAGAGTTTATTGATTCTCGCCCCCATGGTTTTTTTATTAAAGGGATCAATGAACTTCCTATGCGATGGCAAAAGTGCATAGATACCAACGGTGCATACCTTGATTTATTAAATATATTTTACAAAAAAATTGATTTTTTATTTCTCCAATACAAAACGCCAATTATTTAAGGACCTATTAAATTACCGTAAGTAAAAGAAGGAATAGAAAGGCACTAGAGAGACGAATAGTGTTCTTTGAAGTTTCTAGAACATATTTAATATATACGTGGTAGAGCCATGCTGCATTTATATTAGTAGTATAGTTGTAGCACGAATGGGTCGGCTCGACCGGGGAAGGACCACACTCTCACAGAATACCAGCGTGAAATAGTAGCTTAATGCTGCTGTATTTCGTATGGTGAGTGTAGAGAACCGGAGACCCTTTTTACTGGAAACGAGGCATTCCATCTTAGACCTCACGGGTGACAACGCATCTGCATTTTGATTCGTAATCGAGGATAGATGTGGATGTCTATGGGCCACAGCAACCACTTACCATCAGGTGGACTGTGTGCTCGTTTGTCACCCTATCCTATAAAAAAAAATGCTCAATCATTTTTAATAGACAAAATACAAAAGAAGCGTTTTGATGCCTCTAAACATACACTCCACAAACGTTAAAGATTCTTTGACAAGGGGCTATTATATGTTTGTTATTTGTATCCATGAAGTCTTTCAGAATTCCACAGCTGAACGTAGGCCTCCCTCATAAATTGCCTCATGGTGCGATTTTACCATGGTTACCTTGCTAGGAAAGCGGGTTGGCAACTGCAGTTTTTACTATCTCAAACTCTTATCAGAATATTGTTGTCTCCATTTATATTGGCATTATGAATATAATCAATGAATGTTTTATTTAATTTTGTATATTTAAAAAACATATTATATAAATGTTAGCTTTCTGCGCTCGTTCTCCGTCCGATTTAACTATGGCAAATCTCACCATCCGCACGCATGCAATACAATATGCAATGTATGTGCCTATAGGGTACAAAGTTTTATTTTCACGTATCAATTGTCGGCGCATCTATAAACACATATAATGACTAACTTACGTAGGCGGTCCCATAATGAATTGGCCTAACTATGAACCAATGAAGGAAATGAAACGAAACCAATTTTATTTTTCAATATAATCACCATGAATACACACTTCTGACATCTGTGAATCAACATCTCTAAACCTTTATAAAAATAATCACATTTTTTATCCTCAAAATGACTGAAGACGGCCGCCTGCAACTCTTCATCGCTTGAAAATTTTCTTCCTCTTAAGTCCCGCTTTAAATTTGGAAATAAATAATAGTCGGACGGAGCCATCTCTAGACTGTAAGGTGGATGTTGAACTTCTGTGAACCCGCATTGACGAACTGCATCCTTCGAAACACCAGCGGTATGAACAGGGGCGTTGTTATGGAGCAACAGGACACCTTTAGACAGCTTTCCTCTTCGTTTTTCCTTTATCTTGACTCGTAAATTATATATTAAAGAAGCATAATATTCGCCGTTCACGACTGTATTACGTTCTTTAAAATCCACCATCAAAATGCCTTGAAAATTCCAAAATATTGTGAACATCAGTTTTTTAGTCGATTGTTGCACCTTTGCCTTTCTAGGGGGCTTTTCACCCTTATAACGCCAATCCATTGACTCGCGCTTGCTTTGTAGATCATAATACAAGATCATAGTTTCATCACCAGTCACTAGCCGCTCGATCACAGTCTTTGGATTTTCGCCACAAAGATCCAAAAACTCCGAAGCGCAGCGCACTCTTTCCTGTCTCTGTACCGCTGAAAGAAGTTTCGGTACCCATCTTGCACTCACTTTTCTCATGTGAAGATGTTCATGGATCGCGCGATGAACGGTACTGTTAGAGAGCCCAAGCCTTGCTGCAATTTCTCTAATCTTCAAACGGCGGTCACTCAGAACCTCCTCTTCGACAAGAGCAATCGTTTCGGGAGTGAGTACTTCCACAGGTCGACCGTCGTGGCCAAAGTCTTCGACGGTTTCTTTCCCGAGGCGAAACTCTTTCACCCAATTTTTCACTGTGCTATAGGAGGGGGCAGACTTCTTATACACGCCATCCAATCGTTCTTTTATTTGGGCAGGGGATAAACCTTCTTTTTAAACAGAAACTTTATGACACTTCGATACTCAGTTTTCGACATTTTGAAAAAATACCCGACTCTCGTTATTCAAATGCCTGTTAAACTAAGACTAAGCATTTCATGTCGATGCATGTTTCTTATATTAAGTGCACGATAAACGTACTATTTAATGCAACACAACATGTAGCGACATGTCGCGTTGAACTATATCAGGCCAGTTCATTATGGGACCGCCTGGGATATTGTTTAAAACCATCTCATTAAAAATTATATAATAATAATCTACTATATTTGTATTAATTTAGCTAAAGTTCATTGTATAAACCTAACTTTTCTTAAAAATGATAATTTTTATGTCGGTATATATAAAAAAAAACTATGAATTGAATATTAATATTAACTTTAGTATAAAAATAACTTTTTGTTGTCGTTATTATTATTGTGTTTTGTCTTTGGTGAATATAAGCTAAAGGAGACGGTCGAATTTTGTATGCCGCGCAGGCCTGGTTTTGTACAAGTAGGGAAATAAATTAAAATAATATATTACATACACCACTTTTGGTCATTCTTGTGGACTCGATACGTGAACTTGATGAGTGGTATTAATATTTTATTATTACCAAAAACTGCAACACTAATGGCGAATTGATGTCGTTTTGAAGTTAGCTGTCCAATGCCATGAGGTTCTTGATGCCTAGTGATTCAAAATGTGATTCTATAGTTATCCGATACCAATGATATCAAAATCTCACGTTAATTATGAAGTCCATAAAAGAAAAGCCGAGTCAAACAAGTAATAACAGATCCAAAGTCCAAATAAAAAGAAATCGACAAAGAAATCCAAAAGAAACACAATAAACGCATTCACGAGTTCGCAACTACAAGAACAAGCTCGGAATAAAAAAAAAATATTATCACACTACCTGCATTAATTCATGACTAAGTCACTTTTCAGATATGACATTTGACATATAATTCAATGACTGGAAGGGCGCCATTTTGTAAAATCATCAAACATTGGGATTGCATTTTATTTTTAGCGAGTCATTTAGGTTGATTTATTGTCTTATTTTATTTTTAATAAAATCCCTGAATTTTTCGTTTTTTTTTACGGTATATTTTACATGACTAGGCCTGTAATGGACCGTCTCCTTTAGTGATATAATATTCTTTGTGTCATGGAGGAAGGAACTGTCATCTGTGATACAGGTTCGGCCCAGTACAGTCGGCAGTAAAAAACCGAAGTCAGCAACTTTAAATTTGTACATAGCTTAATTTAAACTTATTGTAGAAAATCTTGTTGAAAAGGAAAGGAATGTAATTATGCAAATAAAGTTTATTATTATAATCGGGTATTTATATAGTATTCTCATCTGGTTCGGCTAGATAAATATATAAAAGGATATGAGAAATATACATAAATGTATACCTATTTAATAAACTTACATAAATAAATAAATGATACATAAATACATAAAAGCCCAACCAGATGGAAGCCCTCCGCAGGGAGGACCAAACGGCCGAGGGTTAAGGGGAAAGAGAAAGAAACCGGCGGACGGTGCAAGCGGCATCTGCATTTGAGCCCGGAGCAATTCGTCATGGAGTCCCAGGTGCCTCAGATGACCCGAGAGGCTCACTCGGACTAACCCGTTTGCAGAATAGACTACAGATATAGTTTTGGTCAACAGGCCACCCCAGATGACGGTCACCTCGTGAGCCAGCACCAGATATTTTGTTCGCTTACCTGTTTAGGCTTTCACAAGATTCTTATCATACGAAATGGTAATGTCGACCTAAAATAATCTTGACTGTGCCCCGTCCATCAGCACAATATCAGGCTTATTTGCAAGAATAGTCCAGTCTGTGATGATGGTTCGGTCCCAGTAGAGCCTAGCGCGGTCATTTTCGAGCACAGCTTCCGGCAAGTACTTGTAATAAGGCAGTTTCTGGTCCACGAGACCGTATTTCAGAGCGAGCTTCTGGTGTAGTATTCTGGCTCTAGGTTGTGCCTGTGCAAGTACTCAGAGTTAGAAAGCACCGAACAACCGGAGATAACATGCTTAAGTAACTCACCGGGATGGCGACAAGCTCGACGGATGTCAACGGTGTCATCCCTTAGGATATATCTCCGATAGTTGTTCGTCTTAATAACCTGATCCTGTATCGCAAAGACAAAACCCTCAGTTTCCACAAAGAGGTCACCAAAACGTAGCCAACGAAGGGAGGCAACAGCGTTTACGAGTACAAAAGGCTCACGTAGAGCCTTGTAGAACCTCTCGTGGAGCTCCTTCTCCTTCAATACGGTCTTCCGGTTGGAAATGCTCTGTACTGCCGGGTCTTACTATTGCTCTTTGGATAAAACTAGAGTACCACCGGCGAAGAAAGGGCAGCGGACGTCGCAGCAACAACACAAACATTTCATCCATCACCAGAACCGGAGAGATTCTCTTCATGGAAGAGGCTTTGGCGAGCCACAGCGAGAGTACTGCAGTTCTTACAACTCTGCAGAAAAGAAGAGAAGGTCAACGTCTGCAAAAATGATCCCACCTGGAAAATGACACAAAGAAAAGGAACGAAGACTGTAGAGAAGCAACACACATCTTCAAAAATAATAGATCGAAAATATATACCGATGGACACCGAACTACTCGAGAAAGTTGAAACTCTTTTGCTGAAAAGAAGCCAAGAACAGTTTCAGAGAAGACATCAAGCGCCTTCAGTAAGGGAAGCAATTAGAGGGCAGCAGTAAATTGAAAAGGCTCGACGTAGTACTAGAAGAGGGTCTCCTGCGGCGTCTGGCAGAGGATCAGACGGTGCTAACAATGCACGATCGGGCAGTACTAGGTCCTCGTTACACTGTCAACTTGGACGCACCACAAACATGGCAACATCGCATCCGACCACTTCGATCAGAAGATCGTGGTTGCTACATGTGCCAGATAAATACGCAACCGACAATGATTTGGCAAATCGGATGCATAGACGTGTTCGGTAAATATAACTTTTTGCATTACGTCTTCGTTAAACGTCGAAAGTTTTTATATGATAATCCCTTTAGCTTTAATAGTAGCTTATTCACACCGGATAAAAGGCTGTTAAGCCTTTGGTCAAGCGTGCAAAAAATACGTCGCAAACAGACTTTTTCATATCAGCCTCATCGATACCGATGTTCTGTGACATACCCAGGTATTGATATGTTTCAGCCTCGGAAAGGGTCCTTAAGTTGACGGTATATATAAGTCTATACCCTCAGAGTTAGCAAACCTTCCTCTTTCAAGATGGAGGACCGCACGTTTATCCGTTTCCAGCTCCATTCTAATAGAATTGCTTCATTCAAAAATGATATTTAGCAATTCCACAAGATGGGTGCGATTGGAGGGGAATAATTTGAGATCATCCACATAGAAAAGGTGGATCACCTATGTACCTCCTTTTCGAAGCTAAATTCCCCTCCCAAAACCCTGCAGTAAGGTACTGAGAGGGTTCAAAGAGGTGCAGAACCAGATTGGACTCAGATAATTGCCCTGTAAGTTTCCCCTTCTTATCCTTATGCAGTTTTCCGTAGCCGTCATTCAATCATTCCTCACCTCTTTAGCCATGTATGGGAAACCAAATCGAATGCCTTTCAGTAGTCTATACAAGCAGCGGAGAAGTTCCGATGGTTGCCTTTCATCACTTTGCCAATGACCGTGTCAATGAGGAACCAAGGAACCAGCCTTGGTTCCACGACCGCCACTCCGACATCCATTTAGAGTGCGACATCACCTGATTTGAGTCCAGGTGACGAGTGATTCTCGCGCTCAAAATGGATGTTAGTGTCTTGTATATTGTCGGTAGATACGTGATGAGGCTGTATTTGCCCGGGTCTGTGGCAACCTGGTCTTTAGGAACCAAATGAGTGATCCCAGTAGTGAAGAGGCTAAGGAGCGATTTCTGGTTGAGAGCCTCTTGAAACTGTCGAGCAAGCACAGCGTGATATACCAAGAACCCCTTCAGCCAGTAGTGACCCGTCGAATTTTCCAGTTCGGGGCTCTACGAACCGCCTCAGGTATGTCATCCGGCGTACGACGGGGTCCATGGGCGTTATACTCACACACTGAATCGCTATAACTTTAGTCCAAGGGCCCTCGCTATGGTTTACGAGCTCTAACCACAGGCCGCACCAGAATTCAACAGTGTCGGCCTTATTCGGTACTGGGTCCTTTTCACTTACCATTGATCGATAAAATGATTTATAGAGCCTCTTCTGATCACCCTGAAAGACGATTCTTGTTGAACCGTGTCAACCTCTCGGTATATTTCCGAATCCACTTTCCACGAGCAGCGATTCTCTGCTTCAGGTCGTCTGTGCACTCCGTCAGTTTTTGCATTATATCTTACTGAAATAAATTAACATTTTTCCCAGCAAATCATCCATATTCAGCCATTCTGATGGTGCGCACAATCCTTGACCTGTTATTGCCTGACCTAAAGCATATCAGTCTGCCGATGAGGGCCCTAGCCTTTGCGATACGTTATTCAATTCTTATTCTCCACGCTGGGATAGCGCTACTTTTTCCAGGAGTGCGTCCAGATGTGGAAAATTTGGCGCCTATAATACGACAGACTGACAGTGCGGCACTAAAAAGGATTGAGTCCGTCTCACAAAGGTCCCGGCTGGCTTCCGAATTGGTTACCATCCTTGGGTTGAATTTGAAAATTGGGAGGAGCCCTCACGGCAGCCCGATTCTGCTTGCTTATGGCTATACGGGAAAATCGCGGTCGATTTTATATTTCGAAAGTATTTGTGAAGCTGGCCGACGGGAAAATTACGTACCGATACCACGCACGGCTG
The DNA here is from genome assembly GCA_036936625.1 of Parnassius smintheus behrii. Lineage (NCBI taxonomy): Eukaryota > Metazoa > Arthropoda > Insecta > Lepidoptera > Papilionidae > Parnassius > Parnassius smintheus. The sequence goes on along the minus strand of JAUPFT010000009.1, from coordinate 17,320,741 downwards.
GGCAAAAGGACACATCCGTCCGGTCCAGGCTCATGAATGTTTGATGTTGAGGGTTGAATTTGTATGAAACCGGTCGATGGGACAATGTCGTACCGGGCCATTCCGTGTGCGGCTTGTTGAAAGGACACATCCGTTCAGTTCTGGCTTATGAATGTTTGATGTTAAGGGTTAGATTTGTGTGAAGCTGGGGAAAGGGACAGTGTCTTGACGGGCCATACTACGCGGCTGGTTGAAGGGACACATTTGTCCGGTCAAGGCTTATGAATTGTGGAGTTACACTGGTCGAAAAGACAGTGCCGTCCAATCCATTCGTAGTCGAAGGGACGCACTCGTCTGGCCCACTAAGGTTGGTCGAACAGAATACATATAACGGTATTATCCAGGCCATATCCGAGCGATTGGTCGTAGGGATATACTAGCTTACAATTCTGGTGATGGCTTGAAAGAAGGGTGCCGTTCGGTCCATGCGTGGTCAAAGGGAAGTAGGAAGCATCTTTCATCGATGCCAATAGTGGCGTGCTAGCTATATAAAGAGCTGCGTGTCTATGTAAACTTAGTGGAAAAAGCCAGTTTTCCAGTCCACGTTCTCATATGAGATGATGACTGGTCAAAGGGATACTGTCGCACACTTAGTTAGGTGTCTTCGTCTGACATGACAGGTAACTAGAGCTGGCTGTCCGGGCCACATATGACACAGTATGAAATGATGGCTGGTCCAAAGGATACCTTAGCTTGCATTAGTTTTCATGAGGTCAAACCTAATCGTGTGTGTGTGTGTGTGTGTGTGTGTGTGTGTGTGTGTGTGTGTGTGTGTGTGTGTAAAGGTCTAAAGATTTGGACAGTGTACCCATTAATGTCAGGATAGGCGAGCGGAAGAAGTGGAGGTTACTAGTGTTTGTTACAGGTATTCCTAAAGATACACACCCGAGAACGGTCGTATATAAGAATTGGCCGTGTCGGTCCATAAAATATTAGTTATATCGAGGTTTTACTCTTGTGAAACGTCGTATCATTGGTAATGAGGCAACCTTTTTGTTTATAGATTTATAGAATTTTCTTCTATTTAATGTTTTAACGCACGCATACTTGCGCCACTCATCATGAGTGATTCTGGATATGATTCTCTTTCGCTTACGTATACGTAAGTGAAATATCACTGACTGACTGATCATGAGATCTCTAAAACTATACACCTAATTGACTTGGAATTTAGTACAATTACTAATTCCGCAATTTACTCACTAACGACGGATTTTACGATATTTCCATCAAAAAATTAATAGGTTCCACAGTAAAATGTCTCTTCTTCTGCAAGACCCACCGCAAAAGAACACAAAAACTCTCCGACCACACTCCTTATCTCATGGCTGATAGACGGGAGATGAGGCTGCAATCGTCAACAGATTTGACAGCATACAGGCAACTGAACAGACAGATCTCCCAATGCATGCAGCGAGACTTACACAACTTTAATACTGCCCGTATTAAAGAAGCGATCGAGCGGAACCAGGGCTCCAAAGTCTTTGCCAGAGATCTGTCTGCCAGAAAGAGCCAACTGTAAAAGCTGAAGACTGAGTGTGGCAGCATCGTTTCCGGGACACCTGAGATTATGAGTGAAATTGAGAGGTTCTATGGGCAGCTGTACACATCATCGTTGGAGCCACACGCAAGTGTGAGTAATGGTCCAAGAGCAAGTCTTACCCGACACTATTCCGATGATATCCCGGACGTCAGTCTGAGCGAGATTAGAATGGCTCTCCAGCACCTTAAAAACGGCAGGGCCCCAGGCGAGGATGGAATTACAGTGGAGCTTCTGAAATCAGGTGGAACACCGGTACTTGAAGTCCTTCAGAAGCTCTTCAATTCCGTCCTCCATGGTGGCACTACTCTTGAGGTGTGGAGCAGAAGTGCGGTGGTCTTGTTCTTTAAGAAAGGCGACAACGCTCTCTTGAAGAACTACAGACCGCTTTCCCTTCTGAGCCGCATCTACGTGCTGTTTTTGAGAGTCATTACGAATCGTCTCGCACACAGACTCGACGACTTCCAGCCTCTCGAACAAGCTGGTTTCCGAAAAGGCTTCAGTACCATAGACCACATACATACCCTGCGGCAGATTGTACAGAAGACCGAAGAGTACAATCTGCCACTTTGCCTGGCGTATGTGGACTATGAGAAAGCTTTTGATTCCGTCGAAATTTGAGCGGTGCTACAGTCCCTTCAGCGGTGCCAAGTTGACTATCGGTATATTGAAGTGCTGAAGTGTTTGTACAGTAGGGCTACGATGGCTATCCGAGTACAAAACATACTGTCTGTGTATTTGAGTACAAAACACAGAGTTCAAAACCTATCCAACTGCAGAGAGGTGTAAGACAGACCGACGTTATATCCCTGAAACTCTTCACCGCTACGTTGGAAGACTACTACTACTACTACTACTAGGCTACTGGACTGGAAAGGATACGGTATGAACATCAATGGCGAGTACATCACTCACCTTCGATTTGCCGACGATATAGTCCTTGTGGCAGAGTCGCTGGAGGACCTTAGCACTATGCTCAATGACCTCAATGGTGTCTCCCAACGGATAGGTCTTAAGAAGAACGTGTACAAAACAAAGATCATGTTCAATGTCCACGTCACACCTATGCCGGTAGTTGTTGGGAGCACTATGCTCGAAGTTGTTGACGAGTACGTTTACCTGGGACAAATAGTCCAACTAGGTAAGTCCAACTTCGACCGAGAGGTCAATCGACGGATTCAACTCGGCTGGGCAGCGTTCAGGAAATTACGACACATCTTCTCGTCAGGTATACCTCAATCTCTGAAAACTAAAGTGTTCAACCAGTGCGTGTTGCCAGTGATGACTTACGGATCAGAGACGTGGTCCTTCACTGCTGGCTGTATGAGGACGTTCAAGGTCACTCAGGGAGCTATAAAGAGGGCTATGCTCGGAGTTTCTCTGCGTGATAGACTCAGAAATGAGGATATCCACAGTAAAACCAGAGTGAACGACATAACCCAACGGATTAGTAAGCTGAAGTGGCAATGGGCCGTCCATATAGCTCGAAGAACCGATAACCGATGAGGAAGAAAGGTTCTCGAGTGGCAGCCTCGTACCGGTGGGCGTGGTGTAGGGCGACCCGCCACTAGATGGAGTGACGACCAGGTAATACATGCGGGAGGTCGATGGATGCGGGTGGCTCAGGAACATGCTTTGTGGCATTGCTTGGGGGAGGCCTATGTTCAGCAGTGGACTTCTGAAGGGCTGTAATGATGATGATGATGATGACAGTAAAATGTTATCGTGTGCTTAGCGAAACGAGGGTGTTTCAGTAGTAATTTAATATATGTGACTAAAAATATATAATATTTATTATTTGTTATTTATGTAGCTGAGAAAAGTGTATAAATTTGGGCAACTTTGTACTTTCTTGAATAAGGAAAGACCTTTGTTCAATTTATAACAGTTTGCACCTTAGTCAGCTAATATTTAAATAGGACAAGAGCTAAGATCTATCTAGCTCATAATACTGATGTTGTAATTGTGAATAAAGCACACATTTTTGTTTTGGGACTAGCCAGAAAGTGAGATATCTATGGTGTAGGCCGCGAATTCATTCAGATTCATTTAATCATTTTACGCAATAACTATTCGAGTATAAATATCAATGTAATTTGAATAGCATTTAATAATGTTTCTTGGTAAGCAGGATAAAATTATTATGAAATGATAACGTTAACTGGAAGAACAAAAAATGTGTGGTGATTATAGTTTTGTTTCAAGCTTTTGTTTTAGCTCCTTAATTTGAACGCTCTATACAAATTACTACGTACTTTTATTAAAGTTAAACGTTTGCTACAAATGACCTTATTACGTTGTCCATTGTTATGTAAAAACCCTTTTTTTTAAAGAGAATAAAACCAACAACGATAACAAAAAGATTTAATTTTTCATCCCGTACTCCTTTGGAACATATAAAAGCTTCCCGCCTCCTATAAATCTTCCTTGATAAATACGAAAGTTACATTTTTTGTTTCAACATTTTAAAATAGAAAATACACATAAACGCGTTGTGTAAATTAGAAAGTAAAAACTGCTTTACATATCGATACTAAAATTTAAGTGTCTGTCTACAATATGGAAATGACTAGTTTCAGTTTATTGATGTACCTAAATTAAAGTACACACGAACAAAGCCGTGATTGGAGATTTTTAAAAATTGTTATCATTTTTTAGGAAATATTTCGTTAAAACAAATAGAAAAAATTTCAGTTAAATTTATTTTTAAAATGAAATGTAGGTCGGAATGAATGCAAGAAAAGTTTACTTTTGTTTGGGGGAATGGCACGGAAAACAATTTTCATGAATAAATTTTTCCTTTCTCCACAAATCGAGCGTGTTAAATTGAATTCGGGTTCTGACGAAGTATGCAATAAATCTAAATTCAGGCGAACTGCTTAAGTTGTAATATTTGACTGTTGGACTTTTCTTTTACAAAACGAGACAAAACATATCCTCACTTGAAGAAATTCATATTGTAAAATACTTAGACTGTTATTTGGAAGTTTATTTATAAAAAAGTTATTAAGTCTAGGTTTTATCTTGCCTAAAAATACGTCTAAATTAGTATCCCTACTGTAGTGAGCCGGTTCGAAGTGCCGGTAGTCCGGTGCATTGTTGCCTATGAGTAAACATATGAGTGTTACGTATGGGTATCGTAAGAGGCGAAAGAGGGAAACAAATTAGTGGGCAGCAGGGGCTTCTTCATAACAACCTAAAAATTAAGAATAAAACTGCGGTTACAACCCGCTTGCCAAGCATGGCAACTTTGACAAATATCCCTCATGTATAAAACAATCTATGGGGCAGGACTATGTTATGCACGTGGATTTATTAGGCTGTAATGAATGAAATTCCAGTTACAACATTATGTTAAGTTTCACGTTTTCTGACTTGTCTCCCAGTAACGATGTACATCCTTGTAACATTAACAAAATTGGTTTGTGATTGTATTAAATTCCAAAAATTGAATTTGATGATTATTGCAGCAACGAAATTAAATGAACTCTCGTTTAGGCTTTAAGCTACGTTTAATGACACTATTATAAATCTATATCTGACATATACTTGCAAAAACTTAGTATCATTTAAATATTGATTTAGTGTAATGACCCAAGCAGGTGGTCATCACGACCACTAGCGTAAGGTGTAGGTGGGTAGCGTAAGCGTAAGGTATAGGTGGTCATCACAACTGCTAAGCATGAGCAAGCAAGATATTCTAAGTAGCAAACCAGAGTGAGAATATTGGCGGTGTTTTAGATCCGTGCCTCGGAAACCAAGTAAGGTATTTGCGTCTAATCTGTCTTCGATCGTGACGGATTGTCATCCCATCGGTTGACAGTGAGGGAATCGTGTGTGCATCTAAGTTTGCGCACACACTAGTGCACTATAATCTTGTCCTATGCAGATAGCTAGCCTCCGTACAGACTCAAAGTTGTCAAGAATTACCTCGCACATATTCGCTCAATAAAATAAAATGATGTGACTTACCTAGTTTGAACAGCACCTCCCGCTCTCCCTCAATTGCGTGTTTTAATCCCGCCGCCACTAATCGGGAGTAATGGTGCTACCATTACTCCCAACATCACCAAACTAGGAAAGACACACCGTAGACAATAATACGACACGTATTTCGCTGATCGAAGGAGGGCGAGAGGTGCTCTTTGAACTAGGTAAGAAATGAAATAAATGATTTTTATTTTATATAGATTATTGTATAACACTTATTGTAAGTCATTTTTTTATTTACCACTAGTTCGCAAAAAAAACCTCTGTCCTGGGAAGAACCACCAAGAATCCCAGAAGAATCAATAAATTTATTTTGTACAAATTTTGTATGATTTTTTATAGAACCAGCATGGTGACGGTCACCTCATTTTCAGGGGTTATTTTAATCTATATATTCCATTTATATCATAACAACCATTTTTGTACATTTTTTCATTAATAAAATATTTAAACTTGTTTAATGACACATTTTGTTGTAAAAGCGTATACATTGTCCCATAAATGAATTACTAATTCTGTCGAGTATAGTAACTGGTATTAAAAGCTAATGTTCTTACGTGTTACGTGTTTAAAGTATAAATATCTTTATTCATAAATATATTGCAATTCTAAAGTTAATTTGTTTATTTCCTTAAATTTTTCTATTAGGGAAAGACTCATCATTTTATTCTATTGAGTGGATATGTTCGAGGTAATTCTTACCAACTTTAATATTATAGAATTCCGCAAAGTAACGCCTGTTTCTATTAATTATTATCATTACAGACTTGCTGCAGTTACCAAAGTTTGGCCTGGAAAAGATTAAATTTAAAATAAATAAACCCGAGGCCTTTTTTATAAAGGCACACACACACACACACACACACACACACACACACACACACACACACACATATATATATATATATATATATATATATATATATATATATATATATATATATATATATATATATATATATATATATATATATATATTTGCCCCATGAAAGAAATTCTGTTTCTTTGGGGACACACATCTTGTGCTTGTTCCTTATATATAGGTTGTTAAGTGTAAAATAATATTTCAAATAAAAATAATTACGTTTTTATATAATGTTTCTAATAACAAAGTTGATTACATTATCTTGCAAAATAATATAAATTTCGTTATTAAGGGGAGGCAAAAGGGTGACCGAAACTTTAAAATACACCCTGTCTCGTCCGTTTATGTAGAATAACGGTCATTTCCATGCAAATTTTAAATTCTCATTATGCTAAGAGGACTTAGCAAACAATACTAAAAGATTTTGCTTATGATGTAGAAAGTCCCTAAGGAGACTTGATGATATAGTTATGTTTGCGTAAAAAATACGTACTTATAATAAGCCGCTTAAATATGAATTATGTTTATCGGACTTTTAACACGTTATAAAGATAAAATGTGTACAGTAAATGGTTTTATTACAGTAATCATTACTGTTTCTATGTCATGTTAAATATAATAAGTCAGTGAACAAGTTTTCTCGTATTTTGTTTGTTTCATTGAAAAAAATCCAAAAAATCTCTATTTTTATATGTCCCATCTGATTTGTTTGGACATTAATAAAAATAAAAAACTTTTCCGCCATTTTTAATTGTTTTTCTGTCTGCTAAAATGAGTAAATCTAACGAAAATTCAATATATTCTGAAGTTTTATTGCAAAAAAGGGCAAAATGCGACTCAAACCGCGATAAAAAATTGTAACGTTCATGGACTTAATGCAGTCTCAGTAAGAGTAGCACAAAGTTGTTTAAAGCCTTCTTAGTCCGGAAAATTTAATGTCAAAGATGCAGCTGGTCCCAGTTGTCCTCATACGCAAAAGTTAATGCCAATTTTAAAAAAGTGGAGTAAGATCGGCATATTAGTAGTTCCGACATAGCCAAAGGGGGTCATTGTAGAAGCGTGCTCGTCGCGACCCCTGCCAGCCCTTTTCAGGCTGCAATTCTACACAGCTGCGCACCCATGCAAACGAGGGTTAGGGCGTCCCCCCAAGGCGACGCACACCAGCTCGTCCACGTTGGTGTGGAATGCAGCGCGCAAAGCGGCGATGGGAACCGCCACCCGTCACGCACAGCCCGACACGGCGGAAGTGGAGGACGGAGTGCAGAGTTGGCACGTGGAATGTTAGAGGGGGCATGAGAGATAAGACGAATGAGTTGATCGAAATAATGAAAGAAAGAGAATTAGATGTCGTGTGTATGTCGGAGACCAAAAGGAAAGGCAGTGGTACTGAAGAGCTCCCTGGCGGGACGTTAGCTATATGGTCCGGAGTCCCGGAAAGCGAGAACGCCTGCCAGGGAGTGGGAGTGCTGTTGTCGTCCCGGTTGGTCGATCTTATGACTGAATACAAGGTTGTAAACTCAAGACTTCTCTGGGTTCGCTTCAAAATGGGACTGACGAAGTTATTCCTTTTGGCTGTTTATGCGCCGGTAGCTTCGTCGTCTAGGGCTGAGCTGGAGGAGTTTTGGGAGAATGTAAAAGAAGTTCTAGATTTGGTTAAGGGAAACGAAAGAACTGTTGTATGTGGTGATTTGAATGGATGGGTAGGTATCGCTCGACCAGGATAAGAGTCGGTGCTTGGAAAGTTTGGCGATAAAAGGGTTAATGATGCTGGCAAGCTTATACTGGCTGTATGCAAGGAAAAGGGTCTTCTTGTGACAAACACTATGTTTAATCACAGGAAAATCCATATGTACACTAGAGAAAGAAAGAATGAGAGAAGTATGATTGATTTGTTTCTGGTGGATGACCGACTGCGAAAACAGGTGATGGATACACGAGTGTTCAGGGGTGCTGATCTGGGAACGGATCATTATCTAGTAATTACTAGATTTAGGGGTTTGTTCGCGGGTTGGCGCTACCGGACGACAGTAACAGAACCACAGTCGGTCTGTCGTATCCGAAGCTGGAAGCTTCAGGAAGCGGATACTAGGGACAAATATCACACGACGGTAGCCGAAAAGCTTGACACCATCGATGGCAGGAAAGAATGTGTGGAGAGAACATGGCAGAACATTAGGGATGGAATAGTAAGTGCAGCGGAAGAAGTATATGGAACGACAAAAAGAGGTAGTAGTAAAAGAAGAGATGCATGGTGGAATGATAAAGTGAGAGAAGCTGAAAAAAAGAAGAAAAAAGCATGGTTATACTACTTGGCCTCTAGTAACGATGAGCACATGAGAGAGAAGATGAAAGAAATATATAAACTGCAGAAAGTTCATGCGAAAACATTGATTGAGGAAGTACGTGAAAGGTGTAGAATAGAATCGGACGAGAGGTTGTCGCACAACTTTAGGAAAAACTCCAAACTTTTCTGGGAAGAGGTTGGAAGGTCCCGGAGTGGTGTGACAGCCTTAAGAATGAACAAAGTGCTTTCGAGAACCAATGACGTCCTCTCAGAAAAATCGGACGTCATGTAGCGATGGAGTGAATTTTATAGAGAATGTAGAATAGAATCGGACGAGAGGTTGTCGCACAACTTTAGGGAAAACTCCAAACTCTTCTGGAAAGAGGTTGGAAGGTCCCGGAGTGGTGTGACAGCCTTAAGAATGAACAAAGTGCTTTCGAGAACCAATGACGTCCTCTCAGAAAAATCGGACGTCATGCAGCGATGGAGTGAATTTTATAGAGAAATGTATGCGTGTCATGATCTTAGTGAAGGATCCGGGGGTGACGCCGTGACTGGCTCGCCAGACACGGACCTCGATGACATTGAGGTCATCAGCATGAAAGAGATTGAACGTGCGATTCGAAGTTTGAAATGTGGTAAGGCTGCGGGACTAGACAGAGTTACTGCTAAAATGATCAAGTACGGTGGGCCTCGCGTCTGGGACAGCTTTCATCTGCTGTGCAATTTGTGCTGGCGGACGGGAGATGTCCCGGATAATTGGCGATTCGCGGTCATTGTGCCTTTATATAAAGGTAAAGGTTCACATTTTGACTGCGGGTGCTATCGGGCGATCAGCTTGACCAGTTTAGCAAGTAAAGTTTACTCGAAGGTTTTGATGCAAGAGAAATCGGAAAGATTCTTATGGGAGGCACAATGCGGATTTAGACCTGGAATAGGATGCACGGATCAAATGTTTTCTCTCCGCATGATCACGGAGAAGTTTTTGAGTGTTAACCAGAGGATTTTCTGTGCTTTTGTGGATCTGGAGAAAGCATTTGATAAGGTTATAAGGAAGAAAATGTGAGAAATGTTGCCGGGATATGGTGTAGATGGTCGATTGTTAAGGGCTGTGCAGTCACTTTACTATGACTGTAAAGCCTGTGTGCGGGTAGGGCATGACCTGTCACCCATGTTTAGCGTCCAAGCGGGCGTAAAACAGGGTTGTGTCATGTCTTCCTGGCTGTTCATACTGTATCTCGACAGCTGTTTACAGAAGCTGAAAAATAGCTGTTTGGGTGTGAAATTGGGTGACATAAAAGTTAATTGTCTGCTGTATGCTGATGATGCAGTGCTTATTGCACCATCAGAATCAGAACTGCATGCATTAGTCACGTGTATGAAAGAGGAATGTGAAATTAAAGGTCTCCGTTTGAATGCTAATAAAACTAAGGTTCTGGTATTTGAAAAGGACGAAGAGAGAACGAAATGTGAAATATGGGTAAATCAGGAATGTCTAGAACAGGTAAATGAAAATGTATAATTGGGGAGTGCTTTCAGCCGGGATGGAAGATGTGATTTAGATGTGGATAGGCGTGTCGCTGCCGGAAACAAAGTCAATGGTGCCCTGAATGCATTATTTAAAAATCAAGGCGTGGTGAAGAGTGCACGCCTTGCAATACATAACGCAGTGTTGGTACCGACTTTGTTATATGGCAGCGAAACCTGGGTATGCCAGAAGAAGCATAAAAGAAAGTTGAATGCAGTGGAGATGCGATCGCTTCGTAAAATGTGTGGCGTTAGCATAGCCGACCGAAAGCGAAACGAAGAGATTCGCAATATGGCAGGATTGAAAGATGACCTTATCACAAAAATTGATAGGGGCGTACTCCAATGGTTTGGGCACGTTGAACGAATGAGTGAAGACCGAATGGTGAAGAAAATATATAGAGCGAAAGTAAATATTAAAAGGTGTCGAGGTAGACCGAGACTAACTTTCGAAGACCATGTGAGCAAATTGCTCAAAGAGGGGAGGGTCAAGAGTACTCGGATACCTAGACGTGCATGTTTGAAGAAGTTAATGAACCTGAAAGAAGCGAAAGAGGTATGTAAGGATCGTGACACTTGGCGATCTGTTCTCTCTGGCTACCCCGTTAGGGATTGTGCGTGAAGATAAGTAAGTAAGTAAGTAAGACATAGCCAAAGAATTGTAGAATGACCACAGAACAGTTCTGACCAATTTGAAAAACTTTGACTATACAAAACCCTCGATATTTCAGTACCACACGACCTCACAAAAAGAAACCTAAAAACATAAATTACCTAATGGTTCATTGCGATTATTTATTGAAACGTAATGAAATCGAACCAATTTTGAAAAGATTGATCGCAGGTGATATAAAATGGATCATATACGACAAAAACGTGCGAAAAAGAAAAAGATGAAAAAGAAATAATTGACCTTATATTTTTATCGTATTACTTTTTTTGTTGTAAATTATTTTAGCTTGCTTTACCACATCTTTTAAAGAAATACCAGGTAGTAATAACAGGACATGGGCCGCTTCGTTGTTGCCTACGAGTATCAATAAATACGTAAAGTGTGTCAGTAATTATGTAAGGCACATGAAAACCGCTTAAGGTAATGGATAATCGTTTAGTGGTGATTTTTTATACAATAAGAGCGACAGACGAGCACACAGTCTACCTGATGGTAAGTTGTTTATGCAGCCCATAGATTTCCATTCAAAATAAGGATGCATTTTCGCCAGTGAGGACTAAGTGGTAATGCCTTGTTTCCAGTAAAAAGGGTCTTCAACTCTCTACACTTACCATACAAAGCACGGCAGCGTTAAGCTGCTATTTTACTGCTTATTTTTTATTTTACGGACGCGTTTTCACTCGTGTGAATTAAAATTTAATGCCTCGTTTCCAGTAAAAAGGGTCTTCAGCTGTGTTGATTAAAGTTGCTGTGTTTCGTATGGTAAATATAGAGACACTTACCATACGAAACACAGCAACTTTAATCTGATAATTAACGCTGATATTCTGTAAGAGCGAGTTCCTTCCCCGGTTGAGCCGACCCTTTCGTGCTACAACGATACTACAAATATAGTCTAATCACTCCACAGTATAAAGTGTAAAAATATCGACTATCACATATTGATGATATCATAACAAATATCTGGATGTTTACGCTTAGCTGACTATAAATATTTTATGCCTGACGGAAACAAGATGTTAATGCCATCTATCGGGAGCCATATCGTATATATAGGCACATTGTATCTTATAATTCTGCGGCTACACTAACGAGCAACGTCAATGCCCATAAACGCAACAATTATTGCCTTAAATTTAACGCGATAAAGTGAGTGGCTACACTTGAACGGTCAATGTCGTTTCTATTTCAACGCCGTTGAACGGCATTAAATTTGCCGTTGAATGGCGTCAAATGTTTTTATTATGTGTTCCTTGAATTTCAAGTAAGATGGTCGTTGACGCAGCTACTCTATATTTGATGAGTGTAAATTTTTATTATATGAATATATTTTATCATTGTTAAACTTTTCGCGGCAGAGCCATGCTGCAGTTATATTAGTAGTACAGTTGTAGCATGAATGGGTCGGCTCGACCGGGGAAGGACCACGCTCTCACAGAATACCAGCGTAAAATAGTAGCTTAATGCTGCTGTGTTTAGAATGGTTAGTATAGAGAACCGGAGACCCTTTTTACTGGAAACGAGGCATTCCATCCTAGTCCTCACGGGTTTTTTATTTTCATTCATAATCGAGGATAGATATTAGATGTCTATGGGCCACATCATCCACATACCATCAGATTGACTGTGTGATCGTTTGTCACCCTATCCTATAAAATAAAAAAATTACGAAGAAAAAATAATACAAAGAAAAAGAAGATTGTGAATGCTACAAATGCATAGGAAACGTACACTGTTAATCTATTTATGTTTATTAATTTAAAGTCTATTTTGTTTTTCCGCACCCAAATTGCATTAGTAAGAGGTCCAATGGTTTAAGCTAAATAATAAGATAAACGTAAATATATTTAAATGAAATAATAACTAATAGACCAATCATAAATACCGGTCAAGTGCGAATTAGATACACGTACCTAGGGTTTCGACCCACTTTACACTATGAATTTCGACCTGCAAAAATTGTTTTTTTTTCTCCTGCTTATCTTTCTTATTTTCATACCGTAAATTAAAGTCTGCTTTTGAATCTCGAAAAGCGTTTTCATTACTCGACTCCATCGCAGCCATACGTGCGACCCCGTTGCGCTCGTCGTGCACAATGAGACAGACGTAGTGTGGCCGCTTCAACGCGATAATTCGGGCGTTAATCTTTTGATGTACCGCCACTCGAGTTATCGCCAAACGGGAAACGGCATTGTTAATGCCGTTGTCAAATTATCGCGTTAATTCGTGACCACACCTACATTCAACGTCCATCAACGCGATAATTAACGGCATTTCTCCTTAGTGTAGCCGCGGCATAAAAGCAAATTTATATGGAAGATTTGAACGGCAGAGTCGGGAAGGGACGCCCTAGAAGAAAGTTTATCGACCAAATTGGCGATATTTTGAAAATCGGCCACGTTAGAAGTGCCCTTAACCGACGGGCATGTATGCGTAGATATATGGATGTAAAGGAGTTGAAAGAGGTATGTCAGGATCGTGCCAAATGGAAGTCCGTAGTCTTTGCCTATCCCTCTGAGTAACAGGCGTGAGTGTTTATGTATGTATTATATCTTAATCGTATGGTCTTAGTTCTCAGGGTTGATAACAATATCCACTTACCATCAGGTGGACTGTGTTCGTCACCCATATGCAATAACAGGAAAAAACGAAGCACTACATCTTCGTCAGAGGCTACTCTAAGTCGTACGTATGTTAGGTTCTGTAGACACTTCAACCATTCTCGATTGAGAATCAAAATGGGTTGTCACCACGTTGAGAACTAAGATGGATTATCTCGTTATCAGTATAAAAGGTCTCCGGATCTTGTCCCACTCTATACAAAGAAACTTACAGTCCACCTGATAATAAGTGGCTACTGCAGCCTATGAACTCATAAAAGAAATATTAAAATAAAGAAAACTAAAGATGCGTTCACACCTCTGAAGACTGAGATGAAATGCCTCACAGCTTATAATTACATTGATTCTTCTCTTCAGACCGGACACAGCGGTGCACATACTGTCAGTTGGCGGCAGAAATAGGAATGAGTGCAGTACATACACAAACGGTGAACGGACACTTTTCTTGCCGAATCTACCTCATCCTACCATCTAGTAATATAAATCGACGTTATAATTTAATTTAATGTTACGACGCTATTTTAAAATGTAGTGTAGTAATCATAAAAGCATTTTAAAACTAAAAAAGGAGAGCTACTGCTTTTACTACAGCAAAATTTTTTTAAATATTTTTCAGCATTTTGTCTATGGAAATAGATTATTTTTATGATAAAATAGCCTTCATTTTCATATAAATCATAACATTGAAACATTGAGGCGAGTCTGTAGAGATTTATATTGAATAAAAGAAATATATTTAGAGAAAAAGATTTATTTTATTGTTATTAAAGTAAAATAAACATTTGAATATTATCTGACACGACCAAATAGGCTGGAATGGTCATTACATATTCCAAAGGGGACTTAACTTGGTAATTTCGAGTTTCAACTTGCCTCGCTCATTTGTGGCTGTGTTTGTGTATAAATTTCTTGTTTTTACTTTCGTGGATTTATTTAACATGACCCTTGACTTTTCTACCTGAATTACAGGATAATAGGCATTTTCGCCAGATAATGAATGAATTCCTTGCCTGATGATATCAGAAAAGCTCCTAACAAATACTCCTCTAATAAAATGGTACGCGAGCATTTACTGAGGAATCATTAGAATTATAATATTGTTAAATAGTCGTATTTATATGTATGTATTAACTTTGTATTTATTTATGTTTATATGTGTTTATTAGCACATAAATGTATTAGTATATTATGAATATGTGTTAATGTCTGTAAATGTAGGCATTAAATCCGCCATTTGTATATTTTTTTCTAAGGAGACGCAATAAAGTTTTTAAACTAAAAAATGGCAATAATGTGGTACTGGGTTATGAGAGCAAAAGCACAGACAATGTACACCGTCTGGCTGCTTTTCTAGATAACATTTTATAGTTAACTGCAGAAAATAAATAAAAAATTAATTAAACACGAGGTTGAAATTTCACTTCACTTTCACTTTAATAATAACTACAAAACTGCATTCTTTTGTGTATTTTACAATTTATTCAAATAACTTATAACAAGAACGAATGATTTTACTACATAATCTACAAATCATAAAATAATAACGAAACTCCAGCTCCTGCAAAACTATTATTTTTGATACAAGTAGCAAATATTTGAACATTATCAACAATATTTGAACTTCGTACACGCCAGCCTAAGTTTGTATGGAATCAAGTTCGTCTCCATTACACAAAAATATTTAAAAAAAAAAAACATTTACATAGAACATATAGCTGACGTGAAGCATTGTCGTTCCAGGAAGGCTACAGTCTGTGAACATGTTCAAGATCGACACCACCATACACAAATCCTCGGAAAAGAACACCCACTCCTACCTAGGATGATTTGCGAGGCTACTAAAATTAAAAAAAAACATCTAACTGCTTGGGATTCTTAAAATTAATAAAATAAATCCAAATCCAAGCATACCACTGCAAGACTTCAAAATACTGTAAGCTCATTTTGCGTAGATCAGATCAAAAATTTAAATTAAAAAAACTAAAGGAACTACGACATCGGGACGTCAAACACCTCAGTCCCTCCCGTGACTGTGAGTGCTGTAAAGCACCTGACACGCCAGGAATTAAAAAGTCAAAATAAACGCGATAAAATCCATAAAAATTAATTTCACTTAACGTAAACATTTTTATGCTGGACTCAATTAGTCGTTAAATTCATTTTACTACATGTGTTCTTTGTCTTGTTTACTGTCGCCATATAACTTTTAACAGATAATAATGTACCTTTATTTTACTCCTTAACATTTTAAACTTATATCATAAAATTAATTAGAAATTACTTTCCTCATTTTCTTTTGGTGAGCCCTTATCCACTGAGCTGTGATAGCTCGGGATCTAGGTAAGTACTTGCGATCAAGGTTTAATAGCACGCGAGAAACCCTTCTCATAATTAGTGTATGAAATGAACTATAAACACCTAAGTCAAATCTAATTAGATTCAAAACACTGAGCTATTTTGTCGCCTCTATGGTATTAAGATCGAAATCGTCGTCACCAGTTAAAAGGGACAAAATTACCTTAAGAATACGTGAAGTTTATGAACACGTAAAGGATTATTTGCAATCCTTACAGAAATGAAATAGACGTAATACTATAAGGCGTGTATTATGTCATTATTTTACCCATTTTTATTTAATTTTTATGTAATTTTGTAATAAAATCCTAACTCAGTAAAATAACATGCCAGTATATGTTAGGAACCTTCTTGTAAAAATGGTAGCATTTGACTATAGTTTTATGACTGGATGATGAGTTTCTGTCATGTTTATAATTCAAGCAACTCTTAGAGATTACATGAAAAATTCAGATCACTCGAGAAATAAGATTGAGGTGCAAAGTTATTGGTTTGCTTCGTACAAATGTGTTGAAATAGGAACTTCCATTGTGCTTTTTTTAAACGCTATAGTGTTTTTTTTAATTTTCAAACATTATCCAAATAGTCGTGATTTAAAATAACTTATCACCATGATAATGCTACTTAATTTTGTTAAATGCAAACAATCAATTCATATCCATAATGACCCCTTTAGAATGTTGAATGATTGATTTAGCTTTCGGTTCGCTTACGATTTTAGCGCGAAGACAATGCTGCCAATTTTTTTTATTATATGAATTATAAGAATATTATTTATTTATTTTTTACTATAAGAATTTTTATGGTAGGAAAAATTTCCTCGGTCGGACGACTCCTGAAATTAGGATTGACAAATCTACAGGCTTAATTTGTTTTATAAAAGGTTTGCTGTTAACTTTGGGTGCTTTGACTTCTAAAATTTTGAGATTTGATCTAAAAAAATTGTAAACAGGATTGTCTTATTAGTTAACATATAAATTACACAATTAAAGTACGTTTGGGGCATTTTATAATTATTTTCTATGTCTTATTCATAATATTTAAAAATATTCGGACAAATTATCGGTATAACTGAGACTTATGTAATATAAAGTTATGTTGCCAAACAACGTTGTCGTGATTCGGAATGATGCTTGGTTAAAACATAAGGAGAATGGGTTATCTGGTAGAGCCACGCTGCAACTATATTATAGTTGTAGCACGAATGGATCGGCTCGGCCTGGGCAGGACCATCGTTCTCACAGAATACCAACGGAAAATATTAGCTCAACGCTGCTGTGTTTCGTATGGTTAGTGTAGAGAACTGGAGACCCTTTTTACTAGAAACGAGGCATTCCATCTTAGTCCTCTCGGATGACAATGCATCAGTATTTTGATTCTTAATCGAGGATAAACGTAGGTGAGCCGCAGCATCAACTTACCATCAGGTGGACTGTGTGCTTGTTTGTCACCCTATTTAACATTGAAAAATAATAGTGCTACGTGTGTGAACCGAGTGCGAAGCTTTAATTATTAGTGTGTTAGGCACTTGTTCGTGGAGCGTAGTGGGATTTGTAGCATGGTGTGCCGTGGATAGTGAATAGAAAAAAAAAACAGAACGCGAAAAATCCCAGGATGAGGCCAACGTGCCGGTTAGCGATCGGGCAAGAGGGCCCGATTGTGATCTCTAGGGTGTTGGGGCTGTCTCACAGTCTCCAGATTCAGTTACCATGGGCGCTGTAAGTCTAGTTGTGTCGTTTGTTTGCCAATTCAAACAATTCAAAGTTCAACAGCCATTCTCTTCTTCTTCTCAAAGGGTGGATAAACAGCGGTTGCACATCCTCTTATAAAAAGTGTACCTCTCTAATATCATAGTATTAATATCATATTATATTATTTTCATACGCAGTAGAGCCATGTTACAGTTATATTTGTAGTATAGTTGTAGCACAAACGGGTAGGCTTGACCGGGGAGGGAACACGTTTTCACCTGCCACCCGTGAGGACTAAGATGGAATGCCTCATTTCCAGTAAAAAGGGTATCCGGTTCTCTACACTCACCATACGAAATACAGCAGCATTAAGCTACTATTTTACGCTAGTATTCTGTGAGAGCGTGGTCCTTCCCCGGTCGAGCCGACCCATTCGTGCTACAACTATACTTTTAATATAACTGCAGCATGGCTCTACCACTTATAAATTATATATTTATTTATATTATTTATTTATATTTGTCTAATAGACACCAGGTTTACTTCACGGAATTGCAATGTTTCCCTGTTTCCCTCTCGTAGCAAGTGGGTTGTCAACCGCAATTTTTTATTGTTTTGAGTTGTTATCAGGAAGATACTGTCGCCTGTATCTTGTTTTGTTTTCTCTGCTGCCTTCTACGATACTCCTCTCTCGTTACCATTGCAGCTTATTAAAGTCCACTGCTAAACATAGGTCCCTCCTCATAGTTTGCTGCATTAGGAATATTTGAAATAGCTGCCATGGGAAGGGGGTTGTCAACCGCATTTTTTGTTGTTATTCTGATTTGCTTCCCTCTGTCGCCTCTTGCGACTCCCGCGGGATGATATCGCTTCCCTACTTTAATAGTAAGATGTCTTAAAAATTGAAATTGGGATAAGTTTTGTTTAATATATAAAATAAGCTCTTTTACGTTGTAACAAGTGCTTCAATGGTGATATAAATCTTAAAAAATAATGTATCCTTTCTTTGATATATTATCGTCATTAAATGTACCGCCCTTTATTTGTTAGTTGAGTTTTATTAAAATCAGCTTGGCCATTCTGAAGATTAGCTTAGACAGACAAACAAACGAAAATTTTAATAATGGCATGTCTCAATGGCATATACATATATATATATATATATATATATATATATATATATATATATATATATATATATATATTAATAAACCCGACCAACAACAATAATGAAGAAAGCTCTCAAAAACGCTTGGTAGCTCGCAAATTAACAAATCCGGCAATTTGATATAATTGATTCCAATTACAAGTTGGACTGAAGTTATAGAACTTACGAAAAACGCATATCGCAATTCGTATCATATTATTCTTTTTGCAGTCTCTACCGACGGGTGTGAGTATAGATATACCCACATCCGATAGTTTGCAAGCAAGAGGTAAATAGAGGCGGCGCCATTTCAAATCCCACTCTTAAACCGCACGGATAGTATGGTGATTTTTTCCAGATGTTGATAGGCCATAAGGTTGATTCGGTAAAACAAAGAAAATAATTTTATTGATATATGTAATGGTAACATAGGTATACGCTTAATATTTGTCGCCACTATTCTTTTCGTAAATATACTTAGAAGTCAAAAATGAATATTAATTTCTTTAAATTTTATTCATAATATATGTAATTAGGACTTAAGGGCCTCTACTGAAAAACAAAGATAATTTCCATGTCAGTCTTATTACCCACCAGCATAATCTCGTATGACATTATGCTATGAAAATAACTAAAATAAATTAATGTAGCTGTTTTTAATTACTAAATCGCGAATGATGAAGTGGTTCATATCAATATTCGTTATTCATTTATGTAAATTTGAAGCAACAGTTTTTTTTTTAATTTTAATTTAATTACTTATTATTTCAATACCTTCAATTATCGGACTTACGGCAAACGCATTTGCCGTCCTTATTACAGGTATAAAAATAAATACAAACAATTTATTAACAGAAATAAAGAAATTAACGTCACAGTAACTAAAAAATTTCAATGATCATTAAATTGTCATTTTGATTGTAGTTATTTTAAGTTTTTAGGGACTTATTATTATTTCTTTCGAACACATTAATTTTCAGCAACGAAAAGGCATCCGACTCAGCATAATGCGATATAACGGTGATGCCATAAGTAGCCCAGTTATTCTGTCGGTATTTCTGATTTACACAGAAATGGTCGAAAATGGTTGTAACTTTTATTATTATTTAATTGACCGCTTATATAAGCATTTTAATATTCTTAAAGACATCGCAATAAAAATAGAATAATTATACTTTTCTGCGAGAAGCGTGAATAATAAATTATGTTATTTTTAGCATAGAGGTAAAAATCTGGCTTTGAAAAAGAGAAAAATGTTTCTTTCCGTAAAAAGAGGCACGCGTCGGCGGATGTGATTAACGATCAAGTTATGTTTTTTGTCTCGTATTATTTAATGTCGACCGATGACTACGTTATTATTTATAGCTTTACTTTTTACGTTATTTTAGTGAAATAAAATAATACTTTTTCTTAAACCTGTACTGATGGTTGTCCCTCAATGCTTAATTCTTGGCATACCCATTATAGTGTATATTAATGACTTACTTTCCATGTCTTATCGGATTTAACTACGGGAAAATGCGGCTGATTTGGCAAGCTTATTTTGTTTTCCGTAAAAGCTATTTACAACCCAAAACCAAGAGAGCCCCTTGGGAAAAAAATCAAAGAAATAAATAAATGAACTTTACCTTTCAGTAAATACTTACGAAAGTTTAATATATCGTCACAAAAACAAAAGTTGTTTTAGTTATAAAGTGATATAACACTAAGAACAAACACAAGCTAGTGATACTAGTTTCTCGACTTCACGGAGTCAGTTATTCATTCTTAGGACAATGTATACGCTAGTACAACAAAGTCCCAGAAAATATATACAATGTCTCTATTACCAAGGTAAAATAATTGATTAAACAATGAAACTGTATAAAAAGAGTTATTATATTAAAATTAATACACGGTAAATAGTGAGCCCTGGAAATGTAGTGGTCGTTTTCAAGCTGTTTCTAAAATAAATTATGTAAATAGTTTGTTCAACCTTACTTACAGTAACAATTACTATTTAAAAAAGACCAGCCTAGTTTACTTGCTGGTTTTTTTCCCAGGACGGAGGCTTTTTCCCAATCCAGTGGTAAAGTAAAAACGGCTTTCAATAAGAATTAAATGTGATCTATATTGAAAAAAGTTATTCTGTTTTATTATTTTCTACAATAAATGTATAAAAGCCATTTAAAATGTTAAAAAGGCAGTTTATAAATGTAACGATAGTTTCCTATGATATTTTAAATGACGAAAAAATTTGTAAGTGGCTTAAAGTGCGCACCGTTCTGACGATAGTACCTGGGTGACAAACGTTTGCTCGTCGCTTAAAAAATATTTCATTCATGGATGATGCGTATCAATAAAAACTTTGAAAGTAAAACACTATCAAAATACAATATTTTTAAAGATTCAAGAGTTTACAAAATCTCTGAATAACCGATTACATAAATACATTAAAATTAAATAATTAATATATAATCGTATTATGTATGCGTAATTTATATATATATATATATATATATATATATATATATATATATATATATACATCTTCATCCTCAGGGGTGACAACGCATTTGCATTTTGATCCTTAACCAAGGATAGATGTAGATATCCATTTGCCTCAGCATCTATAAACCCTTCTCATAGTTAGTGTATGAAGTGAACCATAAACACCTAAGTCAAATCGAATAAGATTTAATATACTGAGCTGTTTTGTCGCCTCTATGCTACTAAGATCGAAATCGTCGTCACCAGTTAAAAGGGAAAAAATTACCTTAAGAAAGGATTATTTGCAATCCTTACAGAAATGAAATAGCCGTAATAACATAAGGCGTGTATTATTTCGTTATTTTACCCATTTTTAATGATTTCTTATATTTACGCGAACACTACACATGATTAAAACTACTTTTACGGATTTTATCGCGTTTATTTTTACTTTTTATTTTTAATTCCCGACGTTTCGGGCGCTTTCCAGCACCCATGGTCACGGGGGACTGAGATGACTGACGTCCCGATGTCATTGTTAAACCCGGAGTACCTTCAGCTTTTTTTAATTATTGTTTATGGTCCGATCCATGCAAAATGAACTAACTCTGTCTTGAGGTCTTGCAGTGGTATGCTTGGGTTTAGTTTTAATTTTATTGATTATAGGATCCCAAGCAGGTGGTAGTACCCAGCCTCCTTCTCTATTGAAATTAGGATGTTTTTTAATTTCAATAGCCTCACGTATCATCCTTGGTAGGAATCGGTATTCTCTCGCGAGGATTTGTGGTCTATCAAATCTGATGTAATGGTTGGGGCCGTTAATATAATAAATACCATAAATTAACAACTAAATCAAATGTCCAACATACGAAATCGTTGACCACAGACACGAATCATAAACAACGCGCTGTCTACAACTTATCAAAACAAACACTGGATGACGCCACAATAAAAGTTTTAGAAAAAGGTATTAATTTCGCAATTACACCGCGAAAAACACCGTATGAGGACATTATCTGTAGTGTTGAGGACTGTCTGTATAAAAATAATATTGGTAATGAATATTTAGAGGCCATACGTCTATGTTACGTCGAAGTTCAGCGCCGAAATTAAATCTCCTCAAAAATGAATTTAACGCGTTGAAAAACTTACGCAACAGACCAGAGCTTACGATTCTCCGCGCAGATAAAGGTAATTCTACGGTTATAATGGATACGTCAGATTACAATTTTAAAATACAACAACTTTTGTCGGATGAAACTACTTATCGAAAGGTCAAAACAGACCCTACAACTAATACGCTTAAAACAACTAGCGATCTAATTAAGAAATACTCCGAAAAATTGAATCTGGACGTTAATTCGATAATACCTTCATGTGCCAAACCACCGAAGTTGTATGGGTTACCAAAGATACACAAACCGAATGCTCCTTTACGTCCAATAGTGAGTCAGATTGATTCGCCAACTTACAGATTGGCTCAATACTTAGCTAAAATATTATCACCACTCAGAGGACACACAAGAGCACACACTAAGGATTCATACCATTTTGTCAGTGAGATAAAAGACCTACATCTTACTGACAATGAAACCATGGTCAGTTTTGATGTTCAGTCTCTATTTACATCCCTACCTGTTGAAGACTGCATCTCAATTATAACTAGGAAACTAGAGGAAAATAACATGCCAGCAGAATATGCAGTATTACTAAGACATTGCCTTACATCTGGCTATCTATTGTGGAAGGAAGAGTTTTACAAGCAAGTAGATGGTGTGGCGATGGGCTCACCTGTATCTCCCATTGTCGCCGATATATTCATGGAAGACTTTGAGGAGAAAGCCCTTCTTACTGCACCTGTTACACCAAGGATCTACAAGCGGTACGTAGACGATACTTTCACAATTTTACCATCAGACAAAGTAACTGCATTTTTAGAACATCTTAATTCCATAAACTCTAAAATTCAATTTACTATGGAGTTAGAGGCAAATAATTCCTTACCTTTCCTAGATGTGTTAGTCATCAGAAATCCTAATAACACCATTGGTCACACTGTGTATAGGAAAAAGACCCATACAAACCGATATTTAAACGGTGAATCTCACCACCATCCTTCACAGTTAGCTACCGTGGGCAAATCTTTGTTACAGAGAGCACGAGGGATCTGTGACAGCAAACACCTGGCCGCCGAGCTTCAGCACGTCAAGCAAGTTCTGCACGACAACAAGCTTCAGGTCCCGCGCCTACGTCACAGTAACCGAGCGAAGCCAGCCACAGTCGAGCGTGTGCCTGCTGTACTACCATATGTCAGAGGTGTCACAGACAAGATTGGCTATATCTTGAAGCGAGCTTCTATTAGAACATTCTACAAGCCGCCGAAGAAGATTAGTCAGTTTCTACCATCCGTCAAGTGTCATATTCCTCTACAAGATGCAGGAGTGTACAAGCTTGATTGTGAATGTGGTCTCTCTTATATAGGACAAACCAAAAGATCAATTAGGACCCGCGTAAAAGAACATATAGCTGATGTGAAGCATCAACGTTCCGGGAAGTCTGCAGTTTGTGATCATATCCTAGACGGCCCCAACCATTACATCAGATTTGAAAGACCACAAATCCTCGCGAGAGAACACCGATTCCTACCAAGGATGATACGTGAGGCTATTGAAATTAAAAAACATCCTAATTTCAATAGAGAAGGAGGCTGGGTACTACCACCTGCTTGGGATCCTATAATCAATAAAATTAAAACTAAACCCAAGCATACCACTGCAAGACCTCAAGACAGAGTTAGTTCATTTTGCATGGATCGGACCATAAACAATAATTAAAAAAGCTGAAGGTACTCCGGGTTTAACAATGACATCGGGACGTCAGTCATCTCAGTCCCCCGTGACCATGGGTGCTGGAAAGCGCCCGAAACGTCGGGAATTAAAAATAAAAAGTAAAAATAAACGCGATAAAATCCGTAAAAGTAGTTTTAATTACCCATTTTTATTTAATTTATATGTAATTATGTAATAAAATCCTAACTCAGTAAAATAACATGCCAGTATATGTTAGAAACCTTCTTGTACAAAATGGTAGCATTTTACTATAGTTTTATGACTGGATGTTTTGTTTCTGTCATGTTTATAATTCAAGCAACTCTTAGAGATTACATGAAAAATTCAGATCACTCGAGAAATAAGATTGAGGTGCAAAGTAATGGTTTGCTTCGTACAAATGTGTTGAAATAGGAACTTCCATTGTGCTTTTTTTAAACGCTTTAGTGTTTTTTTCAATTTTAAAACATTATCCAAATAGTCGTGATTTAAAATAACATCACCATGATAATGGTATACAACTTAATTTTGTTAAACGCACACAATCAATTCATATTCATAACAACCCCTTCAGAATGTTGATCGATTGATTTGGCTTTCGGTTCGCTTACGATTTAAGCGCGAAGACAATGGACAAAATAAAAGGTTTGCTGTTAACTTTGAGTGTTTTGACTTCTAAAATTTTGAGATTTAATCTAAAAAAAATTGTAAACAGGATTTTATATTTTATTTTTATTATGTTGGATAGTCTCATTAGTTATAAATAAAAATTACACAATTAAAGCATGTTTGGGGAGTTTTATAATTATTTTCTATGTCTTATTCATAATATTTAAAAATATTCGGACAAATTATCGGTATAACTGAGACTTATGTAGTATAAAGTTATGTTGGTAAACAACGTTGTCGTGATTCGGAATAATGCTTGGTTAAAACATAAGGAGAATGGGTTATCTGGTAGAGCCACGCTGCAACTATATTATAGTTGTAGCACGAATGGATCGGCTCGGCCTGGGCAGGACCACGCTCTCACAGAATACCAACGGAAAATATTAGCTCAATGCTGCTATGTTTCGTATGGTTAGTGTAGAGAACTGGAGACCCTCTTTACTAGAAACGTGGTATTTCATCTTATTCCTCTCGGATGACATTGCATCTGTATTTTGATTCTTAATCGAGGATAAATGTAGATGTCTACGAGCCGCAGCATCAACTTACCATCAGATGGACTGTGTGCTTGTTTGTCACCCTATTTTACATTAAAAAATAATAGTGCTACTTGTGTGAACCGAGTGCGAAGCTTTAATTATTACCATGTTAGGTGCTTGGTCGTGGAGCGTAGTGGGATTCATAGCATGGTGTGCCGTGGATAGTGAATAGAAAAAAAAACAGCAAGCAAAAAACCCCAGGATGAGGCCAACGTGCCAGTTAGCGATTGGGCAAGAGGGCCCGATGGTGATCTTTAGGGTGTTCGGGCGTCCTCACAGTCTCCAGATTCAGTTACCATGGGCGCAGTAACTCTAGTTGTGTCGTTTGTTGGCCAATTCAAACAATTAAAAGTTCAACAGCTATTCTCTTCTTCTTCTCAAAGGATGGATAAACAGCGGTTGCACATCCTCTGATTAAAAGTGTACCTCTCTAATATCATATTATATTATTTTAATACGCGGTAGAGCCATGCTACAGTTATATTTGTAGTATATAGTTGTAGCACAAACTGGTCGGCTCGACCGGGGAAGGAACACGTTTTCGCAGAATGTCAGAGTAAAATAGGGAATGGGGTGTACAGATCAAGTCTTTTCCATGGGCATTATTGCAGAGAAATTTTTGGCCAAAAACCAGAAAGTTTTTTGTGCGTTTATGGACTTGGAAAAGGCTTATGATAGAGTGGACAGGAATGTGTTATGGCAAACACTAGTTGAGTTTTTTTTTTAAATCAGCTTGGCCATTCTGAAGATTAGCTTAGACAGACAAACAAACGAAAATTTTAATAATGGCATGTCTCAATGGCATATATATATACAAGATGTCCGGTTTCCGATGTCCGATACTTTAAGGGGTTAAAATACAATTAATTTTATCGACAAATCAGGGATCAATGATTTTTTTCGCCATCAATAAAAAAATGGCAGCACTTTAAAAAAAATTGTTGGCGAAGCATAGATGCTTGTATTAATTTAACAATATCTACCCAAGTAGAAGACTTTCAAAAACAAAATTAATAGTGTAGACAATAAATCTAGATTCAAAATATTATTTTTTAATTTTTCAGTATTAGTAAAAAACATTTTTGAAAAAATAAATTAGACAACAAATTGATGTTGTTTTTCAGATTCTTAGCTTTAAAAAAACCGTCGTGTTAACCAATTTTTTTACTTGTTTTTATTATAATACAGGATATTTGCTATAAATGCACATTTAAATCTTAATCGATAGTTTAGGAGCTATGATAATTTGAATGTAACTGTTCAAAGTGCCTCTACCCCGATATTAGATAACTAAACACCCATTCCAGTGAGTAAGATAAAATTCTTCAATAATTCGAGGAATCGTAAGCAAGCACAATAGCATCCTTTGTGTGAGCAGATAAAAAACGCTGTGCACAACAGTGCGACCGAGACAGAATAACGGCTGTCTCCAGGTAAAAAGGGTGCAGTGTGCGCTTGTGCCGTCGAGCAGTCGTCCCTCGCTCTGCGTTGTGATAACATTCCTGGTTTTAAGTAAATCTACTTACTGTACATAATTATTGTTTGTTGTTAGACTTTGTTACGTTTTAATTTTGTTATTGAACTGTTACTTTTTGTTTATTACAATGAACGAGTACTCAAGCCAGCATATCGCTGACATCCATTTCGTGTATGGATTGTGTAACGGGGGTGCAAATAGAGCTGTTGTAGAGTATGAACGCAGATTTCCTAACAGACGTACGCCGAATGCTCGCACTTTCGTGAGAATTCATTTGAGACTTGCGGAAAATGGAATAAGAAGGCTCGGTAACGAACGTACTCGTGTTTTGTCGCTCCAAGATGAACATCAAATATTGCAAATGATTACTCAAGACCCTAGCCTGAGCATTAGACGCATAGCTAATCGTCTCAGTCTATTAAAATGGTCGGTGTGGAAAATTTTAAAAAGAGAAGGATTACATCCTTACCATTTTCGAAGGGTGCAAGAAATACTGTAACCGGATTATGTAAGAAGAGCAATATTTTGTTCGTGGATATTGAGAGAAACGCGATATGATCCAAACTTTTTAAAAAGAATTATGTGGACAGACGAAGCTACTTTCACGCGATCAGGGTATACGAACTACCGTAACGAACACCTGTGGCTTCAAGAAAATCCACATGCGATCCGCCCAAGTTCTTTTCAACATAAATTTTCTGTCAACGTTTGGGCCGGAATGATTGACGACATTCTAATTGGACCAATCATTTTAACGGAGACAATGAATAGCCCAAGATTCCTAAATTTCCTGGAAACGAATTTTTTGGATGCTTTATTGGAGTTACCATTGGCCTACAGGGCCAGAATGATTCTGCAATTGGATGGTGCTCCGGCACACTTCTCGCTTCTTGTGCGGAATCATTTAAATGCACACTATTCGTCGTGAATCGGACGCGGAGGAACAATTGCTTGGCCACCGCGGTCGCCGGATTTAACACCTCTCGATTTTTTTTTGTGGGGCACACTCAAACGAAGAGTGTATGTAAATGTGCCAAATACACGAGAGGAGTTAGCAGAAAAAATAATTCAAGCAGCAAACGAATTGCGAGAAGACAAGGCAATGATCCAGCGCTCTACGCAACACGTTGCACTAAGAGCAACAAGAAATTTCTTCAGAAAATTCTTTTCTGCAGAGAAAAGGAGGTCACTTTGAGCAGTTTTTGTAATTATTTTGCCAAATTAAATGCAATTGATATAAACTATTTTGTTTTATTTCATTTGCTAGTGTATCCGCGCTTTTCAAGTAAGTATGTTTACACTGTCATAGCTCCTAAACTATCTAACTCAGAGTTAAGATTTAAATGGGCATTTATAGCAAATATCCTGTATTATAATAAAAACAAGTAAAAAAAATTGGTTAACACGATGGTTTTTTTTAAAGCTAAGAATCTGAAAAACAACATCAATTTGTTGTCTTATTAATTTTTTCAAAAATGTTTTTACTAATGCTGAAAAATTAAAAAATAATATTTTGAATCTAGATTTATTGTCTACACTATTAACTAACATTTGAGACCAATTTTGTTTATGAAAGTCTTCTACTTGGGTAGATATTGTTAAATTAATACAAGCATCTATGCTTCGCCAACAATTTTTTTTAAAGTGCTGCCATTTTTTATTGATGGCGAAAAAAAATCATTGATCCCTGTTTTGTCGATAAAATTAATTGTATTTTAACCTCTTAAAGTATCGGACGGAAATCGGACACATTGTATATATATATATATATATATATATACAATAAATATATATATATATATATATATATATATATATATATATATATATATATATATATATATATATATATATATATATAATTCTATTGATGAAAATAATAGTAAATAATTCTATTGATATATGTAATGGTGACATAGGTATACGCTTAATATTTGTTGCCACTATACTTTTCGTAAATATACTTAGAAGTCAAAAATAAATATTCATTTCTTTAAATTTTATTCATAATATATGTAATTAGGACTTAAGTGCCTCTACTGAAAACAAAGATAATTTCCATGTCGGTCTTATTACCCAACAGCATGATCTCGTATGACATTATGCTATGAAAATATCTAAATTAATTAATGTAACTGTTTTTAATTACTAAATCGCCAAAAATGAAGTGTTTCATATCAATATTCGTTATCCATTTATGTAAATTGGAGCAACAGTCCAATTACTTATTATATCAATACCTCCAATTATCGTACTTACGGCAAACGCATTTGCCGTCCTTATTACGGATATAAAAATAAATAAAAACAATTTATTAAAAGAAATAAAGAAATAAACGTCACAGTAACTAAAAAAATTTCAATGATCATTAAATTGTCAGGTTGATTGTAGTTATTTTAAGTTTTTAGTGACTTATTATTATTTCTTTCGAACACATTAATTTGCAGCAACGAAAAGGCATCCGACTCAGCATAATGCGATATAACAGTGATGCCATAAGTAGCCCAGTTATTCTGTCGGTATTTCTGATTTACACACAATGGTTGTAACTTTTATTATTATTTAACTGACCGCTTAGATAAGCATTTTTATATTCTTAAAGATTTCGCAATAACAATCGAATGATTATACTTGTCTGCGAGAAGCGTGAATCATGTTATTTTTTGCATAGAGGTAAAAATCTGGCTTTGAAAAAGAGAAAAATGTTTCTTTCCGTAAAAAGAGGCACGCGTCGGCAGATGTGATTAACGATCTAGTTATGTTTTTTGTCTCGTATTATTTAATGTCGCCGATGACTACGTTATTATTTATAGCTTTACTTTTTTACGTTATTTTAGTGAAATAAAATAATACTTTTTCTTAAACCTGTACTGATGATTGTCCCTCAATGCTTAATTCTCTGCATACTAATTTCTAGTGTATATTAATGATTTACTTTCCATGTCTTATCCGATTTTACTACGGCAAAATGATGCTGATTTAGTAAACTTATTTTGTTTTCCATAAAAGCTATTTACAACCTAAAAACAAGAGAGCGCCTTGGAGAAAAAATCAAAGAAATAAACATATGAACTTCAACCTTTCGGTAAATACTTACGAAAGTTTTATATATCGTCACAAAAACAAAAATAGTTTTAGTAATAAAATGATATGCACTCCGTAAATACTAAGAACAAACACAAGCTAGTGATACCAGTTTCTCGACTTCACGGAGTCAGTTATTCATTCTTGGGGCAATGTATACGCTAATATAACAAAGTCCCGGAAAATATATACAAGGTCTCTATTACCAAGGTAAAATAATTGATTAAACAATAAAACTGTATAAAAAAGTTATTATATTATAAATGAATAAACGGTTAATAGTGAGTCCTGGAAATGTAGTGGTCGTTTCCAAGCTGTTTCTAAAATAAATTATGTAAATAGTTTGTACAACCTTACTTACAGTAACAATTACTATTTAAAAAAGACCAGCCTAGTTTACTTTCTAGTTTTTTCCCAGGACGGAGGCTATTTCCCAATCCAGTGATAAAGTAAAAATGGTTTTCAATAAGAATTAAATGTGATCTATATTGAAAAAAAGTTATTCTGTTTTATTCTTTTCTACAATAAATGTATAAAAGCTATTTAAAATGTTAAAAAGCCAGTTTATAAATGTAATAATAGTTTCCTTTGATATTTGAAATGACAAAAAAAATTGTAAGTGGCTTAAAGTGCATACTGTTCTGTCGATAGTACCTGTGTGATAAACGTTTGCCCGTCGCTTAAAAAATATTTCATTCATGGATGATGCGTATCAAGAAAACCTTGGAAAGTAAAACATTATCAAAATACAGTTTGTTACATTTTTAAAGTTTCAAGAGTTTACAAAATCTCGAATAACCGATTAAATGATTTAATGATTGAGTCGTCTCACGGACGTTGTAGCAATAGGACGCGCTACTTTTTAACAAAAAATATTCGATACAC
This sequence comes from Parnassius smintheus behrii, assembly GCA_036936625.1. NCBI lineage: Eukaryota > Metazoa > Arthropoda > Insecta > Lepidoptera > Papilionidae > Parnassius > Parnassius smintheus. The sequence goes on along the minus strand of JAUPFT010000009.1, from coordinate 17,290,058 downwards.
CCTCAACTTAAAAAAATGGTTATATGTATCAAGTGTCCCAAACACATAAATAAGAAAAATCCTGGACTGCTGTGTTCAAGTGTGGCAAGTGGCTTCATGCGTCATGTACTAACATTTCTATTGATCAGCTGGCGGCTCTGTCAGGTACGGAAGCTGTGGACTGGAAATGTAAGGCATGTGTAGGATCGCAGAAACCGAAGCGCCTCTCCTATATTATACCCGACCCTGAGGAAGATGACGGTGAAACATCTGAAGCAGGGGAATCCATTAATGCTGTTTTGGGAAGATCAATTGATAATAAAATGCTGCAGCCAGTTCTGCAACAATTACGGACTGAAATCAGAAATATTGTTACGAGCTTGAGGTTCGTGACAATAAAAATTGCCGATAAAATTACCTAAATTAACACTTTAATTTACTTTATACGAATTAAAGTTAAAAAACACTAATAATTAAACACACTAATTCACTTAATTTCGCTCCGAAGCTTCGCTTGTGTCGCCGAGTTAAACTCTGTCCCGATCGCTATTTTAACAGTGGTAGAGCCATGCGGCAGCTTTGCTGTTGCACGTATGGGCCGGCTCAAACCGGGGTGGTACCACGACCTCACAGAATACCGGCGTGAAGTGGAAGTTCTGCTTCCGCGTTTCGTCGGTGAGTGCAGGTGGCCGGAGGCCCAAATCCCCCCCCCCCCATCAACATGGTAGCGGAATTAAATAAAGATAGACTACCCCAGGAGGGTACCAGCACCCCTGGAGAATCCCTCGCTGAGCATCCACGACCATGTTTCTCCACTTCTGAGCGTGGGTGCTCAGGCTGCCCCGCGTATTCTGGGGGGGGGCGAAATTCCGCTCAAGACTACAACTGCTCGGGGCAAACGGAGCAACAAGACCAAGGCGACCCCTGCCACGCTGTCCGTGAATTTCTGCAATATCAGGGGACTTCACTCTAACCTAAACGCCGTCCACTACCATCTCGAGACGGCGAGGCCGGCTCTGCTCTTTCTGACCGAGACGCAGGTGTCCTCTCCGGCTGATGTTTCGTATCTCTCCTACCCGGGGTACAAACTGGAACACTCCTTTGTGCCTCGGGCTGGAGTTTGCGTTTACGTCAGAGAGGACATCTGTTCTCGACGCCTCGGCAGACTTGAAGGTTCGGACCTGTCCATCCTTTGGCTACGCGTAGACAGCGACGACCATCCGCGCGTCTACGGGTGCCTCTATAGGTCCCACAGCGGTAATGCCGAAACAGACCGACTCTTCGACCACGTCCAAATGGCTGCAGATTCGTTGCTACAGCAGATCCCCTCTGCAGAGATCGTGATCCTCGGCGACTTTAACGCCCATCACGCCGAATGGCTCGGTTCACGTTTAACCGATCATGCGGGGAGATCTGTTCATGATTTTGCCTTGGCATATGGTCTGACACAACTGGTTACTTCGCCTACGCGGATTCCAGATGTGGAGGATCATGCACCTTCCCTGTTGGACCTTCTGCTGACCTCTCACCCGGACGGATATCAGATTTCCGTCGACGCCCCTTTAGGCTCCTCGGACCATTGTCTGGTCCGGAGTGTTGTGCCACTCACGCTGAAATCGCGGTTGCATTCTGCAGGCTGCCGCCGTGTTTGGCACTATAGGTCAGCCGATTGGGATGGGATGCGGTCTTTCTTTGCATCCTACCCTTGGGGGCGGGTTTGCTTCTCGCCGGATGATCCCAACGTTGTTGCGGATTCTGTTACTGATGTGGTACTTCAGGGTATGGAACTTTTTATTCCTTCCTCTGTGGTGCCCATTGGAGGCAAATCTCAGCCATGGTTTGGTCGCTCCTGTAAAATAGCATCATGCTATAAGCAGGAGTGCTACCAAGCCTGGGTTGATGCATCAGCGTCCCGGGATGTAAACACCAGCGCTCTAAAAAAGAAGTATAATTCCGCCTCTAGGTCCTTCAAAAGAGTCATTGCCAAGGCAAAGTCAGAGCACATAGGCAGAATTGGCGAGAGACTAGTTCGCCTTCCTTCTGGAACCCGTGCATTCTGGTCTCTCGCCAAGGCTGTCCAGGGGAATTTCTGTCAGCCATCTCTTCCATCTCTGCACAGGGAGGACGACTCACTGGCCCATACTGCAAAGGAGAAAGCCGATCTTCTAGGCTCCTTCTTTGCGTCTAACTCGACTCTCGATGACGGGGGGAGTACGCCGCCGACCATCCCGCGGTGTGAGTGCTCCATGCCGGAAGTGCAGTTCACACAGCGCTCGGTTCGCAAAGCACTCCTCTCCCTGGACATCCACAAGTCGAGTGGGCCTGACGGAATCCCCCCAATTGTGCTGAGGACGTGTGCTCCAGAGTTGGCACCGGTTTTAACGCGTCTTTTCCGGTACTCCTACTCCCTAGGCGTAGTCCCAAAATCATGGAAGACTGCTTTCGTCCACCCGATCCCTAAAAAAGGCGACCGCTCAGACCCGTCCAACTACCGGCCAATCGCCATCACCTCCTTGTTCTCCAAAACAATGGAGTCCATTGTAAACTGCCAGCTCATGAGGTACCTTGAGGATCACCAGCTGATTAGTGACCGCCAATACGGTTTTCGCCGTGGTCGGTCAGCTGGTGATCTTCTGGTCTACCTCACTCACAGATGGGCGGAGGCAGTAGAGTTCAAGGGGGAGGCATTGGCCGTTAGTTTGGACATTGCGAAGGCCTTCGATCGGGTTTGGCACAAAGCGCTTCTTTCGAAGCTCCCTTCCTATGGGCTTCCCGAGAAATTGTGCGATTGGATCACCAGCTTTCTTGCAGATCGGAGCATCAAGGTCGTTGTAGACGGTGCAAGCTCCGATTGCAAGCCTATTAATGCTGGTGTTCCACAGGGCTGCGTGCTATCGCCAACGCTGTTTCTTCTGCATATCAATGATATGTTGCATACCCGTAACATTCATTGCTATGCAGATGACAGCACTGGTGATGCTCTTTACACCGGCCGAGCCAATATTTCTCGGGAAAACGTCTCCGAGTGCCGGGACAAACTTGTGTCTGAAGTCGAGTCTTTGCTGAACAGAGTCTCGGATTGGGGACGACTAAATCTAGTCCAGTTTAACCCCCAGAAGACACAAGTTTGCGCGTTAACCGCTAAAAAGAACCCCTTTGTCGTATCCCCTCAGTTTCAAGGCACTCCCCTTGTTGCCTCAGCCAGTATCGGAATCCTCGGCGTCGACATATCGAGTGACGTGCAGTTTCGTGGTCACTTGGAAGGGAAGGCCAAATTGGCCTCTAAAAAGCTTGGCGTGCTCAGCAGAGCGGGGCAGTATTTCATGCCGGCACACCGCCTGCAACTTTACAAGGCGCAGGTTCGACCGCACATGGAATACTGTTCCCATCTCTGGGCTGGGGCTCCCCAGTACCAGCTCCTTCCACTTGACCGCATCCAGCGCAGAGCGGCTCGAATCGTCGACGACCGAGTGCTTTCCGATCGGCTCGATTCACTGGCGTTGCGAAGAGATGTTGCATCTCTTTGCGTATTTTATCGCATCTATCACGGGGAGTGCTCTGAGGAATTGTTCGGATTAATCCCAGCCGCCAAATTTCGTGAACGCACGACACGGCAAACGTCCCGATACCATCCACACCATCTGGATGCTTGGCGGTCCACCACTGTACGTTTCACAAGGAGCTTTCTTCCACGTACAACCTCTCTGTGGAATAGTTTATCACCGGCGATTTTTCCGGACCGATACGACCTGGGGACCTTCAAGAAAAGAGCTTACTCCTTTCTAAAGGGCCGGCAACGCACCCGCAATTCTCCTGGTGTTGCGGTTGATCATGGGCGGCGGTAGTCACTTAACATCAGGTGAGCCGCATGCTCGTTTGCCCCCTCTTCTATAAAAAAAAAAAAAAAAAAAAAAAAAAAATCGCATCTTGCGCCACCTATTTATTCAAATCAGCAAAACATCCGGAATGTTCAAGTAAACACGCGCAAGGTACCGAGAAATCGAGTATAGATTTTCTAGAAACTTAGTTCTTCGGGCGGCGCTGTCGGTCGAGAGATCCGCGATGTCATTCTCTGCAAAGCCCCCCTCGCTCTCGTTCCTGACACTAGATGGCGCTGATTTGAGCGCGGCGTAACACTGCCCCCTCCTAAGACATGCTCGTCCCGAGCATTATCGGCCCCAAAATAACGTGCCAAGCGATCCACATGGATGATCTTAGGAGTCCCTCTTGCGCCTTTCTGTAACGGCTCCGCAATGTCAAGGGATGTCCTATCCCGTGGTGCACCAACATTGTACAATTTCGATGCTCCTCTACTCCGTGTCCGAGGTCCCCTCGCAGTCGCACAACTTGTACATGTACGACACCAATCCTCCACATCGTCACGATAATGGACCCAGTAAAACTGTTCTCGGACCTTCAGTAGAGTTCGTTTAACTCCCAGATGGACTCTTGAACGACTATTATGGCACAGCTGTAAAACATTCGGCACTTTAGCTTTAGGGACAACCATTTGTAAACGACAGCTGTCTCCTCGACCATTGTCCCATTTACGGCACAGGACTCCATCCTGAAGCAGCAAGCTGTCCCATTGGGCCCAATAGCTTTTCGTGGTTGAACTCATCGCTGAGACGTCCCTCCACTTAGGCTTGGTAGCACGGGCCTCCATCCATCCCAGAATCGGCTTGATGTCTGGATCTTCCTGCTGTGCATGACGTAGGCTGTCCTTCCACCCGTTGCTAAGGTGGTCTGTCCTGAGCATCCTCACGGATACCACTTCCTTACTCTCTTGCCTACTACAATGGTTGCAATCTTCAGGAAAAGGTCTTCTTGACAATGCATCTGCGTTGCCGTGAGATTCCCCGCTGCAGTGTCTAATAGGAAAGTCGTATTCCTGCTGCTGCTGGGCGGTGCTGTTAGCCGCACTTCCTTTCTGAGACCGTTCACTCTCCCTTCCTAGGGTGTGCTTAGGGCAGCTGGACCGAAGATGGCCCCTTTCCCCACAGCCATAGCACCTAGGGCTGTATCTTTCATTGTGGTCGCGAACCGTAACTGCTGTAACCTCCCTAGCGTGAGGTGAACGATGATCCTGTCGCCGCCAGGCAGTGCCGTTAGCTGCACTACCCTCTCGAGATCGATCAACTCTCCTTTCCACGGTTCGCTTAGGGCAGCTAGATCGAAGATGGCCCTTTTCCCCACAGCCATAGCACCTAGGGCTGTATCCTCTGTTGTGGTCGCGAACTGTAACTGCTGCAACCTCCCTGACGCGACGGGAACGATGATCCTGCCGCACGGCTTCTACCTCCAGTGCATGGGCCAAGGCGTCCTTAAGCGTCTCGTGGTGCCCGAGCCTCACAGCAGCTCTGACTTCCAGGTCGCGGATGCCGTCGATGAATGTTTGCACCAGGTTCCCTCCAACGAGCGCAGGTACAGACTGGTATGCTTTACGAACCATCTTCTCCACCTCAAGGGCCCACTGCTGCAGGTTTTCGTTGCTGCGTTGCACGCGATCTTTAAGCTGCGCGCGAAAGACGTGTTCCAGGTGAGCGTCACCATATCTCGCCTCCAAGGCCTCAAGAAGCTGCTCATAGGTCACTTTCTTACCGAGAGCTTCCAACACAGTTAAGGCTTGGTCGCGCAGGCCTAGGGTGAGTGCAGTCATGGCTTGGCTTTTATTCCAGCCGTTCGCCTCCATGACGGCCTCGAACTGGATTTTGTAGGCCGACCAGGAAGAGGTCCCGTCGAACGGCGGCACTTTGAATCCACGTAGCGAAGGTGCTGCAGCTACTACGGGAGCTGTAGTTCCATCTCCAAGTTTGAGTTCATCCAGCGTTTTCTTAACTTGGTTGATTTGGGTCTCAGCTTCCGACAGGCGGTTGTCATGCTGAGCAACCCTATCCTTCACCTCCTTTATCTCCTTCCCGAAGGTAGCGTGAAGGTCCTTCATGAGGAGCATCTGCTCTTCCAACCGACGGGCCTGTTCCTCTTGTCCGCCCCGCAGCTGCTCCTCCAAACGACGAACCTGGTCTTCCTGTCGGCGGGCCTGTTCATCCTGTCCACCCCGCAGCTGCTCTTCCAACCGACGAACCTGTTCATCCTGTCCACCCCGCAGCTGCTCTTCCAACCGACGGACCTGTTCCTCCTGTCGGCGAGCCTGCTCCTGCAGCATACCATCAGAGCACCTAAGTCAGGTGCCACAGACGTAGAAGCTGCAGACGGACCGGCTTCCGTGGCCGGCGGCTGGCCCTCAGACATCTGCGGCGTTGCACCACCAAATCTCCTCTGGTCCGTCTCCTGCTGGCGTTGACTTCGGGTACGGACACCCTCCGTTTCCTCCTTAGGTAAAATCGGCATTATTTTATCCCACTTCTGACACCAATTGTTACGAGCTTGAGGTTCGTGACAATAAAAATTGCCGATAAAATTACCTAAATTAACACTTTAATTTACTTTATACGAATTAAAGTTAAAAAACACTAATAATTAAACACACTAATTCACTTAATTTCGCTCCGAAGCTTCGCTTGTGTCGCCGAGTTAAACTCTGTCCCGATCGCATCTTGCGCCACCTATTTATTCAAATCAGCAAAACATCCGGAATGTTCAAGTAAACACGCGCAAGGTACCGAGAAATCGAGTATAGATTTTCTAGAAACTTAGTTCTTCGGGCGGCGCTGTCGGTCGAGAGATCCGCGATGTCATTCTCTGCAAAGCCCCCCTCGCTCTCGTTCCTGACACTAGATGGCGCTGATTTGAGCGCGGCGTAACAATATTATTCGAGAAGAATTGCAAAAAGCATTAAAATTTTATTCTGACAAAATTGATGAATTCAGTGTAAAAATTAACAACTACGAGACTAACGTCAAAACGCTAGAGAAACAGTGTATTGATTTAAAAAGCAACTTAAAAAGTATTAATCTTAAAAGTAGTGTACTAGAGAGTAAAATAAATCTAATAGAGCAAAAACAACTAATGTGTCGAATAGAAATTTGTGGTGTTAAGGAATTGGCTAGTGAAGACCCGGTGAACATAGCTAAACAGGTAGCTACAAAGTTGCAGGTAAGCCAAAATGACGTAATTAGGGCACACCGTAAGAGACAAAATCGCACTGTGACTTCACACCGGATAGAACATTCACCAATAATTGTTACACTGCAAGATGGAGCACGAGACATCTGGCTGAATAAAGCCAAGGACCTAAAAATGACAGCGGCCGAACTAGGATTGCAAGGTAGCGATAAGGTATGTTTACGCGAATCACTAGCACCCGGGATTGCATTTTTATTATGGAAGACCAAGGAAGCCCTTAAAGATACTTACAAATTTATATGGTGCAGAAATGGCACAATTCTAATACGCAAAGAAGAAAAGGCGAAAATAATCTCCATACGCACTCTCTTTGAATTACAATTGGTTAAGGCCTCGCAAAACAAACTTATTAATTAAACAAGAAACCGTTTTAGTTAAGTGTTAAGTGCTGGAAAACATTTTTTTTTCTCTTACTTTCTCTTTTACATTTTTTGTTAAATATTTCTTTTGTGTATACTCAATTAATATCATTTTATACCTTAGATAATGGATATTGTAGGAATAGAACATAATATAAATCCAAATCGTATTGAGTTAAACTGTGATAATTGGAATGAGTTTGTAGACAAACTACCCTTAAATAATTGTTCGCTTCTGTTTTTTCATGTAAACATATCATCATTACTTAAGAATTTTGCACATCTGGAATATATAATAAAAAATACTACACACATAATCATAATTACTGAGGCAAATATTCAATATCACTGTGTCAACATGTTTGATTTACTAAATTATAACTTATATTATGAACTTAGAAATGGCAGAAAAGGCGGCGACATTTTGCTATATGTTCACTCATCCCTGTTTAGCAGCCTTCAAATATCAACTAAGGAATGCGAATGTATTAATGGCCAAATAAACTTAAAAAATGGCACTGTAGGCCTATGTGCTGTATATAGACCACCTGACATAAACAAAGTCCGTTTTATTGATGAGTTAGCTAATATTGTTGGTAAACATTCACCTAAAATTTGCTGTATAATTATGGGTAATATGAACTTAAATACAAAGAAGACAAATCCCATTAGCACTAGTTATCTTAACACACTTTGTGAATTAGGATTTGACCGTGGTATAACGCAATACACAAGAATAGAAAAATACGGGTGCCGAATAACAAAATCATGTTTAGATCACATTCTGATTAGAACTGTATGCAAGAACGAGGTGTATACGGCCGGTGTGAACATCACGCCAGCTGACCATAAAATAATAGGCTGTGCGATTCTCGGACTCGGAGCGGATCCGAACTGTGACTCACGGGCTCAGAACGCGCCGCAGCTCACTACTAAGTTGGATAATAAACAACTTCGTAGTGAACTCGATTTAATAGATTGGAAGTTGCCCGTTGAGTTACTCCGATGAAAACGACATTGTTAATTACATAAGACGCAAATGAATTGCGCATACGATAAATGCAAGTATACAAAAACTGTAGTTATTAGTAAGCGCAATTGTTGTGAGTGGTCTAATAGGAAACTAGTATATATGTGTAAAAAACGCGATGAATTATTTAAAATCTGGCGGAAAGATGACAATAATTCATTAAAAAGATTAAATGAAAATAAATATAGAAATAAAACGAATAAATATGCTCAATTTTTACGAAATCGAAATACTAAAAAAGAAATTTGCGAAAATTTTGGAAATCCAATAAAACTTTGGCAATTAATAAATAATTTAACTGGTAAAATAATACGTTGTATTGATGATATATTACAAAAACATTTAATATTGATCCTAAAACATAAGCAAATAAATTTGGCTTAGAATTTGATAAAAATGTTAAAAAAATATGCTTAAACTGTAATAAGCCACTCTTAGATCCCCGTTCCTACGAGATTAATCCAGATAGAACCGTAAAAATAAAAAAAAGCTACGGATGCTGATGTTACCAAAATTATTAAAACAATGAATGATAAGAAAAGCCCCGGGTTTGATGGTATACGCGTTTGTGATATAAAATACATTTCGAAATCAATGGTGCCTCTTATTACATACTTAATTAATCAATGTCTAAAAACGTCTATTTATCCGCACCTACTAAAAATAGGTGTAATCCGACCAATCTACAAAAAACATAATGACTTTAACAATTATCGTCCTATAACTATTCTCTCCTGCCTAAATAAAATAATTCAACGTTATTTGAGCAATGAATTAAACAATTACCTTATTAAATCCAATATAATAAATTCAAAACAGTTCGGTTTTCAAAAAAATAAAAGCACAACGCAACTATTACGGCAATTTACTGATGAAATAAATAATTATTTAGATAATAAAATGCATATTTTAGTATTATTTATTGATTTTAGTAAAGCGTTCGATTTATTAAATTTTAACACATTATATAATAAGCTATCACGCTGCGGTATTCAAGGACCGTTCTTAGAACTTCTTAAGAGTTATCATCAAAATCGTTATACCACTGTCAAAATATATAACCAGACAGGTGATATGTTTGCAACTGAATGCGGCACAGCACAAGGTTCGATACTGGGTCCGACTGAGTACATGCTATTTGTTAACGTTATGGTAAATGCAATAACTAAGGGCTCCACATATCAATTTGCCAACGACACTTGTATCGTCATTGCCGATCGTAGTATGGATGTAGCACAAACTGAAATGCAGGAAAGTTACGACATGTTATGTAAGTGGGCACATGATGTCGGCCTAGTGGTTAACGCTGAAAAAACAAAACTTGTTCACACACACTCATCTCACAACAAAGTTGCGACCGCACCGATTATCATTTCCCACAGCCATGAATGTCTCCATGGAATACTTCAACACTGTAATTGTCAACCCATTGAAAATGTCAAAAATCACATGTATGTTGGTCTGATTATTGATGAACGATTCTGCTGGAGAGTGCATAAAGATCACGTGTGTGCAAAACTTCGCTCTGTGTTGAGTAAGCTTTATGTTTTAAAATCTAGGCTCTAGCAGATTCCGTCATTAGTTATGGACTTAGCAGTTATGGTAGAACTTATGTAACGTACATACAGGAAGTTTACACATTACAACGCAAAATGCTTCGATGGATAGTGCCTAATCACATTAAAAATAAGTACATAGATAATGACCAGGGCCTTTTTAAATATTGAAAAGTCATAAATGTTTTCGATAAAGTTAAATTTAATATACTGACGGAAGTTAATAATTCAGAATATCTACTTCTTAAAAAACGACCTGTAAATCTACGAAATATAGCTTATAAATCCAACATGCATGTACTTCCGAAAACTAAAAATTACTATGGAGCAAGAAAGTCCGCTCATCTTGTACCTACTTTTATTAATGAATTGTCAATAGAATTACAAGAAACTTACGGTAAATCCAAACTGTTTAAAAGTAAACTTAAATCATATTTGTTAAATCGACCATACTTATTGTAGTAGGTACTTCTGTTAGAATAATGTGATTTAATATTAATACATCTTTGTTTATATAAGACTATAGACGACTCTCTAGCGTAGATAAACCCCTAGAGGTTTATATGCTAGTATTGTACTGGATAATGTAACAAAATTATGGATAATAAATAAAATAAAAAAATAAAATAAATACATATATATATATATATATATATATATATATATATATATATATATATATATATATATATATATATATATATATATATATATATTACACTTTTTACCGGTTACGATACGTTACATCTTCATCCTCAGGGGTGACAACGCATTTGCATTTTGATCCTTAACCTAGGATAGATGTAGATATCAATTTGCCTCAGCATCTACTTATGATCAGTTAGCTTGTTAGCTCACTTCTCACAATTGTTCTTTAAAAGATATAATTGTTTGGAATTGCATGGCTTAATTTCTACCTCTCCGTTCCATTATGTATATGTATACATATGTTCCCTATCTCATCAATATAACAAACATTCGAACCAATTTTTTTGCTTCTACGTCCATAAATCGAACAGTAAAGAAGTGGAAAATTTCTTTCCATCCGATTACAATGAGAGAAAAAGGGAGAGTGAATTATCAACCTATTTTGGCGGACTTCATTAACCTTCGAAATACATATTTTTGAATTTATCAGACATGTAGATTACGGTGTTTTTCTTCAAAGTCGAGAACGGGAAAACCAGCGTTAAAATTGCACTAAATATTATGTTGACAAGATTTTAATTCTTATCAGTTCTTTAATTTTTACGACATTTACTTTCTATTACAAGTTTAACTTTTTGATTCTTTTGAATGGACATAGGAATACACAACCTCAGAGCAACTACTAGAATCCAAAATTAATATGAGGCTGTCCTTGAAATCCGTCAGTCACCAATCTATTTAATAAAAATAATTAATAAGATCGGTTCACAATTTCCGATATATATATCGCATGATTTTTACCCTTAAAAAGAACATAGCGGAATAAGGAACGTCCTATTGTAAAGCCGGTTAAAAAGTCAAAAAGTGCCTGCTGGTTGTGAATGTTTGCTATCTTCATCTATAAAAGTTATACCTAAAATAGTTAGTAAAGTAACATTCTGCGTTTCTGCGTTAAGGACCACCTAGGTAATTTTCATTAGTTATCAAAATAAATTTTTAAGTAGTAATTAACTTTATTAAAAGGTTTTAGCTAATTTGAACTCGAAGTTTAGGCTTACAAATGGTTTTATATTAATCTTATAATAATTTCTTGTCAAATTTTGCCCCATTAGGATTTCTTCAAGAAATCTTCACTAGTTTTTCTTAAAAATAATTAAGAGGACTAAGCATAAAACAGTTTGATCGTACGTAAATAAAGTATTTTAATTAGACATGTAATTATAATAATGACAAATTTCGTTTCATTGACAGAAACAATAAATATAGTAATTAAGAAGTTTGGGACATAAGGTATCACCTTTTCAAATTTAATTTGAGACCAATAGACAAAGCTGCTATAAGGCAAATGTGCTATCTTATTGTTTATTTTTTTAACTCAGCCAAGTTTTTGGTTTCCAAGACTGCTTCTAATGAGCAACATAATGATTTGACATTTCATTTGGAATCAGTTCCAACTAATTTAAATAAGTAAATGCGACAATAGAGACAAAATCTAGCAAACATAATAATAAGACTTTAATAAATTTAGAATGCAGCCCACAAATAAGTAATAAGAAGGTGTAAACAACCTGGTGCATCAAAATATACAAAGCATGATGGGCAAGGAATTGGAAGTTGAATTGTTTTTAAATAGTTACAACATACATGTCCTTTGTATTACTGATCATTGGCAAAAATAATATTATTTAATAAAAAAAATTCATAAATAACCAGATGATCAGTTCCTTCAATAGAGTAAAAAGTTTGTGTGGTGGTTCCTAATATTAGAAGACAAATCATTCCTATATAAAAAAAAGAATATTGTGAGCCTCTCTCTGGAGTGAACTGTAGAAATAGCTTGTGTCAATCTCGAGCACTTTATTGTTTTAAGTGTTTACAGACCCCCAAGTGCTACTGATGAATATTTTGAAAAGATTCTGAAAGAAGTTTTGCTGAAACTTAGTAAAGAGAACGCGACTGTTGTAATATGTGGAGACTTTAACATCAATCTTCTTGAAATTTCTTCCATTAGTATTAAGTTTAGCCCATTATTTAAATCGTATAATCTTGTTAATTTATTTCTGGAACCGACTCGTTTTGCTTGGTCTAGTGCGACCTGTATAGATAACATTTTTGTAATTATGCCCTTTCATAATTCCATCGTTCAAAATTTAAGTACACAAAGCACAGAAAAATGAGAAAGTTGTGCTTGTTGCAAAAAATAAAATCGTTTGGAGAGATTTAGAAGTAATATAGTAAAAGGACTTCCATCATTTTCATTTTAAAATAGTGCTGATTATTTGTATGGCGCATTATTTAAAATTATAACTTGTGAATTAAATAAAATGTTTACTTCTAAAACTTTCTCTTTGAACAGAGAACACAAATCATTCACAAATCATTTAATGCATTTGCATCAGTAGGCATTTATAAAAGTAGGGTAAAGTTATACGAGCTTTAAATTGAAATATCATATAACCAAAGTGCTATGTTTAGAGGGTTTGTTAAAATTTATTACAAAATTTTTAAAAAAGTATGCTCCACAACTAATGCTTTACATTTAGGCAACAAAATTAAAACTGCACCCAATAAAATTAAAATGGCGTGGTGTACAATTAACAGTGCAACGGGCAAGGTCAAACCACTCAACTCGGATTTTCAACTGAATATTAACAATAATTTAACGCAATCTCATCAAAAAGTCGCTATGGCTTTCGAGAAACATTTAACTGATGTACCTTTCTGACAACAAAATCATTAAATTTTTCTCCTACTGTCACAGAATCATTGCTTAAACAAAATGTAAAGGCTTGTTTAAATAGTTTTAAATTCCATAAAGTATTGCCAAAAGATATAATTAAATATGTTAAAACTATTGATATTAAGGAAACGGCAGACTAATGGGGGATTTTCATTAATGTTATTGCATCTGTAATAGATAAAATAGCACCTTATCTAGTCACTTTTCAATAAAAATAAATTGCTACATACAAGTCAATTTGGATTTACAGGGGATCGCTCAACAACCGAGGCCGGTGTTGAGTTTATAAAACATATTTTTTGTGCATGGAAGAATTCAGAGGATAGGTAGGGGTAGGAACAATTTAACAGCATATGAAGCTTTTTTGGTATTATCGGTGCCATTGATGGAACTCATATACCAGTTATAAACCCTAGTGGTTCTTATGCGGAAGTATTCAGGAAGCGTAAAAATACTTTTCAAAAAATGTAAATATTTGATGTGGATCTGACCTACAAATATTTGATATTGTCGCTGATCGACCTGGTTCAGTAAATGACAACCGAATTTTCCAAGCTTCTACCATAAAAAGAAAGATGGAACAAGGTGTCGTTTATAGTATAATTTTAGGAGATAGTGGATATGATTGTCAAAATATTTACTGATACCAGTTCTACAACCTGAAACAGTTTTAGAAGAAAATTATAGTAAGGCCCATACAAAAACAAGAAACACTGTAGAAAGAACAATCAATGTCTGGAAGAGAATTTTTCCTTGCTTATCTAAAAAGTTGGCAAAAAAATCTGACAACAACATGCCATGTTATTGTAGCAACAATACAATACAATACAATACTCTTTATTGTACACCAACAAAACTTTAATAAATAATGAAAAAATAATGAGGGATAAACAAAAGGCGGTCTTATTGCTACATAGCAATCTCTTCCAGACAACGCAGAAGAGGAAATTAATAAAAATAAAAATAAGATTAATGGGTAGGGTGCACTAAATTGGACAAAAAAAATATAACTTATATACTATATAATGACAACATACTTAAGGTATATTAGTGACCATAAATAAGAGGAGAAAGAGAGAGGAGTTAAAGAGACAAATAGTGTTCCTTAATTTTTTTCTTGAACACATTTAAAGATTGAGCACTTTTAATGGACTGGGGTAAGGAGTTCCAGAGTCTTACTCCAAGAACTGCAAAAGATTTATCATAAAATGTCGAGGAGTGTATAGGACATTGGAGCGAAAGGTTTTCTTTGGACCGTAAGGAAAAATCGTGACAAGAGCTAAGAAATTTAAAACGTTCTTTCAGATAGGGAGGACTTGATACATTAAACAAGACGCAACTTTAGTTTTATAAAATATTTATAGATCTCAATGCATTGTTGAATAAATAGATGGTATTGGTTTTACAACTACTCGACAAAACATTAGAAATACACAATCATCCAACGGAGGACTGTTAATTAGAAAATTATATATAACACGCAATTTTTTATGTTTAGTTAAATAAAATAAAACAATTGTATTTTGATTTTCAAGTTGTTTTTATAATAGCTCTATTTCCATCTTAATTTTTTCTTATTTTAAATCATGAAGTTGTTTTAAAAAGTCAATTAAACTTTCTTATCATTTAAGTAGTATCCTCTCTCTTTTAAGTCTTAACGCATGCAATTATTAATTCTGTTGCGTATTTGTAGTACGTCGCTTTATTCTTGCTTCTGTTTCACTGCAAAGATTCTTAAGACCTGAAAGGTAAATAAAGTACATATAAACAGGATGCTGTAATAGCAAACGATTTAATTGTATGTTATTTCTAGCTGTAACATAATATTGTACGTTATAGACAATCATCAGTTCATCCCAGGCCTTCTTCTTTAATTCTATGTTTTGAGCGTGTGTACGATTATCCTCAATAATGAGCTGCTTCCGAACTAAAGCGACAATTATTTACATTTTCCTTCTCCTCCTTCTCTTTTATCTTCCTTTTTTTAAGTAATTGGGAACTTCTTTGAACTGTTAGAAAACATCACGTGTAATACTTACCATATTTTAGGTGATTTCGCATTCGTTATTGGCAAGCAACTCGAATTCATATTGAAAATTAAATAAAATTGTGTGAGTAAACTACGTTGATAATTAAAATGACAAAATAATAACCACAAACTAACTAGATACACCCGATAATAACTGGGTTGATTGACGTTTAACTGTCATTCAAGTTGAATGAAGTTAGGTCACAACGTTAATCAATCACGGCGCCCCATTCAACGCTATGTGTCCGCATCCCAAAGAGTTCACTAAGTATTGTTTTTGAAATGAATGTCCTGCCATGACGAACACTGGAGAATATCTTATACTTAGCATAGGTTTACTGCCATACTCATGTATGTATCGTCCATGAACACGCGTATTACACTTATTATACTTTAACAGAAGGTAAGGCCTGCGTACGAGTACTCTTTTCCCATCCGCCGGTGACACGTGTTATTTTATGGAACAGGCACGCAAGTACGCACGCACGCACGCACGGCGCACGCACACACACACACACACACACACACACACACACACACACACACACGCACACACACACGCACACGCACACGCACAAACACACGCACACGCACACGCACACGCACACGCACACGCACACGCACACGCACACGCACACGCACACGCACACGCACACGCACACGCACACGCACACGCACACGCACACGCACACGCACACGCACACGCACACGCACACGCACACGCACACGCACACGCACACGCACACGCACACGCACACGCACACGCACACGCACACGCACACGCACACGCACACGCACACGCACACGCACACGCACACGCACACGCACACGCACACGCACACGCACACGCACACACACACACACACACACACACACACACACACACACACACACGCAAACACAAACACACACACACGCACATCCTCCTAAAGACCATGGCATCGGACTCCAGAGCTCGGAATGTTGGAATGTGTCATAACTTAAAATGACTTTCTGTTTGGAAATAAATAATAAAAATTAATTAACCTTCTCTAAATTTCTTTCTTAACCTCCTTGTTCTACGAAAACATATACTTCAAGCATTTAACGTGCACAACAGCATTGCGGTATATGGTCTCATTAAAATTTTGGCTCCCACGGTCTCTTGTTAAAAAGTTGTTTGAGAAATACGAGTATATATGTCTTCATTAAAATAACACACTTTTCTTTTGTCCTTTGCTAACGAATGAAAAATTCGCATTTAGTGTGCTTGAATAATATGAACATGATGTACCCGCATTAATACATAAAATACTTACCCAGTTACACATGTATGTATGATAAATTATTTTGACTTTAGTAGGTAACTTTATTAATTTACTTAAACAAATACACAAAAATTAATATTTGTTTATATTGTTTATGTTGTGTATATTTTACGCACTGCCATACCGTTCATCACAATGCTGTAAAACTTTTTAAACATATTTCTCGCACTTCCGTAAAGGTTATAGGCATAGTTGGACCCGGTAAATATATTATAGATAAACTTCACTTGCTGACATATAGCGAATGTAATAAACAATTAAATCAAAGTTATAAAGGTGTTTCATGTTTTGTTTCCTCAATAAATTATGCTTACATAAAATATTATTATTATAATATATTTTAAATATTATTTTTATTATATTTTATTAATATTTAGAAAAACACCGAGCACTCTTCATTCCTAAGTTTCATAGTGACTTTAAGTATTATGAGAAATTTCTTTGAATGCTTTTTGCAGAGCTTTCTTAGTATAATAAATATCTAAAATTTGCGTATAAATTATAGTACTCGTAATAGAACGTCAGCGAAGAGAGGCATGTGAATCTTTAAGTATGAGGATATTTTAATTTTGCCTTTGTCAAAATGGTTGATATAATGTATAATGCATAAAAAAATGTTCACGCGAAGCCGTGAAACTAACTACACAGACTTGGTGCTCGCTGCTAATTCACAGTACGCGAGCAACACATATTCGATAATCGCAGGCAAAAACGAAATTGTTAACTGCCAAATTATGTGCTGCCTTACCACGTGCTTGGCAGAAAAAAAATCGTGGGAAAACGTGCTCGTCTAAGAAATAAGAATATTTCGAGGACTTTTGAAATTCTTTAACTCTCACTGAAGCAGGGTGGCGAATATATTACTCCACAACTCTTTCATAAATTAGGCGAGGCATATAGCAGTGGCTTTTAAGAGAGAGAGAGCGCGGCAGCGCACAGTTAACATTATTTCCGATATAAAAGCAATTATAAAGTACAAATAGTGAATATTATATAACAAGCAGTGATTAAAAAGTAAAAGTATAACAATGAATATATAGTGAATATGAAAACCTATTGATAATGTGCATACATTTGTGAACATTTTGAAAACAATATATGTAAACGTTTTGTATATTTACGCAATCAAAAAATGAAATAAAACTCAAAAAGTGAAGTAAAGTTATATTAAAAAGAAAAATTTGAAGAGAAGTTGCATTTTATAATATATCTTAAGTGAATTTTAAATATTATAAAAAATAATAACCTCAAAATAACACAAATTACACGTTTATATTATATTTAACAATAGACAACCATCTACCGGGAAGGCACGAAAATTATCCCTAAGTGTAAATAGTACAGAAAAGAGCGACATCTTGTGCCAATATACGATTATTAATTTCAAATTATATTGTCTCTCTAGTTGGCCGCTATGTGGTAGCAGCAATATTTAAGGGGGTGTTTCCTAAAAAGATGGACTCCTAAACAAAAGCGGAGTCCTACTGTCGAATGTACTGTACAAAATTACCATAAAATACCTTATATAATATGTACATGTTTAAGAAATCTAAAGCAAAGTCAACCTCTATCAAAGGATAAGGATTTTACCGGCTGCAGAATTTTGAAAAGAAATGCGCAAAATTCTTTTCTTTGTTTTCCATTCCACAAATGTCGCGCTGGACCGTTATCACAAGAAAGTCGCCTCCACAAAATCGTTTTCAATTTGTTTTCACGTTTTTCTACCATTCATCCATTTCTTGAAAATGTTTTCTTTTTATTTATTATATCTCGAGCAAGTTATCAATAATTTCATTGAGAACTTCTTTGCGTATATTATTATTTTACACAGACGATGTAATTCACGATTATTTCTTTGAGTACCTACGTGAAAAATCAGCATTAAAAACTAAACAATTTTAAGCCTGTTGAAACGGACGGATTCAAGAGCTTTAATATTTACTACAAGTATTTGACCTAGCAGTTAATATGGTAAAGCACGTGCAGCTTCAATCAATAAAAGCTTTTAAATATTTATGTCTTCAATGTCATCATCATTACAGCCCTTTACAAGTCCACTGCTGAACATAGGCCTCCCCCAAGGTATGCCACAAAGCACGGTCCTGAGCCACCTGCATCCATCGACTTCTTGCATGTCTTACCAGGTCTTCACTCCATCCAGTGGGGGGTCGCCCTATACTTCGTCTACCGGTACGAGGTTGCCACACGGGAACTTTTCTTCCCCAACGGTTGTCGGTTCTTCGAGCTATATGGCCGGCCCATTGCCACTTCAGCCTACTAACCCGTTGGGCTATGTCGGTCACTCTGGTTCTACTGCGGATATCCTCCTTTCTAAGTTTATCACGCAGAGAAACTCCGTACATAGCCCTCTCCATAGCTCGCTGAGCGTCTCAGTTCCATACGTCATCACTGGCAACACGCACTGGTTGTACAACTTATTTTTCAGATTTTGAGGTATACCTGACGAGAAGATGTGTCGTAATTTCCCGAAGGCTACCCAGACGAGTTGAAGTCTTACCTCAACATAATTTGTATGACTAAGCGTCGTTTTTAGTTAGCATCATTTGTTATCATATTATTAATTAGTTCAGCCACAACCATCTACGTACCATTGATGTCTTTTATTTGACTCAAAGATATACTTTAATTAATATTCGAATTTGAAATTATATTGGTATCTTACTGTACAAAATTCTTAGAAAATCAAAGTTTGTACATATTTACGCCAAATTAAAACGTATTTAGAGAGATTTACTCACCTGTCGGGCAGATGAACAACTGAAGAAAAGAAGTCATCGTTACTGAAATATGTTGCTTTGCCGAGAGGACCGAATTTTTTTTTTCTTCTTTGTTATAAAATATGAATGAGGTGGTAATAGGAGTATTTACGGCACGTCATGATGAATAATTACAACTTCGGATGTTGTTCTTCTACACAAAATTCAGTGTTATATTATAATAAAAAATATTAGTATATTTCTTCTCGTTTTTCTCCATCAGCCCGTAAAATTTCACTGCTGAATGTTGACCTCTTTTGTTACCATGAGGATTTACCTTGACCTTTTTTGAGATACGGTTGTAAAAATTTCACAACTTTATATTCTGGTAATGAAATATCACTTAGGCGCTCAATATCTTTTCCTAAATAAGGAAAGCCACCACACAGATATTTGTTCTCAACATCCACTAATAACAGTCAAGAGCCTGGTAGCTCAGATGGTTAACGCTCGATGTGAATATAACAGAACGCGAGTAACTCGGATTCGATCCAGACTAGCACCAATGAAATTGTTAATTTCAATTTTAATTGCTGATTTACCACGTGCTCGGTGGAGAAGGAAAACATCGTGAAAAAACCTGATGTCTGACGAGTAAGAAAAAATTTTTTTCGAAGACATGTGAAGTTCGTTAACACGCATTGGGACAGCGCGGCGGACACTTCTTTTCCCTAAAACCCTCTCTAAAATTAGGTAAAGAGAGGCTTGTGCCTAGCAGTGGGACGTACACAGGCTGTAACTTTACTTTAATACACTAATAACCAAAACTTGATACCAAATTTATCAGGTTTATTTAAATTTTATTGCAAAAAGGACAACGTGTTTTCGATGGAAATAACTATTAGTCAACAGTCATATATTCACCAGAATTGTAACACATTGTATAGTTTTCTTCTTTTTGAATTTATTTCATATATCAAAAACCATTGCAAATTTGTCTGTAGATAAACGCGATCACACGAGCATCTCATTCAAATCAAAAATATTTCATTATTCCTTTGAATTTACTTGTTGTGTTTTTGGAACCATAAAACATCTTAATCTAAATGGCTCATGTTGTAAGCTCCACGTACATAGATCAAGGCAATGAATGCATCTAACTCATCTAAAGAAATATCCCACGAATTGTTTTGACATTTGATATGTGCTTCAGTTTTCGTAATAACTTTATGCGTCGTAATAGGTATATATTGTTGATTAAAAAGTTGCCAGGAGGAAAGAACCTTTTTTTGTTTTCTACATACCGATTAGCATACGGAGTAGGATAGAAACTTCTTTTAATACGTTTTGCTGACTTCGACGCACCCTTCTACCACCACTATTACTACACGTTCATTCAGTACCATCACTAGCCACTCAACTCATATCTACTTCTGACAATGATGACGATATAACTATCCTCTCATCACGGCTTATACTTCCAGAATTCTGTGCTCCTCTACCAGGTCCAGGGCTGGGACCACGAGTTATTCGACTGCTACGTTTGATGTGTAAATTCCTGTCCTGCATTACAGTGTCAAAAAGACTTTGAGTTGGAGTATCAGTTTCAGAATCCTTCGATGTGGAACTTTCTTACTTTAAACGAAAATAAGAAAAGACTGCATCCGCGTTTTCGCAAAGCTCCACTGATAATTCATTATCACTTTTATCACCTGAAACAACTTCTTCAATACCACGAAGTCACAATAACTCCCGTCCTTTATCTTATGTCGACAGTCGATTTTAACTCATTTTATAATGTTAACACGACAATTCACTTCAAATAATCAGCTGAAATTGTAGTAGTAGTCATGTAAACAAATACAAAATATAAATAAAAGTTACGATCAGAAGGTAGAAAGAAATCTTTTGTTTTTAATACTTCACACTTATTAGCATCTAGTCAAATAGACCGCATCCGGTCTTATTAGGAATAAGTAAGCATTTTTCGTTTAACAGTCATAAATCACTTATTTTTATTAAGTTAAAACTTATACAATCATAAGTTAGGCAAAATCATTAAATATTAATACAAACCGAAAAATAGATAAAAGTTATTTGCCATCAAAATTATTTTGCCTGCTAAATAATGCTTAAATTCGAATGCATAAAGTTTTAGAAAGGTGATGCAACATGTGCGTAACATGCATGCGTCTATTCCACAATTTTGTTTGATTGTAAATGCTTTGAAAATTAATCAAACAGCTCAAATAAACTTCCACTTCCCAGGATTTATTAACTCAATTTCCATTTTAAACTTTTTGTGTTTTGCATATTAATAGGCGAATTTACATAAACA
This sequence comes from Parnassius smintheus behrii, assembly GCA_036936625.1. Classification (NCBI taxonomy): domain Eukaryota; kingdom Metazoa; phylum Arthropoda; class Insecta; order Lepidoptera; family Papilionidae; genus Parnassius; species Parnassius smintheus. Next base: position 17,268,269 of record JAUPFT010000009.1, on the reverse strand, counting down.
ATGTTATTGTAATAAAACTACTTTCAGTTAGTGCATACAATAAACATAGTTTTTGTTACAGAACCTATAATTAGAATGTTATTTTAAACAAATCACTCTTTAATAATTCCTTTTATTAAAATTCATTTCATTCAATCAACCGGTATAGTGTCACGCCCTTATAGATTATCAGCGTAAAATAGCACTATAACGCTGCTGTAGTTCTTATAGCGAGTGGTGAGAACCGCAGACCCTTTTTAATGGAAACGAGGCATTCCATTTTCATTCCATCTTAGTCTCAATTGAGTTTAAGTATATATGTCTATAGAACACAGCATTCAATAACCATCAGTTTAACTGCGTGCTCATTTGTCACCCGTATTCTGTTATCCTATAAGTTATCTCATTATGCCGTGTAGTAGTAGTTGTCTTATTGAAAGTTATCTCATTATGTCGTTTAGTAGTTGTTGTTTTATTAAAAGTTATCTCATTATGCCGTGTAGTAGTAGTTGTCTTATTAAAAGTTATCTCATTATGCCGTGTAGTTGCGAAAGGGAATTCGTCAGCCCATTTCATCCAACGGTGAATAAAAAGATGACTTTTTGATATGCCAGAAAATTCTTATGCCTTCTGATATACGGTAGTATAACAATCTAGTTTACGCCAAACGTAAATACTCAGACTGGTCACAGGCAGCAGCGTCATATGTGTGAGACACATGATACTTTGATAGTCAATCTTGCTGCCAGGCGTGGTGATTAAGGTCACTTCTTTCCACTACTGTAAAGGTCAAGCAGTTAGCAGCCACGCCCATCAGTGGACTTTTAATGACTAGTGAGGAAGAAGAAGCATTTATAAGCTTGCAATTAAATTGAAACTGAAACAAAAATATTTTTTTTTCAAACTTAAGTGTATGTTAAGAAATGAGACTATGTTACTCACTTGTTTCATAACTTTTATAGAGGTAAAGTGAAAACAAGCACACAAGCTACCTGATACTAAGTGAACTACACCTATATCAATCAAGAATTTAAATAAAAATGAGTCGACTCCAGCTCCTGAAACTGAGCTGGAACTTTCAGATAGTTTTGATAATCCGCGTAGAACCTGCAGATTTTACGAGCTTTTTGAGGCACTGGGAATTAACATCGTCAAATTCCTGATTTTGGACTGTTACTGAGAATTTTTCGAAGAAAACCCAGTAACTATTTTAACTGATTTTTGCCTAACCTGGAATTCGACCTCATGATCTTCAGTTTACGATCAGGAGACTAACGAGGTTGCCACATTATTTATATTATTGGCTTACTGGCATAGTTGTTTACGTAGTTATGTCAAGCTGCAGAGTTTTAAGAATGCACCACGAATGGGTCGGTTCGACAGGGGAATGATAAGGATCTTACAATAAATTGCGAAAATAGCAGCATAATGCAGTTTTGTTTCATACTACGTAAACAAAAGGATCAAAAGGATCATATGCTTCTTCTCAGATCAGATCTTCAGGTTCTATTCTTCCGGTGATATTATCTATTTACAATTAGGTGGACTGTGGTCTACTACGTCACCGTTATTTTAAACCTTTACCATCTCTGTGTCTTTTCAACATAAATAAGTATTTTAATTTTATTTCTTAAGATCACTTTCATTAGAAGAATAAAGTCTATATTTTAAACTAAGTTTACGCGAACGCTTGCTTAATAGCATTTTTACAACGATTACCCAGGGATATGTTTAAATTTAAAAAGGTCTTTTAACGGCTATATTTTTTATTCATTGGATTAGTCTAGATTTTTATGGGAATCGTGATGTCTCAAATTAGTCTTCTCATTTATTTATTCATTTCAGACTATCAAAAATCTTCTGCTTAAGATAAGTTGTCACTATTGATAGCTTTATATGTAGTATATTTGGATAGTTAGTTTATATTTTCATTCTAAATATCATATCAAATGAGAGTGCTAAAGGAACACACAGTCTACCTGAAAGTGACCCGACACTGTGGCTCGTAGACATCTACATCTATTGTGAATTAGGAATCAAAATGCAGAATGCTTTGTCACTTCAGAAGATTAAGATGGAATGCCTCGTTTTAAGTAAAAAGGGTCTCCGGTTCTCTACACTCACCATACGAAACTATTTTATGCTGGTTTCGATATAAGAATGATCACACGAATTTTAACATGATTGGATTGAGCTTGGCGCACGTTCGGATCTCAAGTCTTGTATTAGCGAATGTTTAAATGACACACAAAAAAGTAAATTTAATGTACTGTATTTTTTATTTTACAATTGATGCACACTTTGTAATTATTAATGCCGCAAAACAGCTACGGTTACAAGTTAGCACACTCATCTCGTACCTCCATCCAAGTAATACAAAAAAGGAAGTAGGTTTCAGAAATACTAATGTTACATAATAAAACACAGTTCCGTTTTAAGTACAGGAGTTGTACATAACTGGGGCCAAGTGAAAATTTAATTACCAGTTTGTTACAAAACAAATGATACACAGAACGTTTCTTGATTGTAATCAGTTCAAAATTTAGCAAATATTTATATTTATATTAAGTTATAGAAAAAGTATTTTAAACATATACGAAAAAAGAGTTTTTTAAAAATATAAGAAAAAGTATTTTATACACTTACTATGACGTTATACTAAAGTAACAACAAGTTGTACCACATTTAATATGACTATATAATCCTTAAATTCGCAAAAAAAGAATTGTGGGTCAATGATAGACAAAAAAACTATCCCTGATCTCAAGTTGAATCAAATACTCACAATTTTGAGACTGGTTTGGATAAAAACCTCTGTCTTAGGAAAAACCAGCAAGAAACCCAGTGGGACTTTAAAACATATATTTTACAATATGATTGGTTACAAACTATTTACAAAATTTATTTTAGAAACAGCTTGGAAGCGACCACCTAATTTCCAGGGGTTATTGTCAACCATGTATTCATTTATATGTTATAACAACCCTTTTTATACAGTTTTTAATTAATTAAATATTTAAACTTACTAACAGCCAATCCCTTTTTCTCCTATAAGTGACATTTGTGAGAAATCACAATTGCTGAAGAACTATGGCTGGTTATAATTCGCAGCTGCTAGATAAAATGCATTATGTCAACGACTCTTCGATCATGAACATGGTGGTTCTAGAGATTCGGTCGACGGTTCAACCAATAGCACATCTTCAGTGATTTCTCTGTAATAAAAAGGACATTTTATTTTTATTTAATTACCAACAATTAGTATTTACTAATACTTACTTATTCTAATTTGATTTTCATTCGGCTCCTGGAGTTACAACTGATGCAATTGAAAGTGATGTCCCAGGGTTTTCGTGCTCAGAATCTTTTTTTTATCTAAAATTGTAAAAGTATGATAATGCTATCAAATTTCTTCAAGATAATAATAATAAACTAACCAGTCAATTTAATACTCATATAAGCTTAAATAACGAGTGGATGGTTTATCATTCTAAAAAATAACTAAATTAGTTGCGAATCAAATAAAAATGAATAAAACTTTAAAAATTATTTTAGATTCAGATACTTACAGATATTCGATTCCCATAAAATTCGCTAAGTTTGCCCACTATCTAGCTATTATAACGCAAAACATAGACGACATATTATTCGAGCTGATTCGGATCAAAAAATGTTAGCCTTCATTCGTTCCTCAAGTACTCACCACTCAATGTTAAGTGTCAGGGTTCTTAGTTGCATGTTTTATAAATTAGTCTCTATATACAGTAAAGATATTATAATCCGGAAAATTAAAAAATCATTATCTTTAAGTTAAATACTAAATCAAATCATTTATTTGCAATCTAAGCGTATACAATTGGTCTTAAACTAAAAATGTGCTTATAAATTAGACGCCCTTTTCAGCACTGCAAATTTGATGAGGACACTGCTTATATACATAATATATAAAATATACTCAGATGCTAAATAAATATAAAATGCATAGCAGTGTTATTTTTTGTTATCTAAGTACTCCTCCACTGATTAGAAGAGGTTTTGTTTTAAATATTTAATGAGGCTTGATTGAAATTTGGTTAAGTCTGATATGTTTTTTATATTTCCCGTGGTAAGTTATTATAATCTTTCATTGCCACATAGTAGGGGTTTGTATTTAACATTTTTGTTTACGACTGTGGTGAATATAATTTATTTTTGTTACGTGTATTCA